>JAGPOW010003648.1:126508998-126603193 GCA_030014935.1 Caiman crocodilus | reverse complement strand
CCCTCCACGCCAGCTCCTCGTGCTCCCCTTTCCAGTCCTTCCCCACCAGTCCTTTCCACACCCTACTGACCTGCTCCGATCGCAGTTCCCCAATATCCGTCATCCTCTGCTTCCCTCGCAGGGAATTAAAGACCTTTTTGGCATCTCCCAGGCCTTCGATTCCTACCCCTTCCAATCCTTCTTGTGAGACAAAGGCTCCAAGTCAGGCATAGGGCAGCGACATCTGCCAAGCCCACGCTCCCTGCCATGCACTCCCAAAAAGGCCTAGTCTTTTCAGGAGCCTTCCCCCCCCAGAACCTACAGAAATTGGTGACCGTCCGTGCTGCTCCCCTCACTACCATCTTCAGAAAGTGCATGTACACAAAGGTCCCTATGTTGGGGAAGCCCCATCCCCCAAATTCCTCATCCTTGTAATATCTCTGTCCTGGCTACTTTGTCTCCCCCCCCCCAAAAGAAAAGGCACAAGGCCCGCTGGACACGTCGGGCCTGTCGCCAGGACGGGGGGGTACACCATCGCTGTGTACAGGATTAGCGGCAGCAAGCACTTCCTGGTGCAGCTGCCTGGAGCCCGCACAGGGCTGCCCTGCTACCACTGCCCCATGGGGCAGCCTAGAGGCAGTGGTAATGTGGGCTCCAGAAGGCTGCACCAGGAAGTGCTGGTGGCAGCGAGGGGGAGGGGCACTTTTGCCCTGCACTAAGCAGCAGTTTGTCCCATGCTGCTGCTGCTGCTCAACCTGGATGGGAAAGCCCAGAACTGGCACAAGGCATGCTGGTACCCACAATGACTGTCAGGCTGGGGGAAGTAGTGATGGGGCTGCCACTGCCCAGGTTCCCTAAAACAAAAGTCCAGATGCAGAGCCCTCCCAGCCCCACTGCATGCCCAGGGGGCAACAGAACATGCCACAGCTGGGTGGCACCTTGGCCAGGCAGGACCAAGGAACCTGCCACAGGCAGGACAAAGCCCCTCTGCAGCCTGCATTTTGCCCACCCCTGGGCTAGAGCAAGAAAGATAAATACCATGACAGAGGTGCAGACTGAAACCTGGAAGAATTTCCTGCAAAGGAGAAACAGCATATGAAGTTATAATCTGCTGGAATGCAAGAAGTTCGAGTGAGGCATTTCCAAATCTACTTCAGGATTTTTTGGAACAACAGATAAAAGAGGCCATAAATTTGCTGAATTAAAACCTTCAACAGTGGCCTGACTGTTCCAAGACCCCTGCCCAGAAGGGACAAACTGTGCATTTAGTACGCATGTTCAGGTTCTCTTTGCTGAGGAAGATAGGAAACTGCATGCATACAGATTGTAAGTTATGCTTACTCAATCATGGAAAAGCCCAGATTTCCAAGCTTCTGCTTGTATCACCTCATAGTTACATGGGGAAAAAAAAAATGAGAACAAAGTTTTGACTGCAAGTTTGGGGAAGTCATGTTCAGTAAGGCTTATCTGTGCCCTAAAACAAGGAATCACAGAGAGAGGCCCCACATATGCTATAACAGGAGAGGCATAAAATCTGCCTACAAAAGGTAACAGTAGCCATAGAGAAGTTGGTTTTGTTACTTAAGGTTCATGCTAGGGAAGATTATTTTACAAAGACTTCCTCTAACACTTGAAAGCAAGAGCTTTAAACCACAAGGTCTAACCTCAAAGATCGCTCCTCTTTTCCCCAGACGTGTGTTCCAAGGGACCCCAAGTCCCTTAGGTTAAAAGGGACATAGGAAGGGCTTTCATATAAAGTGTTCTCTAGTTCTGTTACTATCTTTCCCAGCATCCACCCTTTGTTATAGGAACTATAGGAAGAAAATATGCATATGATACTAGCCCCACCTTCATTCAAGCACTCAAACCCATCTCGCCTGCCTAAATGGCCCAGCAGCCTCTTATTGCTTCTTTACACTAAGAGACAGACAGAGAATAAAACTACAAAATATTAAAGTAAAGTAGAAGGTCATTTAGTTGAAGAGGAGTAGGCATGCCATTTTGGGACTGATCCACGGAGCTTCCACCTCCTCATACGTATAACTTGTTATAGCCAACAGTGAAATATAGGAAATGTTTTTGACTCCAGTCTAGAAAAATTGGTGCAAGAATCAAAATAGCAAGAGTATTCCTGGGTTTTGTTACTAAAAACTAACATTCAATGTAGCACTGCAAAGCTATCCAGAGAGGTAGGGGAAAAAGTAGAGGATATGATTATATTGTAAAATGGGAGTTACTGCTATGAATAGTGTATTCACTTCTGCTTTAGGCCAGAAAGAAGCAACATAATATTTTTAGATGGTAATGGTGGAGGGGGCCTGTTTCTGGCCACCTAACTGGGGACATGAGAAGATCAGAAGGCATAAATTAAAGAATTAGCAACTATTTTCCAAAGCAAGGGAAGCAGAGATGCTTTCTGGCATTGGACGGATTCTGAGAACTGGATCACAAAAACTACAATGAGGTAAAAATGCCATGCTTGCTGGGCTAGTAACTTGGGACACAGAAGCAGAAATGAATGTTGGTCCTCAATGCTTTCTCCATCTAGCACAAGCCACCTGGGGCCATCATAATATAGAGCTTCTAGGCACATTCTGAATTGGCTGTCCTTACCAAAGTAGAAGAGTGCTTATGTATATGAATATATTAATGGGGAGGGGAAAGCCAAAGGCCCTTAGATCAAGAGTTATTCTAACAACAGGGACAACAGTTCCATAGTGCTGGGCAAATTTAAATCAAATATGTGGAATTCAAAGAACTAAACTGGACAGATGCTATCATGGCCATGTCTCTTCAAGAAATGACTAACACAGAAGACCAGGTTACAGAACTATCTGGAAGAACCACCACAGCTACCAATGACCGTATGCTTTTAAGTTACTGGATCTTATTTTTTCCACGTGCACTTCACTTAAACAAAAAAACAAAAAACACCCAACAAAACCAAACAAACCCAAAATAGAGTAAAAAGGATCTATTGTAATGCACTCACTGGCTGTCCACATGTTTTATTCTATCAATGTGCACTGACACTGCCCTCAACTGACTCCCCACAGTGGATTAAAGCATATCACTTTTAGTCTTTCACTCCTAGTAGCAACTTGTTTAGTAGTGTTCCCACCACACCCCAGGGTATAGTACAAAGTAGTGGTCTACCTAATCCAGCATTTTATTTGAAATTACACTGACAAAAGGGCAAGGAATGTATTGGTAAAAACAACATACCTTTAACAAGTGTAAGTGGTATGCAGCAATGCTACAAAAAAGGAAGCAAGTTGGCCAGGGACCAAAATGAGAAGCACAAAGCAGACCTAACTACTTCTCAATTTTAGATATAGCTATAATTCAGAACTATCATTGAACTGAGATCAACTGAAAGTTTCTTAAAATTAAGTCACCTTTTCACTTGTCTAAACATCAATTCTGGTGTCTAATGTTAAAAACCCCACTTTTGAAATGTCTGGTCTTGGGCAACAAACAGCTTTTGTTCTGTTATCCTGGTGGCAAGTGCCTATTACAGTACCTGGACTGGAATGCTAGGGTCAGCCCAAGCCCCTTTAATTACACTAAGCAGATTCTTCAGTGCAACTGGTGTCATCAAATGACAGTAAGGGGTATATAGTCTGGCACTTAATAACAAAAAAGGGATGGCAAACATTCCAGGTGAAAAATTAATTCTGGGGTGTTTGCCACAAAAATAACAGAACAAAAATCACCATCACAACTAGCATTCTTACCTGGCAGACTTAGAAATTAAGTGACTGGATAAACCTAAATTATGTTATTCTCCTGCAGGTGCCCTTCAGTAAAAAGAGTAAGGCATGCTAGTGAGAGTGAGGACTTAGGAGAAAGACAGGGTAGTGTGTCCGTCTATGCAGAAGAGGGGGGAAATGTTATACTGTCGTTGCCGGTCTTATACTTGTCCTTGATAGCGGACCTCAGCCTTTAAGTCTGTGAAGTCAACATCCTTAAACAGAACTAAATCCACTGTAAAACAAGTAGAAAGAAACTTCCCCACATATTTTTATTCACAGGAGGCCTTTACTACATACTGCAGGCTGACAAAGTCCTTAATGTTTAAACTCACAGATACTCCTTTCAGTAAAAGTAAACAGGGCATGGGGTAATTCAAATCCACACACTGTACAGGAGCACAGAAGGAGTGGGGAGAAGGGAGAGGCTGAAGGAACCTGCAAAAAACCTCTTCTTTCCACAGGGTTAAAAGCTATCATACCATATTATTGTTAACTATATGCAAACTCTTTTCCACTGAACTGGAGCAACTCTGTAGCAAGCTACCATCAGAGCCTATGCAGGCTAGGAACTTGTCACCTATTGTACAGGTTTCCCCTTGCTTTATGTGGGTTCTATATGTGCAAATGCGCTCTTATGCAATGACCCTTTTTATACCAAAAATTCGTTATATGCACAGTAAAGTCACTCTCACACAATTGGGGTGGTGGAAGCTTGCAGTCAGCTGCTTTGTGTGGTGCATTGTGGGAGTGACATACACCAAACGTCTCCCGTGTAGATCGCCAATCTTTGCTCACTGGTTTGCAACACATTTCTGTAGTTGCCATCCCCATTATGATAGCGCCCTGTGCTTGTGTACTGTCTGCTGTTGGGGAGTACCAAAAATGTCTTGTAAAAGTGGTAGAAATGGATCTGAGGGTCAGTACAGTTCAGGTATTGGAACGCATCTTGATTTGTTACATTGTAAAGTGGGTTCCCTTTATACAAATTCGAGTTATGCACCTTCTTCCAGGAACACATGTACAAAAAGCTAGGGAAACCTGTACCTCTATCCTTGTTAGAGCCCTCAATCATATAAATCTCAGCAGTGGCAATTTGTTGGCTAACTGCCTATGTTACTGTGTGTGTTCTGGAATCCGTTATGAAAGCAGTGTCCACCTAAATGAATGGAATAGTCAGACCATGCCAAATATAGGCAGCCACATTAAACCAGCTTGGACTTATGTGGTAGGGCAGCCCCAGTAATGAAGTGGGTACCTATGTTGCTATTCAGATGGCATCAAAATAAGTCACATCCATAAAGAACTACATTAGAGTGGGCAGTTCATACCACTGGAGGTTTATATTTATGCCTGAATGTGAAAAGTAGAGCCAAAAAAAAGTTCCTATAGCCAAGGCTGCAGAAGGGGAAGCCTTCTCATTCTTCCTGAAAAAAGTAAGACAGTTGGCTAGTTACCTCAGGTTTCTGTATATGAATGCACGGAGCCTGGGAAATGAGCAAGAAAACCTGAAAGTCCTTGTACTGTCACAGAACTATGATGCAACAGGAATGACAGAGACTAAGTGGCATAGATTACATGACTGGAGTACGGTCATGGATGGATATAAAAACTGTTCAGGAAGGAGAGAGGCAGGGAAGAAGGGGAGAAGATGCTCTTTGTGTAAAAGAGTTGCACGATTGTTCAAAGGTATAGCATGAAGCTGGACACTAATGTCGTGGTGGGTATCTGCTATAGTCCACCAGACCAGGAGGATGAGGTGGATGGAGGCTGTCTTCAAAACAGCTAGTGCAGGTTTCCCATAATCACAGGGCCTGGTTCTCACGGGGGACTTCAAATCACCCTGACAAGAGGGCAATATAACAGCGCACAAGCAATCCAGGACATTTTTTTGGAGAGTGGTGGGGACAACTTGATCTGCTGCTCACAAACAGGGAAGAACTGGTGAGGAGCATAGAGTGGATGGCAACTTGAGCAGCAGTGACCATGAGATGATCTGAGTTCAGGATCTCAAGGAAAGGAAGGCAGGAGAACAGCAGAGTACAGACCCTGAACTTCAGAAAAGAAGAATTCCACTCCCTCGGGAAACAGATGGGCAGGATCTCCTGGGAGGCCAGTCGAGCCAGTTGTACTTTACGGAAACCTTTCAAAGTGTACAGGAATGAACCAACCTGCTGTGCAAGACAACTAGCAAGTGTGTCAGAAGACCAGCTTAGTTTAGCAGGGAACTCGTGATAAGGGTAGTAAAGCACTGGAACAGTCTACCCAGAGAGGTGTGAACCATCCTTGAAGGTTTTTAAGACCCAGGTAGACAAAGCCTTGGCTGTGATGATACAGTTGAAGATGGACCTTCTATGAGCAGAGGGTTAGACTAGATGACCTACTGAGGTCCCTTTCAACCCTATTTTCTATAGTTCTATGATTCCATTTTAACACAAAAGAATTACCAATACTAAATAAAAGTTAAGATCTTAACAAGATCTATGGAATGCCCCTCCCTCATACTAGATAAAAGTTAAAAACAGTGCACTTAGAGAAATCCTTGTGTGATAATGTATTTAGAGCAATAACTAGTAAAATTAGCAGTTCTGGTCCTTTAATATTTTACAGCATATTGAAAATAAAGTGACTAGTAAAAACTTCTAAAACATTCAATGATTTGCAGATTGAGTTTTCAAAGCATTTCAAAACAGTTTTTACAAAGCTACCTCACACTCCATTTCAGCTCAACATTTTTATATTGGCACAAGGCAAGACAAGATGGTACCTTGTAGATGCCATCTGAAATCTCTCAGTTATCCTGTGAATCACATTGTCACACTTAACAGTGCTAACATTCTGCATCACCCTTCAAAAGGCTCTCAAGGCATCCTAGTGTGCCACAACATCCTGGCTGAAACCACTACTATAGAATAACTCAGTGCTTCTCAACCAGGAATGCCAAAAGGTACCACTGCATTACTCTCATTAGGTATGCAAATACCCAAATATGTTTCACAAGAAAGAGCCAGAGATTTCAAATAGGAAATCTCACACACACACACCTGCTGTGGTCTTTCACAGTTCTCTGCAACCAAAGAATTGCTCTATTTTTTCCTACGGTCAAAAAATAGAGAACGCCAAGAGGCATGTTCTGAGGGATGCCTTGAGGCAAAAAAAGGCTGAGAGCCATTGAACTAAACTCATTCAAGTGCAAGCTTGCCCTACCTTGTCTAACTTCAAACTAACACAACCAACTCTCTACATTTGTTATACTGGTACAAGATGCATGCCACTGTTTCCCAAAATTGTTTTATACCCACTAGATAAGTTGCTCAAATGCCTGTCTTCAAGATCTTAAGAGATCACCTCACACTTGACTAGACGCAGTTTAGATAGGAAAATGGTGCATTACCTTCATAAAAAATTTTCATTTACAGCAAAAAAAATCAAGCTTTTGAATCCATGTCTGCAGTGCAGTCCAATGCGTACATTATTCCCCAGCCCTGCTCCTGGAAGGCAGCGGTGCTCTATCTCCACCCACCCAAGCATACCCCCTAGGACTGATCCACATACCCCTGGCTAACAACCTGTGTTAAGGAATAGCTTCCATTTAGAAAGAATATACCCGGTACTGTAAACTCTTTTCCTAGGGTCTAATATAATTAAGATGAAAAAAATCATTCATATCTAGTCGCACTTAAAAAAAACAAAACCAAAAACACAGAAATCCCAAGAAGCAGCAAACTGCAATTAAATTAGAAATCAAAGATCTAGATAATCAATTTCACCCCATCCTTCATAGAAGTACGGTCAGAAAGGACCTTGTAGATCTTCAAGTCCAACCCCCTGCCTGGACAGGAAGAAAACTGGGAGTCAGACTTGAAGGATCTACAAGGTCCCTTCCGATCCTACTTCTATGATTTTACGAAGGATGGGGTGAAATTGCTTATCTAGATCTTTGATTGCTAACTGAATTGCAGTTTGCTGCTTCTTGGGATTTCTGTGTTTTTTGAAGTGCGACTTCCATTTAGGCCAGATACACAAGTCCAGACTAAAGAGAATACCAATACAACTTTCTACACATAAGAAAAATCATTAAAATTTCCCTAGCTCAGTTAAAAATAACCATTGGAAGTCACTGCCCTTCACTGCAAACTCTTACATAACTACTACAAGTCAACTAGCCACGCCAATAAGTACACAACACTTAAGTGTTATGTTGAAAACTAAGCAAAATGCACACTACCAAAATATACAAGTACGAAGTTCCTGTGCATCTGGGACATATATATCATGCAATAAGAAAGAAAACTCAGATGGCTTTAACTTCCCCAGGATCCAACTAAAGGGGAAAGGAGGGGGGAGGGGCCCAGAGGAAGGGGTTTCAAATCTTGTGTAGGCAGACTTGTTCTCTGACAGGAAGAATCAGTCTTCCTTGCAGGAAGACTATTCTCTTCCTTTTTCTTCTCCACACATCCCAATACACTTACTTCAAGACTTTTGGAGCTGAAGTCTTCACAGTCCTTGCTGACCAAAGTAGGGTTTCTACAAGACATTTGCTTCACATGAAGTACACATGATTTCAAGTCAGACTTCCCCCAAAGGATGAGTAACACACAAAATGGACTAGAAGTACCAAGTGTAAACAGCTCTACAGTGTAAGGCAGAACATTAAGTGAAGAAGAAACATTTGACTAAGCATCTGTATCCAAATACCCAGGCCACAGAGTTTTAAAAAGCAGCCTATATTGAAGGACTGTCTTTGTGACCCCTTAAACACAAGGCAAAGAAAAGGTATCCCAAGTCTGTAGGTACAGCTTTTCTAAAGCAAAAGAAACCCTCATACAATAAAGTTAAATGGTAATATACCCCACAGACTCTGCATCTTCTACTAACAGAATAAGTAAAAAATCAGAGATGAAATCAAATTTGGTGAACACTTAACTAAGATACTTTGGGAAAAATAACCATTTGGCAGCTGGCCTTAGTGTAGAAGCGCATGCAGTTCATGCAGAAAGACATGGTAACATGACCTACTTAAGTGGAAAGAAAGATATACACCAATCAGGCCAGGTGCCTGGAAGCCCCAGAATATACTGCATATATTACTGCCAAGGTGGGCTGTATGGGATGCTGGTTGCTTCCAGAGATGTACTACATCACCAAGAGCAAATGTCCTATTAATGAGCATAAAAATCATGCAATACAAACACTCCACTTATGGCTGAGATTCTACAGATCTTTTAAAGATTTAAAAAGTAAACCAGTTCCAGAATGGTTTAAAAGAACACATCTGGGAGGCAAGAATTCCAATTGCCTTTTTCTGACACCAATTCAATGTATAATTTTGAGCATGAAACTTCACCAGGATCTCTCTCTATAAAGATAGATAGGTACTGGCTTACCTTAGTAAGGAAAAAGTCAACCCAATATATCAATCATCCAAAACTGTGGGCTGCTTCAAACATTAATGAATTGCACTTTGTAAAGAATTTACATCATTACTATTAATGAACTTTTGTACATGTCCAAAAGGCTCATTCGATCAAGTCAAAGCCAGTCACACAGAGCAGGGGTAGAGAGAAAGCGCCCGGGGGGGGGGGGGGGGTGTCCTAGCCAGTAAGGCTGCTCTCTCAGATCATGAAGGAGCATAAAGCTCACAGTCAGTTACTCCCCTTCTAAAGCACAAAAATATTAAGATTTTAAATAAAGGTCCATAGGGAAAAAAAAGTAAGCTTTGGAAATACCCCAGCACTCTGTTCTATTTTGCAAGATTTGAGAAATTTGCTGCCTGTAGTACTTGGTAGGCAAGAGCTATTGTTTGGCCTTATTAGATAAGCAACATGAGGCATCATCTATTCAAAATGTAAAGAGTGAAGAATGTCCAACCCAACCATTCCAGTGCTGCAACTGGCTAGATGCTCTATAAATCGCCTCCTCCACAGCTCAGATTCTTCCTGGACTTCATTGTTTTGCAAAATGGGGAGAACACCTTCTTCAGCACTCATCATCATCTCCTTGAGTTCCATTTTCTTCCTCCATGTCTTTGGAAAAAACTGTAGTTAAGACCTTTCCTTTCAGAAGATCAGACACTAACAAATGCGTACAAGCTACCAGAGAAAATGTAATGATCTGAAGCATAACCACCTGGATCTAAGCATTTAATCTTTTTTTAAAATCTTCCTTCACCCCTGCAAAACCTCTCTCATTTCACAAACAGTGACCTTGCCAACTTGTGCATCACATACTAGATGATCAGCAGTCTTAAAGGGAAACCACCTGATTTCCCTAGATTTATTTACTGAGATAGCTCTCATGCAGCAGGGACAAGTAACTCCAATAAGCTCCCTAAATCCTTTAGTCCCTTTGGAAGCACTTGTGTACACAAACACACATTTTAAATTACAGGAAGCTGTATTTAATATCCACGCTGATCAGAAACTGCAAGGGTACATTTTAAACAAAGAATAAACTGCCCAAACCACCAAAGGAATTTGAGCTAAAAAGGCCCATATCTCTACTACAAGGTCAAAAGGTTTCAAACAAGCTTATTTTCATCCATTCTTAACAGAATTTAAAAAAAAGACTAACTATACTGAGCCCAACAGAAGAAGTATAGGAGAGGAACATAAAAGGAAGTAAATAGCACAAGCCGTAATACACATTTCATAGCCAGGTCTAAATCTTACTTGCAATGGTTCCTGCAACCAAATGGCATTATTGTTCCTCAATTATACTAGTTTCCAAGCTAAATATTTTCAACTCTCACTTTAAACAGTATGAACTGTAACATATCCACAGTACAACTGCCCAAAAGCCTCTCTTCCCACTTCCCATCTTGAATTGTCCCTGAGCCTGATGTAGGGCATGTGAGCCTGAAAGCTTGCAGAAATAAATACACATACAAATGAATAAGAGACATGTATCGCACGCACGCACACACTTTTAAAATTTTTATTTTTGCAATTATTAGTTGGTCTAATAAAAGGTATCATCTCTGAACCGAATTCTAAATTTTTGCATTCCTCTTCCCACTGGATCAATTATCACCAGAGAAATTTTTTGGTGGAATAGTGTACGAGTGCCTGCATGCTTCAACTTCACTGGGTGACCTTGGCAGAAGCAAAGCCATGACCTCTTACTCCTCTTTTATAGCTGTATCAGGTCCCTCACAGCTGGAGTTAGAAAGATGGATCAAACAGGTTACATGCTAGGAATTTCCTTCATCTCAGGGGCTGATCTGCTGGTGCAAGCCTTATGGGATGGGAAAACGGAAAATGAAACACATAGGACAAATCTCAATTTATGCCTCTGAATGTTTGATGAAGCATGCAACACTAGAGAATGGATCAGCAAAAAAGAAATTCTTTCAGGAGTTAAGGATTCTGGAAAATACATTCCATTCAAAAGCAAAGACTTATTGAGCTCCCCCATGATTCTGATAACCAATTCAAATTCATTAAATCCTGCAAACCTTACACTCCTGTGTAGTTCTTGGGACAGAAGTAGCCAAGAAAGAACACAGAGATAAATTCTCCAGTTGAGCAGCTGTAAGAGAAATTAAAGGTACCATCCAATAATAAAGCAAACCAAACCTAAGCAGTCTGCAAATTCTAATTAAGTTCAGTAGCTATCATACCTTGAAAAAGCAATGAGGCAAATGTTGAAGCAAGGGATATGCATGCACCCTCCTCCTCGCTCTTTTCACTGCTGCTGGTAACAAGGCAGAATACACAAGGTTTCCTAGCCAGGGGTGCTTGGATGGACTTTCCAGAGACAAATGTTAGCAAGTGACCACTTTCAGAGACATGCAAATGCAAGGGAAAAAAAAAAAAAAAAGCAGCAAGTCGCAGACCTGACCAGTGTGGCACCAGAGAGTAAGTTTGCCAGTCCTATCACACTCTGCTCCCTTTCTTCTTGTGTTTAAGCGCAATTCAGAGAGCTACTGACAGCTGCCTGAAAAGCTGAATTAAAAAAAAAAAAAATGAAAAAAGGGTAAAACCATTAAGCCTTATGAATGATTAAAAAATAGTTAGCTACTTCTTCCCTGATTAACAGGTATGAACTCAAAACTGGATTTATGTCAGGTCTCAAACACTCACACTCACCAATGTATTTTTAAAAAAGGACAATGAAATTGCTGTCCAAAGCTTCAAAATAAAATGTCTCACTGTGAAACCAAACTCCAGTAAGCCTTGAAAACTGTCCCCTGCTCCTTCCGCTCCACCAGAACTAGGACATTCAAAAGCCCAGCCTCCAAGCAGACTTAGGCTGCCATTACATCCTGTCTCCAGCCTTACAACCCCTCCCAAAAAATGCTGACCCTTATGCATTGCGTAGCCCGAGGTTTAAATTGATGCTACTTGGATTTAAAATGTCACAGAGGGCACAAAATCCCCTTCAATTCTGGCTGAACACAGTTCTTGGACCTGACAAGCAAAATTAAAAGGAAGGGAGGAAGCAAGTCTGGTCAGAGTTCAGACACTTCTCTGCACCGATTATATAAAATGGGGATGTGCAAACTGATTTCAGAAATAGGTCAGAGAAATGAGAAAGCAAATGAAAAACAGATGGCATTACATGAAAGGAAATGCAGAAAGGGAAAAGGACAGTGTCCAAGACTAGAAAGAAATGTCCAAAGAATTCTCAAAATGAAACCTCTCTCTAAACCTTCACAAGGACACCCCATGTTTTGATAAAGTAATTTTATCTTCACTTTTCATCCTGATTTATTTCAGTTTAATTCAAAGTCTACAGCGCCAAACTCAAGACACTGCTTACCTCCCAGAATCTTTAGTTCAGAGGTGTCAAAATCATTCTGGGAAGAGCACCAAATTGCATTTTTAATTATGGTCTGCAGGCTGGGATATAAATTTAGGACACATTACCCTTAATCCATGGTGAAGCTCCCACTGATATGTGCAGAAAATCTGCACAAAGATTAAGGGGAGGAAACAGCTCATGTACAATAAAGGAACTTTTTTCCCTTCATCATTTTGGCACCTGCAGCCTCTCTGAAACAAATATGTTCATGTTTAAAACTAGGATTCGTTTCTTCCTTACTGTTTTGTAGTCTATACCTTCCTCTCCCCTTTTCTTTTGCAGAAACCCTCAATTTCCCAACTCAACACTTGTCTTATACCATACCCTAAAGTGAACATAATAGTTACTGACATTGGATGTCAGTAGGCTTTACCTGAAAAGTTAGGCTTGAGCAGCTCATATCCCTATTGTCATTACTTCTGACTTTCTCAGTCTTTATGTAGCCTGAAGTGCATTACTTTACATTCAGTCAAAATAGATGCTGTCTACACGTGCACTTTAATGTGCACTAGCCTATTTTAATGCACATTACATAGCATGGTTTTAAGTGAGGCTTTAGTTAACGCACATTACGATAGGCTAATGCACATTTTCTTAGTACCTCACAAGGGAGGTACTAGATTTAATCCGCATCAACTAACGTGTTAATAATGCATTTATATAGGAACCCAATGAAATGCTTATCTTCACAGCCAGGGAAGAAGGAAGTAAAAGCTTACATTCACTATTTCTGCAGAATCTAGATCAGGGTGGGCAAAATGCAGCCCATGGGCCAGATACGGCCTCCCATACCATTCTAATCTGGCCTGTGGGGCCCCTAAAAAATTTTAGAAAGTTAATATTTATCTGCCCCTTGCTGCCTGTCATGCGGCCCTTGATGGCTTGCCACAACTCAGTAAGTGGCCCTCTACCCAAAATAACTGCCCACCCCAATCTAGATGTATGCTGGTGGCCTGCATGCAAGTCGCTGAGAAGTCCAATTATAAAAGTCACTGCTCTTTTTCCAGGGTTCTGCCTATATTTGGAGGGACATCTAGCACCCCACTTCATTACTCCAAATGCACTTTTTTCAGCCAGTATTTTCACCAAAAACCACTTACCCATGTTCCTACCTGATCTCATCATCCTAAAATGCAATTCGAACCAAAATAACCTTGAAATTCAATGGACCCAATTTAGCTGCAGAATCACTTTGCTTCATTTCACATCTTAGCATTCAACCAACCACCATTCTTGGTATTTTTACTATTTAGATTGTAGGTTTTACTCTGACATGGATAAAGGATCAAGCAACACCAATGATGTAAAGAGGTAAAATAAATACTATTTTTAGAGTTGCACTGATACATTGGGTCCATATCATATGAGCACCAATAAAATGAAAATTCACATCATTGGCATCCTTCCCCACTCCCCTCAACAGACTTACCAGCCGGACGGACACTGCTCTCGGGTTACAGATCAGCAAATGGATCAGTATTAATAAATCAGCGATCAGGCCAAAAAAAAAATATTTATTGGTGTACCCCTACTATTTTTGAAGGAACAGTTTAATTAAAGCTGTAGTGAACTCAGATTAAACTAAAAACGTTTGAATCAAGATTAGATATTTTTCAAAAAGGCCTGTTCTAACCAAAAGAGGTATGGCACTCAGGTAAGTCCTATGGCTTGCATCATGCAGAAATCAGCCTGGAAAGTATAACAGTCCCTTCTGGCATTATAATACAAAACCAAAGCAAGATTCTGTCAACCTTACACCTGCATCTTCCATCTAGCAAATTTCTTTAATCTTCTCATTCCTCTTTAGCAGTTTCCTCCAAATCCTATCTAAACATTGTCCATTTCATTTGAGCTGCCCCTTCTTCCAACTCAATTTTATTTTGTTCTCATAATTTCTCCAACATTTCCATCTCTTACTCCTTTCCATGCCCATTTTGCTCTTTAACACACACCCCACCCCCCCAAATGAACTCAAAACCTCTGCTTCAAAAACCCCAAATACCCCCCAGTATGGCATGAAGGGAGTGCTTAACTGCTGAAAGTAGCAGGAGCAGGTCTTGGAAGAGACAAACCCAAGTACTTTACCAATTTATGGGACTAAATCCCAGGCACTTCCAGAACTAGGGCTGTCAGATGTTGTGATACCAACTCATGACAAATCCAATAGTTCATTAGATGAAGATAAATTAGGAACGGACCAGAAAAGAGCAACAAAAATAGTTACAGGACTAGGAAGCATTAATTCCCATTCTTTCAACTCCTCTTTTTAAGTAGTCACTCTGGAAAAAACTGAGGTGGAATTTAATAGTCTTGAAATATGTGAAAAGTGGTTAAAAAAAAGAAGATGGTGACAGATAGGACAGGACAAAAAGCAATTATCTTATTTTGTAACATAGAAAACTTATGTTGGATATTAGGAAGAACTTTCTAACTATGGAGGATAGATAGGTAGTGGATTACCCTAAGAAGTTGCTATCTCCATCACTAGAAGTTGTAAGAGTATGTTTGCCAATTATTTTCATGATTTGGCTTAAAGGGGGAAAATACTCATCTGAGCAGTGCTGGATTAGATGATCTTAAAGTCAAACCCTGTCTTGTTTTTCTAAATTCATCTGGAAGATGCCTGCTATTAGCTGGACTTTCAGTGAACTATGAATTTAAGAGATGGCTGGGGATATGACAGGGGAGAAAAACATTTTGAAAGACTTTTGAATACTGCCAAGCCTATGATAATTTTCTGGATTAAGAATTAGACATAAGATATTTGTCGTAATAAAAGATAAAATTCATATGGAAGCAGACTTCAACAGAAGTCTGAACTAATTGCAGACTCAGGCAGAGAGTACTTACTAATGTCAGGCCAGATGTGTCATCTTCCCAAAGGAAGACTAAAAGCAATTCTTATGAAACACTACACTGTGCAGAGACCTCTGTTGCTAAAAATATGTCTCCTCCTTGCCCCTGGCAAGTATCTCCCTAAACCCTATTTTTCATTCCCATTTTCAACTACTGCATAACTACATACTTAGTTTTAAAAAAGACAGAGGAAACACATGCACATTTTAATCTAACAATCAAGCAAGATTTTACATTTCCCCAATCTCCAATAAAATCCAATCCAAATAGATGGTGACTAACTGGAGTTGTCATTACATCTGCTTAGCAACAAGATGCCTTTTGTTAGGGACAATCTGTACTACAAAGCATAAATAGAATCAGCACATTGTTGTCTGGCACACGCAGAATGCATACACCTTTAAACTTATTAGATCAGAGCTCTTCAATTGTGCTAAATTTTATAATATATCCACCTTCCTATAACCTTCATTCCCTTCTTTTCCATGTCCTTGTGACAAGGTATTTAGCAGAATTCACCAATTCACTGACATCTGACAGGATCCCACCATGAGTGCTTTTGCTACAGCCTCAAACATAATGACCTATGGGATGTCAACCATGTGCCTTAGCTCCCACACTGCCCTGGCTTCATTACAACTATTTTTAAGATGGGGGTACAAAAAAAAATTGGAGTCAATATGTAGATATATATTCCTATTTGGACAATGTTTCAATAGGTATAATATGGTGCCATATCCACATTGCAAGAAAACCTTAGAACACTGCCACTATGAGCTATGCCAGCAGGTGAATACCATGAGTTAGATTTGATGCAGGGAAGTTAGACTTAGCTGAGGCTTTCAACTGCCAAGAGACAGGCACATACCACAAGGTATCACTGTAAACAGCACTAGGGACCTGCTTGGCAGTCTTTCCAAGGTAAGAGCAACTGGGGTATGGAAAACCTGCTGGTTGAATTTCTGTACCTGATGTCAGCAGGTCAAAGTTCAAATGCATTAGACAAGACAGTAGCTGGAGAACGTGTAGCAAATGGTTTCTTCTTCCACTTGTGCCCAGAAAAAAAAGATTGGAGATCTCAAGCCAATGCTCTATCACCATCAAAATTCATTTTAAAAGTCCCAAACAAAACTAAATGAAATCACACCAGAAGGAGCAAGAACTTCAAAAATTTCACAGCTCTGACCCATGAGAGACTCAAATGACTCCATTAATAGAAATGCAACAACACTTCTACCTCTGCAAAGATCATACTTTAAAATTTAAGGCAACAGTCTCCAAATTACGAGGCTGGATTAGGAAGAAAAAGCAGGGAGTTTTTTTCCCCCTCAAATAAAATGTGCAACTTCAGCACCCTGTGGGTTATTCACCCCATCCTAGAGATCCCTCAGCTTCATCATTCGGATTCAAACCTCTCCCGGGGGATGCAGCAGAAGCTTTGTACTGTAACAGGAAATAAAAACCAGGAGTTACTTTGCTGGTACAAATTTTCCTGTTAATTTCAGACATTTATGTAGCAGGGACACTCTGAGGAGAAACTTTAGGCAGGAAAAATGCTCGTCTGAGCAATGTTGGTCTAGATGACATTCATTCCTGTCCGATTTTTCTAAGATTACCTACAAGGTGCCTCCCTATTAACTGTAATTTCAGTCAAGAGGAGATATGAATAATAAATACTAATAATAAGCAACAAAATATCCCCCCAAAACATGCAAAATAATCAGAAACCACACCCAGTTTGCAGTGTCCACTGTCACAGTAGTTCAATGTTGAACATAAATTAAGTAATCCGATTCTTAAATCTCCTGTTCAGTACACTGCACCTCTCCCCCTTTTCTTACCCCTTCTTCACTTTGAGCAGGTAGAAGACAAAATGATGCATGACGCATTAACCCTTCAATGTTGGCTTTCTCCAAGGTGTCAGAAAGGCACCTAACTTGTAGGAAAGTATGAACATACTAGATTGTTACCCTTTTAATTTTCATAATCAAATCTGAACTAAGCCTGGCTCTGCAGCATTCTATTGTCCACATCAGTTGAGAACCTAATTCCATCTACTAGGCACCTCACACATGACCTTATTCCATCCTGCTCATATCACTAAAAAATTAAACACAAAAGATGGTTCTCCTTCTTGCTACTTTTTGTGATTTAGTCTTGAGACTATAATGATGGCAAGCTACAAAAGTAGATAAATAAACTATTTCAGGGACTTGGGCAGGGCAAAACAGGATTCCATTTTGGTGCTTACATCAACTTAAGCATCTAATAGGTAGAAAAGTATCAAACCTATCTATTCTTAATAAACTGTAGGGTGTAAGAAAATAGACCTGCCTCTTTTTTTCAGTAATCACTCATTATGAACCACAGATGTTCAAGAAAGAGAGACAGCCGCATCAAGATGCCAAAATTAACCATTAGAGAAAAGTTCCCCCAAGTTATTCAGTTAACACTACATGCAGGTCCTTCCATATAATTACATAAAGCTAAGCTGGGGCTGAAAAGTTAACATTACCAAAAGCACAGTGGGCACATCTGTATGTTCATTAATGTGCAGGAGTTACTGTGCATTTAGTTTAGACCTTAATGAAGTACTAAACTAAATGCACAGTAAATGTAGTTACTGTGCAGTAGCACTATTACCAAAATAGCCAAAATCCTTACAGCAATTGACTCTGGTAGTATAGACAAAGTAAAAGCGAAAGAGTATTAACAAGAGTCTGCTGGGTTCCCTCTAGTTTATACATCTTCTAAGAACACAAACAGCATCCCTAACAATGGTGACAGCTACCATACTTGGATTACCCAAAATAAATGTATACAGAAGTAGCTTTCTGAGTTCCAGGGAATCAGACCATCTGATCTGATAAACAGAATAAAACAGTTGGGTCACCCTCTGGCCTGCAAGGCCATGCATGTCATCTGGCCCACAGGTCTCACCATAGGTCCAGAAATTTGGCAGCAGAGGAGCAGTGACAGCATTAATTGCTGCACCCCTCCTACCAGATTTTCACACCATTGGGGAACCCCACAGGCAGCAAAACGTGGTTCTAAGCATCAGGTTGCAATGATGCACAGGGTCATTCCATGGCTAAATCTGGCATGATAGACTGGCACATGGGATCCAGCCCACAGACTAGCCCCTGTCATTCATCCAACTCACATGTCTAGAAGGATAAGCAGCACTGGAGTAAGTGATGTGACAAACAGAAAACCACAGGAAAAAAGCAGAGGAAAAAGCATTAGAATTCAAAAACTACCACAACTCTGAGTTACATATATTAACTTATATCAGGTCCTAAAAGAAAAAGTTTAGAAGCAAACGGGTTAGGTTTCCTTTAGTTGTTTCACATGTATAATCTTTCATAGCTTGAAGGCTGGATTTTATGAAAAGTGCAATGCAACACAGAAGAACCAATAAAAATCTCAAACCTGCCCCCCCCCCCCCGAAGTGCCTAGGACAGCAGAAAGTACAAATAGCCAAGAAAATAAATCAGGGTGGTACTTGAAGGCAAGATGGAAACCAATAACCTAATCTGCTTTCCAGAGAAGACGACTATTGGTTGTAACAGTTCAATTATTAAACTTATGAAAATCCTTTGAATTTGCATGCAGGGGCAGTTATAAAACTAGATGGTGTAAATCCAAGTCCCTCTGTTCCATATACAACCCCAAAATATCTTTAGACTGCAGAGTGATTTGTGATATCTAGCCTATTTTTCAAAGTTAAAAATTTCTTTCACGTCAAGTACAGTACTTTGGTATCTCCATATCCAAGAGTTCAGACAGAACTCAAAATCCTAACCCTAGCTTTCTCTTCCATTTTTTTATATTATTAAAAGTAACCTAAAATAAATTTGACATGGGTTCCTCAGGTTGGATATGGTATGAAATCCTGGCTTGTTGCATTTAATAAAACATAACCAAACTGTCTCCAACATTTGAATGGAACTGCCAGCAAGAGCGAGTGAGTGGCTAGTCTGCAACCTCATGAACATTAAAGCTTATCACTTTATTTTCCTGAATGCTTTAACAAGTTAAGGAGAAAATCAGAAGAGTACAAGCATCCAAAACTGTCCCATGGAACACAGAATGGGAAACACGGTACAGACTACATACATTACTATATTGGAAGCAATATACTGACAAGAGTGTACCATGTGCTGAACGAACAAGTCTGTCTCCTTTACACCCAACTAAATTTGCCATGTATGAGGGATTCTCATACTCTAGTTTTAGAAATTTTCAACAGAATATGTAGCAAACCTCTCTCCATTAAGTAGAATAGGTTGTCTTGATGAATTTTAGATTCCTTCTCCACCCCACGGCTAGCAGCACAAACAGCCTCTGCACTTCATGCAGCCCTGGAGCAGCCCTCTCTAAAATGCAAGGAAGTTTGGTTTGATCTGTTCAGCTGCCCCTGCAGCAGCAGGCAAGCTGGTTTAACTGTGGGAACTCTGGTACCTGGGAACAACCAAGAACATCAATTCATTTTAGATAAAGAGCATAAAGGACTTTTTTCCCCTTACTGACTGCTGATCAAAGGAGAAACAACAAGGGTTACCTCCACTGCAGGGAATTTCCCAGATTGCCATAGGGCATTAAAAGATATCTGAGCAGCTGTACTGGCCCAGGAGTGCAAGAACCATTCACAAACTAGCTACATGTTTGAGGGTGACACCAAGGCTAAAGACTAAAGACTTGCAGAACAGAGAATAAAACTAGATGCAGCATTCAAGACAGCTAGAAATGCAAAACAAGGAAAAAAAAGAGGAAGGATCAAATAAACAGCTGTCCTTATATGCCCAGACTCATGAGGATAGGAACCTAAAAATGTCATACTGGAATCTAACAAGGAAATTACATAATCCAGTATTCTAGTCTCCAATAGCGACTAGAGGAAATGTTGTACTAGGCATTTATATAAGCTTACTCCCAAGGAAAAAAATTATTCCTAAATAATTTAATAATGCAACAGTTAAACAGCTGACTTATACCACCCTTAACACTGGTGTGATGGTATCCCCGACAAAAAAAAAAAAAAAAATTTCAGAGAAAGAATTATTAGGATATTTGAAAAAACTTAAGTACTGGGACATGGCATTTTCAGAGAAAATAGGAAAACAGAATAAAGAAGAGCCTTAGTGTACCTGAACAAAAGAATACACTACATTTGAAAGCCTGTCTAAGTCTACCCCAACTGTGTAGTTGGTTTCATAGAGGATATTGCCCACAAAAATCCTTGCCTTAGTCTTCACAGCTATGTGGACAAAATGTTGTAATTAGGGGTGTGCAAAATGCACCATATTCAATTTGGATTCAGCGAAATCAGCTAATTGAATCGCTGTCCCCGATTCAATTTGGATCACTGTCCCCGGTACAATATGGCCAAATTTGAACCTGAAGATTCGATGCAGATTTGCAGAATCAGCGATTCGGCCATAGACACAGCTTTAAATGTTTTTTTCTACATATTTTGAGGTACCAGATGCAGCCTGTGAATGCTACAATGCTGGGGCATATGGAACATCCCACAAAAATGCCCTTCCAGAGTGCTCAGCAGCAAACTCAGAAGTAGACCAGAAATAATTCTGGTCTGCTTGTGGGTCTGCCAGAGTGCCCTGCCCTGCCCCACCAAGCAAATCAGTGGGGCAGGGCAGGGGGGACACGACTCCCGTGTCCCGCCCCCCAGACCCAGGAGGCACCAGTTGCCAAGCAAGGGGGGGGGGGGGGAAGCGGCATGCCTGTGCACTTGGCAGCAGATCCAGAAGTGTTTCTGGTACACTTCTGGGTCTGCTGCCAAGTGCACTGGGGGATGCTCCCACACTCTTGTAGGATGCTCCATCCGCCCCATTTTCTCAGCATTCATGAGCCACTTGGTACCTTGAGGTATGTAGAAAAATCATTTAAAGCTGTGGTTATGTCCGAATTGCCAAATCTTTCTGAATCTCTGCAAAATCAACTGGGAGGGTTCCGATCCGATTTAGAAATTAAAGGGTCTCGATTAGATTCAGAGATTCAGCCACCAAATCGAGTCAGGGACCGAAGCTTCGCACACCCCTAATAGTTGTAACGGCTAGAGTTGTAAAAGGATCATAACCCTTGACTGACAACCATACCAGCAACTCATCTGGTACAGACCTACCTATACTGACGAGAGAGAAAAAGATGACAAAAACACTCATTTCGGGGAGATTATTTATTTTTCTGGTGGTATAACGACATGTTGCCAGGAGATGTGGTGTCTATACTTAAGAGCTATGAAAACAGCTATACAGAAGCAGAGGCTCTGTAGCAAGACAGACTAACACCATTAAAGATAATAGACGTGGAGTTGACGTAGCTTGAGAACTTCCCAAGTATGATGAAAAGAAGAGAAAAGGGTGTTTCAATTAAACTAAAAAAAAATGACCATAAGAAAAACAAACACAAAGCATCACAACATGGCTGATTTTTAGAACACACTGCCACAAAAGAGATGCAAAAACAGATTTAATAAAGAATGATCAACTTAAAACTAATCAAAATATTAAAAATTAATATTATGCACTCCTGAAACCACTGAACTCATTTTTCTTTTCTATCCAGATGACTTGACAAAAAGTGAATGGACAAGGATGAGGAGGGAGAAGCAAATGAACATTTTACTTGAACTAAATATTCTCTCCCACCCCCAACTCCTCCGAAAAAAATGTGATTAAAAATTAAGCCTTATCACAGGGGATTGAATCATATTTTACAATTTATAAATCCAAGAAATTTATATTAAAAGTAACAATTAAACAGTATATTCACTGCTAAAGTTTTTGAGAACGTGAATCACCCAAATTATGCAAGTCACTGGCCAAACACCTGAAAGCAAGAGCAACAAAGTACAAAATCAATTGGTTCTTCTTCAAAGTAGAAAGAATATTTTCTTCATGTCACTTCAAGAAGCTAACTTAGTTTAGTGATTAAGCTATTCTAAATTAAAAACAAAAAAGACAAAAACCCCCCGACTGGAATTTGAAAAATAATGCAGAAAATACTTCACACTTCATCATTAAAAACTGGTTCTAAAGTCTTGAAGAACCCTTTGTTACAATTAGCTCAATTCACTGCTGACTTTATCAAAATTATTTTACATTTGAAACAAATTTAATTAAAGTTTCTTCTACGTGGCCTGCGACCTTAAAAGGTAGTTTTATTCAATAAAATGTAGATACTGCTTATGCATTTTTATTTATTTCTATCTAGATGTAATCTAATGTCAAAACTTACAAGGTAATAAACCAGTTTAAAAAAAAACATATCATTCAATTTGTATTATAGTTAAGCAATCTGAATAAACTAAACAAATATTAAATGTGCAGTTGGCATGTCCTATGGTTTATCAAAAGGAAATGCTAAATTTAATCTTTAGACTACATTTAGTTGCAGAAAAGTATCAAATAAAGACAGCTGTGTTTTAATGGTTACCAATGAGCATCAGCCTTTAGGTTTTTTTTCCTTACAAGTGCCAAACTAAGATGAAAATAGATTGATTTAATCCATGTTTCCTGCTTGCCGATTTAAAATTGAGATTAAAAATCAGTCGTTCAAAAGTCAATCCACTCTGGAATCTTCAGGCTTATGAGACTTCAGATCTCCTTAAATTCCAAATTCTCAGTGTTTGTCCAGGTTATTTTGATGATTATAACTATGCTATGCTTGGAACAGTTCTCAAGATCAGCTGCAAGACAGGGAAGATGTGAGCATGGTCCTTCTGTCAAATCAACATATTCATATATTCAAACCCCAAAATCTTGACATGTCAATATTTTTTCTATCATTAACTCTTTCCCCTTCTTTCTGAATCTAAGTTTCTAGATAAATCAGTCAAACTACATGGTCATCTTTTCCTTTCTGCTCTATGTAGCCTCATGTATAGCAGTCATTTTAAAACTGAAGCCTGATTAACAGTGTGGTACTTGGATTTTCCCCCCTTTTCCTCCATCACAAAAGATAATCAAAAGGACAAATGAAACATTGTTTCCACCGTTTTGTAGAGATGTTCTACATTTTCAGTTGCTACATAGCACAGCCTTGGTTACTGCCTCTGAAAAAATCCTCTCCTGGGCACATTTATCCCTATATTTAATAGGAAGCATCATGGTTTCCCCATGTACTTCCAAATGTTTCCATATTTACACACATCAATTGCACACCTCCCCCACAAGTCAGCCCTCCAAAATGGGATACGTCTTAAGTGGAAAAACTAATTTTGCTTTGCTGACATTGAAGCATGAAGATGCGACACTCCAATGCCTTCCACATTTCTGCTCCAGCAAGTAGAAGAGGCAGAGTCCAGTGTTAAGTCTTTCAGCCACTAAGGAACACGTAGCTATTGGCCAAGCACTGTAGCTTGTGCCCGAAGCAGCAACTGCATTTGCTCAGGGTAAGATTGCTGCTGCATGTAGTCTGTAGCATCTTGATGAGGCTTGTGGTGTGGAAACACCATTACTGGCAGGAACTTGCATAAAAAAACTATGTACAGTCTAGCTACTGCCTTTGCAAGGATCTGGGAACTAACTCAGCTGCTATCCTGCCACATCAGGAAACTCCTGATGCCTCACCCAGACTAAGTCTCCTAGGATACCCTACTTCCTGGACACAGTTTCCAGGAGAACTTTCTCTATACCACAGTTGGCCTTAACTTCAGAAATCCCACCCCTCCCCTTTTCTCCCTCCCCACTCCCACCTCCCAAACACCTTTATGTTCCAACGTCCAAAAAACAACGTTTTACAGCTTGCCTTATTTGGGGACATGTGATATGTGAGAAAATACAGCCATCTGGATGAGGAGGCAAAGTCCCTGTGCTGCTAGGTGGTGATGACGGCAATATTAACAAAGTCTTTTCAAACTGCTGCTCTGATTGCTCTCAGATTATCCTTCTCCTCTGTCATAGTTAACATTGAACTGCTGCCTGTACTCACATGAAGAAACATGAACAGTTATTCAATCACTTCCCCATTTACTAGTTTCAATGCCAGTGAGTATGGAATTCATTTTCCATTTCATAGTATGACCAGCTCACTGCTGCACTGTCAGAAGATTATAGATTTGCTCTCCAGGAAAGGATGGATAACTGTGCTGGACCTTAGTATAATATTTAAGCCAGAAATAATTATTTTTAAAAGGACATTAATGTGTTGAGGATTTTTAAAAATTGGTGTTTTACAAAGGACAAAAAAGAGGGGCACAGAGAACAGTGGAAACAAAAGATCCCACCATCCCAAACTATTTCAGAACACTTTACAAAACAGGTAAACAAACACACTGCTATTATATAATCTAGCAATACAATTTTTCTTCAGCCAAATAATTCAGATTTAGTAAGTGGCCCTGCAGTCTTAAGACTAAGTGATGTGTATTTCACTAATAAAGGAATCGTTTGTTTTTTGTAATTAAAAATACATTATTTCAGATAACAGTTGAGGAAGCAGTTCTGAACAAAGTCACCCTGGTCAGACAGGTAAAATAAGGAGTCAAATATATGCATGTATATTTAAAATGTCACATGCATCCCTTAAATCAGAGGCACAATAATATTTTCAAGATAACCAAATTATAAACCCACCATTAAGACTTCCACTACTGTCAGAAAGGCAAGATGCAGCTGCATGGATGAAATGTGTAGAATGTATTAATCATTTCTGGATGAGTTTTAACTTTAACACACTAGAAAAAACAGCAATATGTGCGTATAATTATAACAACTTTCAATCTCAGAAACGCTAACAAATCATAGCCTTGCATCTGATTAGAAGAAAATTAAGTTAATAATACAGCATCTGTATCTCAGCTATCTCTACCAGGTCCAGCCCATGGTCCACATACTATGCCCCAGGGCTCACTGGCCATGTAGCATGCAGAGCTGGCGTGGGCTTGAACCAGCATTGTAGACACTTCAGGAGTTAATCCTCAGTGCTGCATGCAGCTCGCACCCTCTGTACCACACGCAATGCCTGGTCCAGCTCATGTCACAAACAGGATGCATCCTGTATCTCGCATACCCTATGCCACACGCACAGCAAGGCCTGGGACCAGCACTTCCTACATGCAGTACACAGGGCTGGACTGACCACATGCACTGCATGTAGTACACAGGGGTAAATGAGGAATGCACTGCATGCAGAGCCCTGCCAAACTGCCCCTATGTACTGGTTCCAGCTTGACCCGATTTGAACAGGCCCTGGAACCTGTGCACAGAGCCAGCAGGGTGTCACATGCAGCATACATCCCAGTCCATCTCCATGTGCTGGGTGCAGGGAGCACCTGGATGCAGCATGTGGGGCCAAAAACAGCACGTGGGGTTAGTAGTAGGCTGCACATCCGACACCTTTGGTCTGAAAGACATCTCAGGTTTCACTAAGCTCATCAAGGAGCAAAATGGACATGATAGAGTACAGTACTCAGATTGGTTCTGGCTAGTTGCCATAGAAACCAAAAACCAAAAGGAAACCGAAAACTCTATTCTGCTGTTCTGTGTAATCTGGTTCCAAAAAGGCCTCAAGATCCAAGGAAGAGAAGGGAGCCAGCTCCTGATGAAACAAGACAGTAAAACCAAAAGACAAAAGGCTCTCAGAAATGCCTCTTGTTCACCAGGTCTCTGTAGGCACATTCAGATGTGCAGGTTTGCAGAACCTGCAAACCCCACCAACGTCTAAAAGGAAGACGCACAAAATATGGTTTTAAGATGAAGAACAAGCATGAATGCCCTAACAAAATAAGGAATTCAGAGGGAGTGAGGATAAAGACGAGACGAGACAGAACTTTAGTTTAAAACATTGCAGCAAATAAAATAAGATGATGCTGGTTTCCAAAAAATTTTCCTGAAGGTCTGCACTGTAGAAGAACGGGAAAGATGCATAAGATGTTATTTGTAAGGAATGTGTTAGTGTTGACTATAAAGCAGCATTCCTGTTACAGGACACCTTGATGAGTGGGTCAGCTGATAATAATAGGTAACCCACATATTTTGGGGCAAAGAAAAGGTAGGATTGGGATACCCACGACCCCCATATTTGAGTTGACTTTTTAAAAAACAACCATAAAAGTTACTGTCCCTTCTCTGGGAGCTGGAAAGATAGTGTAGGATCAGGTGAAGAAAGGAACTGCACAGAAAAGGGAGGAGGAGGGTATTCTCAGACCATGTATTTTGCAGAGCAAGCTTTTGCATAAAGACCAACTGCCAACCACTGACAAGAAGCAAAGCTGATATTTACAACTAACAAAAAGTAAAAATGAAGATAGCACTGAGTACTCTCTTTCTCTCTCAAGGTAGAAATTCAAGAGCAAACATACACAAGCATCTCTCAACTGCCTCAGATTTCATTTTCCAATGCTCTGAAAATGAAGGGTTTCACAAAACTATTTACACCTTTACTAAACAAACAAAAACAAAAACAAAAAACTAGTCTACAGTCAGACCACTTTCAGGTATTAACTGTAACCAAATTCAATGGTACTCATCAACCAAATAAATGAAGTGCTATCTATCTTAAAATATGCATTTTGTTTTTTCTTCTCACCTCACCTCTTATGACTTGTTAGGCCAACAAAAACTAAATTAGTGTCTCGGCTGAATACCCATCCAAAAGGCAGATATTCTACAGTTCCGACTTCTGAATTAATACCAGGCTTCTAAGCAGAGTAACAAAAGGAAACTCACAACAACCCACTGACTAGGTGGAATACTTTATCTATCAAAATATATTTTTTACTTTTATTTATTTTTACACAAATGAAGGCATCCTTGAGCATCAGAAGGTGTTCACATTTGAGAACAGCTGGGATTCTACTCCACTTTTCCATTTGCTTTCACCAGGGTGGTAACTGGCCTGGCATTTACTGGGGGCTCCTGCACCACTGAGAGCCCTACCAGGCCACCCACTCCCAGCAGGGCGCAGTTTCAGGTCATGCCCAGGACCACTGGAGCCTCCCTGCCACCCCTACAGCTCCCCCTTACCTCCAGGTGTTCTCTCAGCAGATCTCCGGCCAGGCAATGTTGCTGCCTGGCCTCTTGCAGCCGAACCGCCCAGTTTATATAGGCAGTGTGCATCTCAAAATGGCTGCCCGCTCCAGGGCCTTAAAGGGGCAGGCACCCTTGGTGCCCCGCTGCCGCAATCTCCTCCAGCAGCCAGCGGGCTCGGCGCCCTGCTGCTGCAATCTCCTCCAGTGGCCGGCACTCCTAGTGCCCAGCCACATGAAGGGTTGCAAATTTTTCAGTCTACACCTTTCCGGTCTGTGGAAGGAAGTGAGAATTAGGATTCTAGTTTCAAACATGCTTCCATTCCTTACACTCAGTAATCTAACTAGGCCTTTCACTGCTACTAAGTTGTCTACATTAATTAAAGATTTCCAAATAAATTCAAAGGAACCATTTGTCCAAAATCTGACAAAGTATGCCTTTTCCATAAGGACAGGCACAAATAAAAATCTGAGATAAACGCTTAGCAGCCTACTAGATGATGCAAAGAACTTTTCCAAAAAAATTCAAGTCCTTGAGACCACTGATGCTCAAATATTTGAAAGAATAGAAGAGACAACCAAATAATTTAACAAACACTGTAGATTCCATCTTCACTTGTGTTGCAGTTAAAAACTAGCATTGGCAGTTTTGGTGTCACAGGAAAGCAGGACCTTCCTCAAAAATCTACTAACAAATACATAACGAACCCCCTCCAAAAATTGTTTTGCAAGACCGGGTTCGGCAACACACAGCCAACAGACCAGATCTGGCACACACAGCAGAAAGGCTTTGCCTAGGTCCATGCCAGGACCAGATAGCAAGGAACTGCACTAAGACTAGGCAATAGGAAGCTGTGCTTGTGCCACCTCCCCCAGCCCCCTACTCCCTGGCTGGGGCACAGGCACAGCTTCCGGCCAGGAGAAACTGTACCATATCTAAGTGGGGAGAATTCTTTGGTTATACAGCACATACTTCTTTTTGTTAATGGAAGATTATGAATACCCAATTCAGATCCCAATGGAGAAGGAACTTTGGCTATGTTTTAGACCGATTCCCATTTCTAACTGCAGTATAGCAACAGTAGTAGGACCTCCTAGATACGGCCTCATCAACTCCCACATAGATGTTTTATTTCTACTCGGTATGTTCAAGGTGAAGATGGTGCTTGCTACTGTTTTGGTTTACTTTATGAAGATCAAGCGAAGAGGAAGGATGCAAAGCCCATTGCCATTTGTTACCTATCCGTTGGTTGAGATGCATGTTAATTACTAACATCCCAGATTTGCAGATGGAAAAGCTAAAAAATAGTGATCACTGAAAGTAGCCAGAAAATGAAGAAAAAGTTCACCCCATCTGTTTTCTTAAAACACATCCTGCTAATTTATTAACATACATTTTAATTATTGATATTTTTTTTTGCTACTGCAAACAAATTAATAGGAGGATCAAAAAAAGTTAGAACATATACACTTCAGTAAAACTTCTTATAATGACATATTTAGACCTTGGGTTAAGGCAGTGGTTCTCAAACCAGGGTGTTGTGGCACCCCGAGATGCCTTAAGATCCTTTCAAGGCTGTGACAGGATGCCATGTAATGATAACACTCCTAGGTATGTAAACATGATTCAAAAGATAAACCCAGAGATTTCAAATAGGAATCCACAGTATTAAAAACATTCTGACATGTTGCAATCTTTGAGTTCTTTACAACAGAAATGTTATTTTTCTGTAGTCAAATTAAAGGAAAACTAAAAGGCCAGCATTTTCTGAGGGGTGCCTTTTGCCTAAAAAGGTTGAGAAATGCTGGGTTAAGGGAAGGCAAACAACAGGTGTTAATGGAGCACTCACAAAATAAGTATAAACCAGCTAATTCATCATGATTATATTGGATTTAAGAAAGTTTTGAGTTCAGCTAAAAAAAAACAACTGTTCATTTTTGTCAGATTTATTAAACGGAAAAATAAAAGATTTCAGGTACAAAGTAAATGTCTATTCCTTTTCCCTGAAAATACTTTTGTCCATGACTATGATTTCCCAACTGCCTTTTCCCAATAATTGCCAAGACAAATCTACAGCCCAACTTATTATGATAGGAGAGAATTCTTGAAAGCCCTCTCTCATTGGCTAAGCTATTTATACCACTTAGGGAGATGGATAAAGCACCTATTATAGAGACAAGCTGCTGTATCACTAGTTAACCCAACAATGTAATAAGAATAGGGGATGTTTTTAAAGTTACTCGTATTCATAAACCAACTAACATGTCAGAATTGCTTTTACTCTTTCCATAATTTACTATGAATACACAAATACAGGTGGTTTTCCAAATGCCTCTTTATCTGAAGTAAACGATTATAGGAAAGTAGGTTGAAGAGAGAGGGAAAAAAAGCATAGAATAAAACACCACCAGAAAATAAAATAAAAAGCAGTGTCAGAAACCGGAAGAGGTGCTATTTTAAGTACCTTTAACAGAAGTCACCTACTGGCCATAATCCTAGGATCTGTGACTCAGAACTACAAGCTCCATTTCTGGTTCTAATACCAACTGTATTACTGTTAGTAAGTCTCAAACCATTTTTCTGCCTGTTTATGTCTCTATGAACTGATAATAGTTCAAAACCACAGTTTTGGGGGGGGGGGGGAATGAAATTAAGTTGGGAAAAATGTGGTAGTAAAGAAAGGAAGAAAAAAAAGGGTAAAAGATGCTTTAAAAAAAAAGATACATTAAAACAAATTTTCACTCTGGAAGAATAGTTCAAAACAAGTGTATGACAGTAAGCAAAATGTCCTGACTAGAAAACCAGAAGACAGCTGTGGCTTTCACATAGCAACCTTTAAGTAGGTATGCAAACATTGCTATCCCACCCCGCTTCCAAAGCATAAAGCATTTCCAGTCCCCAGTTACAAATTTAAGGACTGTTTGGTGAGGACTCTTTGGAAGGCAGTCCAAAACTATAGTGTGCACACAGTGGCAAAGTAAATTTCCATGCTCCACCCTTACCAAAGAAACAGACAGCAGCAGCAGTTTGTTTCTTTCTGCCCTAGCAAATTATTTCATGGCCCTAGTCCCACGGTCATCAGCTGGCTATTAAGTGACCCTTGTGAAACCTACTTCTCAGATTTGTTGCAAATGGACAGGTGTGAACATCATGCAAAATGCTATCTCTCTCATCCTGGCTAGAAAGATCGACAGAACAGAGAATAGGTAAATTAGACTACCTTATGATTAAGCACACCAATGAGGCAGTATAAAGAAATATAGGAAAATGAGTAGCAAAATTTGGAACAGGAAGCCCCAGAGAAATATACACTTTTCTTAATAAAGATATATATTTTTTTCATTTTAAGCATTGATTTCTCAATGCATTCTACCCCACCTCAAACATTTCCTGTATTCCAAATTAAATTTTAGTTATAACTATAAGCTTTTCCAGGTGGAGTTTCCAGCCATCAACCTTGCTGCTTGGTGCACCACTGCTTATTTCATCTTGGACAAATTTTTGTGGTTTTAGTCCCAGGTTCATTTAAGGCAGCTTAGACTCATCTTTTGGTCCCTGGACTTTAAAACTAGAAAACTCTGCACTTTTTTATCCTTAAATTGTACAACATAAGCAACACATCAGACCAGCATGCCATGGTAGCCAACAGTAGAAAAGCAGGACTAGGAGGGACCTCAGGAAGCCATCTAATCCAATTGCCTTCCATGCTTAAGGTAGCATCATCCCTGTTTAAATCATCCTAGGCAAGTGCTTACCTAACCCTGTTCTTTAAAACCTTCCAAGGCTGGAGATCCACAGCCTCTTAGGATGGCTTAGTCCAAATGGGAAGTGGGGGGAGAGAGGCAGGCAGGCATAATTAAAGGGAGAGAAAAAAAAAAATTTGAAAACAAGACAGTGGGAGGGATAAAAGAAAAAAAATTTAAGTGTTGTTTCAGGACTACTAACTGAATGAATCAGCCACCTTACGGAAGTCAAGATATCATCTTAAAAATGAAAGATTTTTAAAATGCTTAGGCTGCGTCTTTCCTAACAAAAAAAGTGCTTAAAGTCATCATAAAAATGCAACTACCAGCATCTGCAAAAACAAAGGCTAAGAAAGTCTGTAAATGAAAACAGATTCTCATATTCACATGCCTCCAGAAGCTGGGACTTCAAAAAGGGAGGCGGAGGGAAACCACCACTCACTATAAAATTATGAGTAGTGGCATCCCTGATTTAACTGCAAGATTTAAAAATCGGCCAAGGAAGTAGACTAAGAGCAGCCTCTACTATACCAAAATTACCTATTCAGGCCCTGCTTTTAAATAGAGAAATCTCAAATCTGATCTCTGAGAAATGCTGTGAATGCCAAGAATTGGGGGTCAACAGGGGCTTAATCCAGAGTCTGCTAATCTGCCTACAGATGTATGACAGACCATAACATTCAACTTCTACTGATCTTGAGCCTAAAAAGACTTTTGTGATAGACACCCAAAGTACAGGTGCATATCAGTTTGGCACCAATAAAAGAAAAAATAAACAATTGGTGTTATCAGCAATTGGCTTTTTTTGGCCAATGTAGTCAATAATGCCACCAGTAAATGCTGCGTGCAGGCGTGCAGCTGCAGCATGTATGCGACCAGAAATGCAGCCCAGCAGCTTGGAGAGCAGCATCCAGCTGGTAAGTCTGTGGTTGGGAAGGAGGGCAGGCACTGCCCAGCCAGGGCAGGGCAGGGCAGAGGACAGTCACAGGAGGTTTATCCACCAGACAGAGGGGTGGCTCCCAGGCACTGCACACACCCCCCCCCACCGCCCCGGGGAGGCATGGGGGCCATGTGCCCTACAGATCTGTGTACGGGGCGGGGGCAAACCGCCCACTGTGAGATCAGCGTCAGAGGCTATGCCGACCTCTTGCCAGCAGGGGGCACTACAGGGTGGGCTACAGCCACTCCGAAATTCCCTGTAGTCCCCCTCCCAGTGCCACCCCTCCACCCCCGGACAAGCCATCCACAGTACCATCCCATGCCCTGTCCTGGCCCTAGCATCACCCCCTCCCCTCAGTATGGGGGCCTTGATATGCCCCCCCAACATCCCTTCTCCCCCACCCTCCCACAAACTTACAGGCCAGACACTGTCTCCATGATGCTGGGCTGCATATCAGCTATCTGATCAGTATTGGCTGATATAGCTGGTTAATAAATCAGTCATGGGTATCGGTCAAAAAAAAAATCTATATCTATATCTTTCAGTGCATGCCTACCTAACCCAAATATATGATTTAAAAGAACAGAGACACATACATGGAAGGCAGAGTGCATCTCCAACACAGAGATACCAATCACATGGTATATTTTAAGAGGAGTTATTTGGTTGAGAAGAGTTTACACATTCCACAATGAAACAAACACAAAATATTAAAATCAGAAACAGAAGACCAACCACTGAGAACAGATCGATGACATGCAGAAGGATTCAACACATCTGGGAGACAAAACATACTGGCCTACCAGCTAACCACGTCAAACAAGGCAACAGTTTCCATAAAGCAGAAAATAAGTCAGGTTTTCTTCCTCAATACAAAAGAGAAAGACTAGACCCCAACATTCCACAAAAGCTAAGAACCACTGAAATAAAAAAGTGGCATGAATGCCAACCATAGGAAGCATCTTCTTAAGCCTCTTCAGGAAGATTCAAGCACCTTGGGCTGAGAATATTCTACTCCTAATCCTTCTCTCTCTTAAATGAATCTTGGGGACAGATCACCACTTCCTTTCCAGTTCAGAAGTTTATATATTCTAGAAAATAGGCAAATCAGTATAAAAATTATGTCCCACGCATTAAAATAGCTTTAAAATGCATAGGACATTAAACTACAAGACACAGGAACCCAAAATTAATTGTAATTAATCAAATCATCAATCTGTCTAGTCTGGTATGACAGAAACAGGGCTGGCTTTCAAGTGACAGAGCAAGAAACTCCCCCCCTCACCTCCTAGGATAGGTTACTGCAACTCCTTATGCTCTTGAGGTAGAAGAACTGGATCAGATATTTTTTCTTTTAAAAAAGGGAGGGGGAAGAAAGATTACATATACCTACAGATGTTTTCATGATCTGAATATCTAATCCTCAGACTTCAATGACCATATCTTCTAGCAACAAAATTCATAATAGTTATGCATGCTTTATAAAATGTTCAGATTTAAAATGTTACCTGTTTAAATTTCAATGCTTTCCCTTTTTTTTTTTTATAGTATGAATAAAGTAAATAGAAATGTGATACCTCTACCATTCGCTTTATATGCATCTTGATCATGTCCCCACTTTGCATCCTAAGCAGTCCCAATCTTTGTTTTCTTTTACCATTTCACAGACCAATAATAGCACTATAGGTTTCCCTCCCTTTAAGCAAATTCACTCTTACGCGATGACCCTTTTCATACCAAGAATTCATTCTATGCGAGATAAATTCACTCTTACGTGATCAGTGGTGGAAGCCCACCTCTCAGGACAGCTGGTGCCCATGCTTCTGGTGCTGCAGCTGCCCTGAGAGCAGCGCAATACCACGTGCATCCAGCTGCCAGCCAGGCAGGGGGTGCAGCACAGCTCAGTGGTGCCACTCCCAGAGCGGCTGCAGCAGGGTGTACAGCAGCAGCTGCCTGCCTGCTGTTGGCGAGTACCAAAATCATCTTGGAAAAGTGTACTGACCCCAGACCCATTTTTACCAGCTGAGGTCTTGGAATATATCCCTATTTGTTACATTGTAGACTGGGTTCCCTTTATGCGAACTCAAGTTGCATTCCTGGAAAATGGTGCACATGTACAGCATAAAAAAAAAAAAAAGAGGGAAACCTGTACTGAATTCCACATAAATCTAGTAGTACTTGGCTGTGGAAATAAAAATCTAGACTATTGCTCCAGATTAAAGATTGTTTGTTTGGATGTCAATACCAGTCTTGCAGAAAAAGCAGTGCACAATATGCTGTTTATCATCTAAAGCAATCGGATCATATGAACTCACAAACCCTGCAAAACCAGAACAGAAGAGGGGATTTTCTAAAGCTAAATAAGGACAGAAGTAAGAATGAAAAATTGCTGATACACTTCTCAACCAACTTAGTTTATAGCATAAAAATACTGAGAACTCATGTTTATTACTTGAAGATGAGCGGTATGAAAAAAAAAGAAGAGGAATACAGTTTATATGAAGACTGACAGTTACCACAGTTCATTCATTCATTAAAACATGGTGAAATATCCAAGCAGCCAGGTTAACAACCAAATCTCCACCCCCAATTTGAACATCTCAGCATGTCTCTCTCATGACACTTGTTTATTTTGCAAATTATTGCAAGTCCATGCAGTGACAGTCCTCTAATCAGCCTTTACTTGCATATGAAAAACTGAGCACAAAAAATATTAATGAGTCACTAGTCAGATCTCCATGACAAAACCCCCACAAAAAAAAAAAACAAAGAGAACCCACAAATCATTCAGGGTGATTTTGTACTTGTTGAGTTAGGAAGACAAGGTTCTTTGGGTGAATCTAATACATCTTTTATTAGACCAACTTAAAATATCAGATTTTTGGACATTTTAAATTTTTGTGTGCTGCTCAAATTTTGACTTTGCAGCTTAAAGGGACTCTTATCATACACTGTTACTATGAAGGACCACTTTTTATGGGTTCCCTGTTCCCAGAAAGTTGGCAATGCATGCACCTCTTTGTAGGATACAGCACTGGATTTCCAAGAGCTAAGGAGAGCGCTGACTTACAAAAATGCCACAAAGTTCTTGGAAGGCTGGGAGATCACACATACTGAGCTCTTTTTACTGACCAGAAACAGACGAAACTAGTTATGAGATAGACCCCTCACAAAAAGGTAGGATAGGGCTATTCTTTAGAGACTAATTGGTTCAGAGGCATGACCATCTGCAGCACCTACCTACTTTGGAAAATGCCATTTGAAAATCTGGAACAAGCAAGAATCTCCCCTCCAAGTAATGCCTACAACTCCACCTTCAGAAGGAAGGGGAATCTTAAAGTACCAGCTTTGTTCCACCTATACTTTTTTCATTTTCTAGTAATGCTCAAAGTAACATTATTTCCCTGGTAAATAAAATAACTTACACAGCAGTAATGTGCAACCAGAGGGCAAAAAGTTGTGCCTGTACCTTCACCAGTCATTACACTAAAGACAATCATGACCATTCTTATGAGAAAGGCAGTGAAGAGCAATTCCTTTACCTGTTATTTGATCCTTACTCTACTGAGAAAAAAAATTATTAGGAGGGCTGGGAAATCTGACTTATGAGGAAATGCAGAAAGAATAAGGATTATTTAGTCTAGAGAAGAGAAGACTGAGGAGGGATATAACACCAATCTTCAAATACCTGACGGGCAATTATAAAGCAGATGGAGACAGACTTTTCTCTGTAGCTCTGAGGGGACAGAACTAGAAGCAATGGCATCAAACTGCAGCAGAGGTCATTTAGGTTGGAGATCAGAAGGAACTTCCCAACATTATGGGCAAGGTTAGGGTTGAAAGGGACCTCAGGACGTCATCTAGTCCAACTCCCTGCTCAAAGCAGGGATCATCCCAGCCAAAGATTTGTCTATCCGGGTTTTAAAAACCTCCATGGATGGAGCTTCCACCACCTCTCTGGGTAACCTGTTCCAGTGTCTCACTACTATGAGAAAATTCTTTCTGCTAGCTAACTGAAACTTCCCTTGTTGCAACTTGAGACCATTGCTCCTTGTTCAGTCATGTCACCAATAAGCTGTGAAACACTGAAACAGATGCGCAAAAGCTCTCTCCCAGCAGTGTTGCCATACACCCAACCACCTTCACAGAAACAGACAAAGTTTTCAGAATCATTAAACAAAAAAACAAAAACCAAACAAGAACAAAACAAGACAAAGGAGAAAGCATCAATATAATTCTCTGTTTGATAGGAAGTTCCCAACTACTCTATTTCAGGGGTGGGCAATTATTTCGGCTGGAGGGCCGCTTAAATGAATTTTGGTGAGCTGTTGAGTGCCCCATCCCTTGACAAGCACCCTGATGCCTGGTTGCCATCTTGAGACTTGAAGTCCCGCCCCCTAAACCCTGATCTTTGCCACCTGAAGTCCCTCCCCCTCCCCCCTGGAAGTTCTCCTTTTGGGAAGGGGGTTTGCCATCTTGAAGCCAGAACGAAAACAAATTATATTTAAAAAAAACAACCAAAACCCACCAAACATCCACAATAATAAATATTTTTTTAATAAAATTAAAATATTTGTCCCAACTTGTGTGCGTTTGTGTTGTGTACACAGGAGGTGGGACCAAGGGACCTCCTGTGGCTGGACAAAGCTCCTCCACAGGCTAGATCTGGTCCCTGGGTCATAGTTTGCCCACCCCTGCTCTATTTGCAAGTATTATTAGGGCCTGATGAAGTAGGCTGATGCTCTGAACCAGTCAGTCTCTAAGTGCCACCCTGCCCAGGCTTCTGCATAAAAATAAGGCCCTGACTTTTCTTTTCTTTCTTTCTTTCTTTCTTTCTTTTAAACAAAACTGGGAAATCTTGTAGCTTCAATATACTATTATAACCAGGTAAAAAGGAACCGGTACTCAAGTGCTGCGTAGCTCAGGTTTCACTCTGCTATTCAGTTGGTGCCTACTATGTCCCCAGTTTGGGTAAAGACTGCCCATACCAACTAGCAGGCATACAACTTAATGATGACAAGAATTAGGACAGAAATACTGAAGCCAGTAAGAATTCAACCAACAAACTGATTACCAAGGTGCAGCAGGTGTCATAGTTGCCACCAATCAAGGCCACAAAAAGAAAGAAAGAACACTTCACCAACAACACAGTCTAAAGTCTTATTCAGACAGCACTGCACACTCCCATCCAGCCAAAAACATCACCAGCTCACTGTAGCAGAGAATAAGAGTGCCTCAGTCACAAATGGGCACTCCCGTTGCACAAATCAGCAGGTTCAAACAAACAGATACTGGCTTTCTGTCACTCATAAAAAGATCCATTCTTTTGAAAGGGAAGATACTATAAAATGCAGCAAGTTGCTCCTATAAACCTGGTTTACTTTACATTTATCTTCACTGACGTTTCATCTGCTATCATATGGATTTAAACTTGGGTAGGTCTTACTCTGGTTTCATTTAGTCTCTTCTACTCAAGAACCGTCTTCTACAACTTGCGTTACTTCCACCACATTTCATCATCTCTTCCAGATTATTTTCCCATATTCAGGTTGGAAAAATTGAAACACTGAATTTCTAAGAGCAACAGAAGTTTCAAACACAATCTTATCCCTTTTGCAAATGTACAGTTCTATAATTTTCAAGTATTTGGCCTTACTTCCACTGGGAAATGAGATTACTGGTATTTAAAGGAGCAATGTTCCCCTCTCTTTCATCTTTAGTTATACTTAGTATTCATATCTGGTAACAAGAGCAGAAAATAAACCAGATAAACGAGATTTTAAAAAGTGGTATACCTCTTTAACATAGAGAACTCAAAAAAACCCCCAAAAAACAACAACCAAAAACTAATAGGTTCCTACTGTTTTGAAATGCTGGTCATCTGAATTTCCTTATTTTCCTTTTCTTATCCAGTTTCTAATAACTGACAGTATTTTACTGATCACCATGTCATTACTGTGGCGTTTTTTAAGAACCTCCTAGGAAAGACTTCCCTTGGACCTTTCAAAAGCGACACAGAATACTGGGCAGATGGTAGCTCTTACGTTAAGTCATCAAAACACCTTAGTTTTCCAGTCCAAGAACTCCTTTTAAGCTTAGCAGTGCCTCCAAATCTATTTTACTTTACACAAAAAAGTGATTTGTTCCCCTCTCATAATTTTCATTTGATGGTTTTATAAAGTTAATTATTTTGAACAAAGTTTATTCAATACTAAAAAAATCAAGCTTTCCAGTTGAATTCTCCAGATCACCTCACTGCCCTTTTAGAACCTACTGTCAAGGACTACCCTCTCTGTGTTGATAGACTAAAAGAGAATTTAGACTGGAAAAAAGCTCTAATATAAAAGGTTTTAATGGCTTATGGTCTGCAGACCAGAGCTGGCTCACAGAGACACATCATCTGGCCCCAGTGTTGGCCCCATGCAGGGCCAGTTCAGGATAGCCTTCCCCATCTTGTCCCCACTCCAATGAGGCTAGCAACTTCTCCAAGACTATACCACATGCAGCACCCATTCTGGCTCATCTAGGACATGAATCAAATGTGGCATCTGCCCCAACCAGTCTGTGATTTGCACTGCATACTGTGTCCATCCCAGACTGGCTGGAACAGGTGACCAGTGCAGACTGCATCTCAGGTCAAGCCAGAGAAAGCACCATGTACACATAGTCCCTGACCAGCTGGAGGTCAGTGGGCCTGATCTAGCCCACAGTCTAGTCCTGTGACATCTCACCCAGAGGGCCAGTGAGTTTGACAGCTCTGGCTTTCATGAAGTTAGTTAAGAAACCCAGCTATAAAATTTACTGTGCAACTGCATTCAGTATTGATGTCCTTAAATATGCAAGGACATCAGGAGTTTCTTTCTGGGGCATTACACATTCCAACATCAAACCCAACTTACCAGTGCAACACCTAAGAAAGGCAACACCCGAAATATTAACCTCACACTTCTGGCTAGGTCCAAGTCCCATATCACTTTGAAAACAAAGTTTAAAGCTCCAAATGTATTTGAATGAATCAGCCACATTTTTATTTAAATAATGACTTGATTTATTGGTTTAAATTCCACACACACTAGCCTCATTGATGCCAGAACAGATTTCTTCACTTAAAACATTAACCCCTAAAAAAGGGGAGTATTTTTGCAGCATACAGGCACATATAAAAGAAAGTCTGTCTTGTTAGCAAGCCAGATTCATATCTTCTCAGATCAAATTCGTAACAAAGCTCCAGAGAGTCAAAGCAAACTTCACGAAGCTAAATTATTCCCAAGCTTTTCTAAAAAGTTTGTCCTTTACCCACTCTTCCCCCTCTCCTCCCTTCCCCATTGCTAAATAGTATATTTAGGAAGTCAAGGTAAGGTCCAGAAACAACGTGCAGCCCCATAACACTGCAAATCTGTCTACCAGGCTGCTGTGAACAGCTGGATGGATTAAAAATATCAATCCAATAGCACTTGAAAAAGTGTAGTACATTATACACCTACAGCTAGCATGGAACTGGACCAGAGGAATAAAACTTTCCATCTCAACTTGGGGTCAGTGTTGAGACACGCAAAGACAATGAAAAAAAGGCACAGATTAAGAGCCAACTAGTTAAAAAACATGTAAATACCAGAAAGGAATAGGAATCTAAGCAATCGAATATTACCAAGTTCTCTCTCTTACATTCCCTAGACCAGTGGTTCTGTGGTATGTGTACCACCACCAGTGGTACACAGACAACATGTCAGTGGTATGCATTAACAACTTTATTATAATTACCTTATAAGAAAAAAATTGCTGGTGGTATTTAAGGTTGTACTGTTTTAACTTGGTAGTGCACAGTCTGTCAGAGTTTGGCAACTGCTGCCCTGACCTATGACACACTGAAAGCAAGGCAAAGGCAAAAGGGAAGTTGTGCCACTCTTCAACTTTCTGCCCTATCATTTGTCAGCAGCTAATCACTGGTATGTTTAAATGACATCACTAGGGAGGACAGGCATCTGGTGATCTTTGCTGCTCCTATAAGGGCCCCAAACTCAGTGTGCTAGGGGCAGAATGGGAAGGATTTATTGCATACTTACTGCACATCACAGTATAACTGCATATCAGATACTACCAATGAATACCTGCACCTTTTAGAATAACCATGAACACTAAAAACACCAAATCCAAAGTCCAAGTTATTGGTAATGTTGGATTAAATGCGTGTCAGAATAACTAAAGCAAGACATTGTCCAGAGTGGGCAAGAAGGTGTTTTGCCCCTTCTCTCAAAATAGAAGGAAGATGGTACAGATCTCCATTCATGTCTGAATGACACCCAAAAATCCTTACCTCTGCCATATTTTCTGGACCAGTACAACTACAACATTGCTCCAACACTACCGTTATATGGAAGATATTGATATTCACTGTTTGGAAACGGAAAACCCACACTATTAAGAAATAAAGAAGCCAGACTACCAAAGTAACTAATCTCAGCCAGCATCTGGTGGTTTTCCCAGACTGAGGCAGGGTACCTTGAGCCCAAAAACTTGGCTCAGATCTCTCCCAACTATACAGCTGGTTCAGTAAAAGATACCACCACAAAAAACCTTTGCTTTCAGCCAAATAGGCAAGAACTTTCCACTAGGGCTATGGTTGGAAAACTCAAAAAACAGGGAAGTTGCACCTAATCCTTGCTGAAACTACTTTTCTGAACTTCACAGTCTGTCTAATTGAGATGATCAAAGGAATTCAAAAGTCTACACTAGAACCATTCAGTGGTGGAAAGGCTTACCCAAAAGAAGCCATACCCCCCACCACCTCTATCTTCAGTGGAGATGTCCCACCCTCTCTTCCAGCTGCCACTCTCCCCATAGCTCCAACTGCAATGGCAGCCCCAATCTATGGGCTTCCCCTCCTTCCTCTGGCTTTCACTTCCTGCTTCTGTTTCAGCAGGTGGCACAGCACACTCAGCCTGTGATACTGGGGTGGGGGAGACAGGCAAACATGTAGTATACTGCCTGGCAGGCCCATAGCCCCTACAGCCTACATTGCATGCAGCCCCCACCCAGCCACTCAGAAGCTGGACACCCATGACTTAAAAGATGGAGACCAACCCTTTTACTAACCCTAGCTGCACTTGGCCTCAGGCAGGGCCTGACTTGGGGGAGGGTGAAAGGCATGGAAAAACAGTTTGACTTAGAAGTTATGCATCTCCTTGTATGAGAGGTGAAATCTGAAAGTCACACAGAGAAGGAAAGTTCAAAATAAAGTGAATGTCTACACTCCCCCTGCCCCCCATTCATCTTTTAGCAAGAAAAATTAAGAGTTTGGAGTTGGTGTGCAAACTTAACATCACAAAAAGTATGGTCTCAGATGGCACCCAGGACTGAATCCAAGAACTTTACATTCCAAGAATGCTAGGAGATAACCACCAGTCAGGCAGATGAAGCTTAAAGAAAAATCTAAAAAAAGTAGCTGAAAACCTGACTGGTGTGAGAAGTATAGCAATGATGGAATTCCTAAAAAAAAGCAACAATTTTAAGAAGCTACCACATCACAGGAGGTCATACACATCAATGGACCTACTGTGTAAGTAATGTTTATTTTCTAGCTATACTCTAACTACTACACACAAATACAATGAACATATGATCCAAAATACTAAGTGAAAAATGTTAAGTCCTGTAGAGTAGGTTGTATAAGAATCTCTCTAGCTTTTGAATATTCTCCAAAATGGAAAAGCAAGCGATATGGATTTTTCCTTAGCTGTTCTACCACAACTAGCTCAGACTGCCAAAGGTTCTCCTTGAGAATTATTTCCAGTTTTCTGAAGATTTCACAGCCTAGATTAGAAACAGGGTGGATTTGATTTAAATCAAATCAATTTAAATCATGATTTAAATCACTGGCTAGGAAGTCTCAATTTATTCGTTATATACAAAGAAGTGCATTTTTGTTGTTTGATATAACCTTAGTATGTATTATTCACAACTTGGAGACTGATGCAGATTTCTACTGCCCCTCCCTCCTTGCATTTATCTCCAGACTCTTCCTCCTTGCCCAGATCTACTCTACCCCCAACAATCCTCTATTCATTTAACTTCTTGAAGTAAGGGCTTGGCTCTGTACACAAACTTGCAGAGACAGTTGGGTTGATGGGTAGGTAATAATATCTGTTCTCTCTTATCTCCGTAACATCTTTGTTAATAGCTGCATCTCTCTGGAGACAAATCCAGTTTAAGAACTGAAACTAAACATTACAGAGATGTTTAATGGGATCTTCTAAACTAGTGTTTCTCAACCCAAAAGTGGGTCATGAACAAACTTGAAAAACAGATTCTCTTTTAAAAGGAGAAACGTGTGGGAAACCATGGCTTTTCCCTTGCAGGCTGGCAGAGAGGTCTTTCACTCCTCCCCACCCCCAATTGTACATCCTCCTATACCTGGACCAAGAATCATTCTGGTACAGAGGGATTCTGCATTCATCAAGTTTCCTGCCCTCTATGAGACAGACTGGCCTCAGTTGAGACTTGGAAGAAAACAGAGATAGTGAAAGGTAATTCCTAGTCCTTTCAACAGGAGGGAGGAAACAGGCTCAAACATTTTAGTGTGGTTCTTGCATATCTGAAAGCCACAAAATTATTAAAGAGCCACCTATAAAGTTCTGCAGTACTTTGTTGGACATCCAGCTGAATGAATGACATCTGCATTTTTAGCCCATACAGTATAGACTTCCTGAACTTTCCTATCTCCTAGATCAGACAGAGTATTGGAAGAAAATGGGTAATCATACTATGAAGATTCTGGGAAGTATCACCTTTGTATTAGCCATGTTACAGGGATATATGGTCCACTACCATAGCTGTCTCCAACTATGTAGACGAGTTCTAGGTAAAAGCAAGCTATGTCTACAATGCTTTTCTTGGTATTTCTGAAGACATGGAAAAAATATTCTTACAGCTTTTCCTATTTATGGACTAATATTAATTTATTTTTTTATAAAGTTCTCAAGTCTCATCTACAATGAAGCTAGCAACTACTAGAACAGAGCGTGGAGGTACACTGAAGTCTCCTGGCAGTGAGATGTTGAAGAGCTCTGACTATACCTATTTTCCTGTGTTTTGATTTTCACCCAAAACCTCCAGCATTAGCAGTAAAAGGCATTCATATTTTAAATACCTAAATTGTTTTGAGGCAGTCTTTCTGGTACTCGGGGGACAAGGTATTATACAGATGGTATTAGAAGCTCTCAAGGTGTCTGAACAAAAATGGCAAGCAATTCTTATGAAAGATTCACTGCAAGACAAGAAGTGATGACATTTGATGAGAAAGCACCTTCTACTGCCTTCTGTTCAAAGATTACAGAGCTACTTGTAAGGCTGTAAATGCTGTAAAACACCACTGTGCGCCTTTTGAGATGTTAAAAACTGTCCAACAGAACTATTACAGCTAGACAGAACAGAACATGCTGGGAAACATATGCTTTCACATGGCCAAGGCAAGGTATCTGACAAGCCCTCTGCATGCAGGGAAGTGGGGGTCACATCATCATCATCTAGCACACTGTTCTACTACACAAACTTTTACCTCAATTTTGGTTGCTTTGAACAGAAATTTGGGAAGAATACTGCCCTGGCAGAGTAAGAATACAATAAGTAAGTTAACACATTTACTACCAAGCTGAATATTAGACACATTTTGACATTAAAAACCAAAGAAAAAGAAAGCAGTTTTGAACACAAAGATACCAAACAACATTTATTAAAATCCTTTGGATCTGGCCCAAGGGCTGCATGTTTGACACCCCCAATGTACAGTATAAAACAGAACTCTGTTGCCAGTCAACAGAACCCCACCATCCAGCCCCCTAGTGCTGCCCCTAGGTCTGGGCATACCCACACGGGTATGGTGCACAGTGCACACAATGCCTGGCCTAGCAGCTCTGGGACTATAATCTGCACCCAGCATCCACTCCAGTCAGTCCAGGACCCACACAGCACCTACAAGCCCCATATACAGCACAGGTCCTAGACTAGCTAGAGCAGGTGCTATGCACAGTATGGTTCCCAGAGCAGGCACCACACATGGCACAGTCCAGCCTGGGCAGGTGCTGCATGCAGAGTGCACACTCTAGTTTGGGATCAATGCTACATGCTCCTGACTGGACTGTGCTACATGTGGTGCCCGTTCTGGCCACTCTACAGCACAGGTCCCAGATCAACTGCAGCAGGCACTGTGGGAGGGGAGAGGAGCCTGATCCACTGCACAGATGAATCCGTGTCCCTCAAGCTTGATGAGTTAGGCACCTGTACTGTACATAGTTAAGGCACCAAAGCTCCACCAGATCTTGAGATGCCTAACTGTTATGAAGCACTAAGTATTCACAGATATAAGCAATTTAAATCAAGGAAAAAAACAGTGAGAGAAAAATGCAACAGCAGCCATTTTAAAGGTGGTGTAAGTAAAATTTGTATTGGCCTGAAACCCTGACTCATTTCTTGGAAAAAAAAAAAAGAGTGGCCGAGTCCTTAAAAAGAAGTAAGTACAGAATTTGTTAAACAGAATCATGCTTATCCTCCTCCAAAAGGCAGAGCAAAATGGAGAAGGCAAGCCATATAGAGATGTATACATGCTTATACACATGCACACACACAGCAGACCTCCATTCAGACTAAAAAGTTCTCACTAAGCCTGAATATAAACATCATAAAAGATGCGAGTAAATCAGATTTTTATTTATTGTAGATGAATGTCTTAACCCAAGACTCAAACTCACTTGCTCAGGCACAGACAAGATAATTAAATCAATACCTCTGGTTGATAAAGCAAACATACATGCAAAGTTAGATAAATGCAAATGAACCCAGGTCAGCCATACTGTCAATTACTCCCGAGCAGGCTAGTCATCTAGTTTTAGAAGTGTAATGATATACACATTACATTACAAATTTTAAGAATTCTGGGGTACTGCTAGACCAGTACCCAAGCTATTAATACAACAAATCAACAGAGAGGTTTATATGAAAGGCTTTAATTAAGCATGTTCGATGGATTTACTACCCAAGTAAAAATAAAATAAAATAGAAACGGAGACAGATAACAACCATAACAAGAAAAAGAGATGATATCATTTCAGTCTGTAAGAATTCAGACAGCAGCTGACATTAGTGAGAAGACCACTGAAAAATAATCCAAACTGTAATCAAAAAGTTCCTTTCAAAATTATTACCTTGTAACAGGATAAGCCAATTTCAAAATCCAACAATACTACAAGTGAAGACAATATTTAAAAAAAAAAAAAAAAAAAAAAAAAATACATTCTTCAAAAGGTGCTTTTCCATCCGAGGAGTTCAGACTTCCCACAAGATGCATAAAGTTATTTATTAGTTCAAATAAAGAGTTTTATTTATTACTGATTTTGGACTTACTGCCTATGTCCAGCAGCAAGGAAAAAAAGTAAGTACCAAAGGGCTAGTTATGGAAAGTCTTTTGTAAGCACGATGAGTAATCATGCTGTAGCATTTTCTTCAAGTGGCTGGCTACAATTCAAATAGTTGAGCAACTGCTTTTAAAATGGCACAGGCTATGAACAAAACAGTAATATAAACCTTTGATATTCACCTATGATTTTTCAAAGGGGGCTTTCAAGGGCCAATAAGTTTGCATTTAATAGTAACATTTGAAAATAAACTTTGTATCAGGTTTTATTCATCTTGAAATGGGAAAAGATAGGTAATGCATCAAAAGACTACCTAATATCATTAGTTTCTCCAAGTTATTTTCTACTGTTCCTATTCGTTACAGAATAAGCCTTCTGAATTTTGAATGTCCCTCTATTGTCACATTTCCAAAGTGTGGGCTGACAGGGAAAGGGGTGGAAAATTGTTCCTGATTTTGGTCAAAGGAAGCAAGATAATTAAATCATAAAATGTTGTTAGCCTCTTTCTTCATGTAAATGGAGGGCATTCTTACACAATGCAGACCTTCAGAAGGCCATTTGTCTGATCAGGATTCTTTCCAAGAGAAGTCATTATCCATTACAGCAGAAACCTCCTAGGTTTCCAAGCCCTCCTTCACCAGACCCAGAAGGAACCAGTCCACCGACCTGCTTTCTGACACTGTTGGGGAGCATCTTTCTGGTTTCCCAAGATTTGACTTTGATACATGGATCTAGGACTTTTTCTTCCTTATCTGCTACATCAGGGCTGTCCAATTTCCATGCCAAAGGCCACTCACCTCATGGGGCACATGCCTGACAGGCTGCAACTGAGCAAGCTGTGGTGCTCCCCAAACCTCACAGACCATAGATGTCCAACCCCTACAAAGCATACCTGTACCCCCTTCACCGTGTACCAAGCTCCCACACTGCTACACTGTCCACTCATGACTCCCCCAACCCTTGCTCTCACTACTGCACTGCACATGCTAAGGCTCATCCTCAGCTCCCTGAAAGGCCACAATGCCCTGCCCCCTGGGGTAGAGGTAGGGACTTAGAGCCCAGAGACTGACTGCTATTTCAGCCAGAACGATAGACGGAGTGGTGGTTGGTCAAGTGACTGGAGGCCGCAAGTTAACTTCTTGCAGGACGCATGCAGCCCACAGGCTGCCAACTGGACAGCCGTCTTAATTACGCTTCCAATGACTGTTGGTCCACACCTTCAACCTCCGAGGCCTGCTAACAGTCTATTATGCTTTTACGCTTCTCTATGCTCTTACTTTTGCAGTCTCGTTACAACAATCCCTTCGAGGACCTAACCTTACCAAAAAAGGCTCTACAGTTTTTGTATTACAAAGTTAATGCACAAAACTCTGACATAATGCCCACAGCAACCTCAAGTGGCATACCTCTTTTCCCCCATTCATAGTCTCCTAGAGTGTAAAATTAAAAGGCAGGGACAGTACACTTACTAAAAGGTGCCCTGAATCTGAGTGGTAGCATCAAAAGGACGATGCACATAAAACATCAAGTCCAGTGCACTGTAACAGTCATGGGAACAAACTCACCAGTCCATGCAATTAGCAACCAATATTATACTCCAGGTTATATCAGTCAGTTCTTGAAGGGATGCAAATAATATATACATGTCCATATGAACTACATTTCCTCAAGTATGTTAACATTCTTCTCAATCATTTTGACCAATTATGTACAAAACTCAAACTTTACAGCACCTTCTGAAGCCTCTGCTTTCTAGATGGTGGCTGCATAAATCAAACAAAACGTTAGGATTCAAAGCAGCAAAAAAAAAAAAAAAAAAAAAAAAGGGATGGAAACGTGAGACTTTTTGTACGACTCTTGGGCAGTGGCTCTCAACCTTGGGTTGTGACCCAAATGAGGGTTGTGGGGGCAACGATGGTGGCATTGCATACAAAAGAACTATACACACCGCGTGCTGGGAGTTCCCCCGCCCCCCAGGCCACCACCACTGCCACACTCCACTCCCGGCAGTGGGTCGCAAAAAAAGATTGTGAACTGCTGCTCTAGGGTAGAAAAGGTATAAACCGCTTCCAGGGTCAAAGCATAAGCCACTTCAAAAACTCACCACTTGCAACAGAAATGGCACTGTCAAATCAATAAGGCCGAGGCCTCAAAGCATTGAGCATATCAACCAAGGGTGTCAAATCTGTTTGGCCTTCCTGGCCAGATCCAGACAGTTTCCTGTAGGCCAGACAATCTGCAAACAGCTGCAGGAATTAATGCTGTTATAGGAGAAGTTCTTTCAGTGTAGCTCCAGAACCCAAAGAGTTAAACACCACTGCCACTCACCCCCCACATTTTCTCCGCTGCCAACTTTAGTAGCCTCGGGAGGCTTAGAAGCCCCAATATTTGTGGGAGGAGAAAGTGAACAAGAGTAATTCCCTGGGTTCTAGAGCACTGAAAAAGCAGCTCCAGCAGCTGTGTATATTAAGCTAGTAGATGATCCACCTCTACAAGCTGAATTGACCTGACATTTCCAATTTAAATGGATATTAAAAACAAGCCACAAAGACAATGCATAAAAAAAGGATTTGGATACTCATTTTGAACACAAATCAATCTCTGCTGGATTTTATTGTAGCATCATTTATTCCAGAGTTGTCTATTATTGGTTTCATATCTCCCCTTCTAAAGAGGACACCAGGCATACTAGATAGGCAAATGATCTGGTCCAGTCTTAATACCAGTATTTCAATACAACAGTGCAAATAAAGTCAGCCAGGGCTGCTTCAAGTCAAGCCATTTAACAAGCTTGCATTCGTTCACACACATCTCTCTAATCCTGTTTCAGTAGGAAATATTATTTGCAACTACGTGAGACAGTTTCTACATAAAAATCTAGATTCTCTTACCCAGCTCAAGATTGGATTTGATAATGCAATGTAGCATTGCCAGGACTAAAGCAGCAAAAGCTCAATATCTGTCATTAAGTTACAACCACGGGGGATCACTAAATGTAGATTGCATGTAAAAGCTGTACAGGCTGTTCCATTCCAAAGATTTTGAAATTGAATTTTTCAATTTTTAACCCAGTCAAGCTTCCTATAAATCCTGTTAACAAAACCTGGGTACAAACCATGTCTTTAGTATGCCCTAACACTATAACAAACAGCTGATCTCTTTCTAACCAAAATGCCAATGGGCTGGGTTAAAGAAGTCTTCCAGATCTCGATAAGAAGGTTTTTGTTAGCTTTTACCCAGCCCTTAAGACAGAGCAAGAAGAAAGATCAGCAACAGAAACCTATCATAGCATAAACCATATTATGAAAATAAATGGCTAAAGATTTCAAATGAACATGCAACAACTCCTTTATTAAAAAAAGAAACAAAAACAAACCACCCCCCCAAAAATCCTGTCATTATTTCCCCTTTAACACTGCAACTAACCATTTGAGGAAGAGAGCATTTTCCTTATTTTTGCTGGACCAGCAAACAGAAGAGATGAAGCCACAACACTGAAAATCTGCACTAAATAACTTATTTATCCAACTTATTAGTTTCCCTGCTCCTAACAGAAAAATCTATTATTACACTTATTCCCAAATTTTCATTTCTTTCAATTAATACTAAAATAAAAAGTAAAAAAGGCCACTAACTTGTTTTTTGGGGTTTTTTTTTTGGGGGGGGTTACAACATTCTTATTTGTTGCTATGGCAACTACTGAAATGTCACAACTAGGAGACTGCAACTCTGCTGTATAAAAACAGTACCAAGAGGATGAGAAAGACCTGGGGAGTTTGGTGGCCAGATGTCTTAAGGCTATAGAAAACAAAACCCGCATTCACCAGTGGATTACAATGTATTTGGTCAAAAAGGAGCATTTCTACTAATGGTACATTTTACAGAGCAAGGAGCTCATGGCAAGCCCATTTTCATTCCAAAATTAAAAAAATATATCTCTCTCTATTGACAAGTTACACAATCTCTGCCAAGCTTCACTGAGATAGTGTCAAATAGCCATACTAGCCTCAGAAAGCCCACACCCTAATCTTACAATACTATATACCCCTCTAAACACCAAAGAAAGAGAGGAGACACCTGAAATTACATGTGGCTAAGAGGTCATATTTCAGTCAGATGAAATGGGGGCAGAGGGGGGTGCTCATCTTAAAGCTGGTCTAACATCTCTTCAAATTATACCTCTGGTGCAATAAAAACCCAACAACAACGAAACCCTTCCGTTTTGCAAACCCTCTCACAGGCATCTAAGCAACAGACAATATGGAAAGTAATTAGCCAGGCTATACAAGACAAACAAGCACATGGCAGGAAATGGCATGTTTCAAAAGTTCCAATTATATTTATAAACATTTATAATGTTAGTGTGAGGGAATGAAATACTTCATGGAAGCAGAATCTCTGCTCTCTATCATCAGTTCAAATCATATACTCCACTGAAACAGTTATAGGCTCATCCATTTTAGAGAGGCAAAAGAATCAGACAGAAGTAAATTCCTGCAGTCTTTCATTACAAGAGCTACCTACATTAAGTGCAGAATTCAGTTATCACTTATGTAACAAAGTAGTACCATATACATAAACAGCTCAAGCAAAAAAATCCAAACTCTACTACCCAGCAACTAGCAGAAGAGCACTGGAAAAAAAAAAAAAAACAACTACATGCCACCTCCAGAATAGCTTAAATCAGAACAACCAACTGCAAAAAACAGAAATGGTGGTTGCTACAGCAATTCTGCAAACCTTTCTGGAAGATGTTTCCCCCAGGAATTCAAATTAAACCCAGCCTCAGCATACATACAGCCTGCCTGAGGCAGATCACTGAAAATACCACTATCCCATAACATGGACAGTGAAATTAAGACCTGAGGAGCAGAACAAAGTTGTTGTCTTCTCACCATTTACTGTTCTATACAAACACCATACTTAGCCACGCTTCTCCATATAATGCATCCCCTTTACACTGCTACCATAACATAAGTTCACATCCCACAATGCATAATTCTTATATTTATTCTAGTACAAATGGGAAATACTTAGAGAAGAACATCTATCTATGCTGGACCATTCTTGGCACCCATCACCACAGCTGTAAGCTATTTGTAAGTTACTTACGTGAACACAGAAGTCAGAGAAAAAACTTTGTTTAAGCAAAACATTTTATTAAATCTATGACCAATGTGTCAAATTGGTCTTTAAAATTTACAAAATAAAAGTTCAAGGCTTCAAATTTGCAACTATCAGAAAAAAACTGGGGCTGTTCAATATCGATTCAGATTCAACCTGAAAAATCAGGACAGCAATTTGATTTGTTGGTTCAGATCACTGTCCCCAATTTGATTTGGCCATAGACACAGCTTTAAATGTTTTTTTCTACATATTTTGAGGTATCAGGCATAGCTTGTGAACACTGCAATGCTGGGGCAAATGGAATTGGGGGGTGGGAGGGGGGGAGTGCATGGCAGGCATGTGCTCAGTGGCAAACCAAGAAGTACTTCCAGTCCATTTCCGGGTCCACCACCAAGTGCAGGGGGGGCTGAAATCTCCCCTCCCCTACTTGACAATCAACTCATGGGGGAACTCCTAGTGCTCCCCCACCCAGAACCAGGAGGCACCAGTTGCCAAGCCAGGGGAGGAGTGTCCCCCTCATGCCCCTCTATGCTCCCCAGCAGACCCAAAAGTGCTTCTGATTCACTTCTGGGTCTGCTGCCAAGCATGCTGGGGAGCTCCCCACGCTACTGTGGGACACTCCATGCATCCTGGTATCACTGTATTCATGAGCTGCCTGGTACCTTAAGGTACGTAGAATAAATAGTTTAAGCTATGTCCAAATCGTTGAATCTTTCCGAACTGATCTGGAAGATTCCAATTATGATTTGAATCAGAGAAGTTAAAGGGTCTCCTGATTCAAATCTGGATTTGGAGATTTGGCCACCAAATCGGGCCAAGTTTCTGTCAAATCAAATCAGGGACCACAGCTTTGCACAGCCCTACTGCTCACTTCCTGAGCATCACAGTGAAAAGAAACCTCAGTATACTCATGCAGTGTTGGATTTTTGCTTCCATTTTCTAGCCACAAGTTTTAATACACTTACATTCACCTACTAGCATAAGAGATATTCAATTCATTCAGAGATTCAACTATATATATATATTTTTTTTTTAATTAAAATAAAAAAAAGTGAGTCTGAAGAAGTTTCATTTCATCTTGCTATATAGGAGGAGGGATGGACCATGCCAATCTTGAACTTGGGGCTCAGTGCCACCACTGCTAAATCCCTTGCAACCACTGAGGTCAAGCTCTGCAGTCTACATCTAGCCCATGGCCCCCAGTGAGTTTGACTTCTCTACTATTCAGTGTTTTATCATAAGAAGGTGGCCCAAAGCTATCCCTATCTTTCAAGCTTTTGAAATGAGATGCCTGCAGGAACTCACCCGTCTGAGTGTGCCCAGAATATGCTCCGTGAAAAAATCTGCTGGGATAGTACCAGTTTGACCAGAAAAAACATTTTTACCTAGCTGGAATTCTAGTGAAGTACTGTAGCTGAGCCAGTAAAACCCAAACATAACTGCTGGAGGGGGAAAGAAAAAGAAAAAGGAACAAACAGACACACAGTAGGCAATACTAGCATGAAAAACTGAAACCTCCAAGGGAAGAGCCAGTAGAACATACCTCTGTAGCTGTTTCCCTAGTGAAACAATAAATACAAAATTCTAATATTAAATACAATTTCCTGCCATTAGTGCTAATAATAACAACAACAACAACAATAAAAATAAAAAGCAAGTATTATAAAAAGAAAAAAAAAAGTTGTAAGCACTGATTTTAGCAGGACTTATAATGACCTCTCTCCCCATACCCCAACACTGGTATATTAAAGTAAACATCAAACTTATGGCTGAGGTTAGCTGAGGCCACTTTCTCCTGGATAAAGTATTAGAACTTAGCATGAGATGCTAGAGAGAGAAGATAAGCTGCAACATTTTTCCTGAAGGATATTCGTCACACACTTTAAAAAGGTAATTCTTGCCACTTACGGTGCCTATGGCAGGTCCTGCATTCCAAAGATGTGTATTTACAACAGTGCTAGCTCAGACCATCTAAAATATGGACCAGAGCCTACCTTTGCTTGTAAAACCCAATGTTATAAGGATCTAAAAAATGAAAAAAGAAAAAAAAAAACAACCCCAAAACCACAGGGTCCTGCTAGTGTAACCAGCAAGCAACTTCTATTCACTTATAACAGGTAAATTTACCTTGGTATACCAACAGAGAAGTCCTATAGCTCTCATTAGGCTGCCAACATGGTCCTCAGATAAAAAACCAAAACAAACTAAAACCCAAAAAAGATTCAGTACTTGCAAGTTTGCTGTTTACATACAGTAGTCCAGATTCAGGAAAGACAATTTGTTCCCTGGATGGCATTCCCTCAGGATACATTCACTACATATATAAAAGCCCTTTCTATGATATTGGCAGGAGGTTTACTTAATCATCAAGAGAGTATGGAGCTGTCAATGCTTGAACAGGTTAAGTAGGCTAGATTTCATTGCCACCCTAGTATCCCAATGTGTTTAGTTTACATGGCAGTATCCAACTGGTATCACCAAGCAAATCAACAGCTCTGACTGCCTTCTCTTGCTTTTTTTTTTTTTTTTTTTTTTTTTACTCAACTTCAATTGTTCTTTTTTTCCAGCTTATTTGCACCTCTTTTTTCTATTCACCAACACCACATTCAGTGCTTTAACAGTATCCCTCCCCTACTCATTTTTACAACCAGCAGCCTTATGTCAGGAAGAAAAAGAAGTCAAACTCCTTTGGATTTCTGCCTTTCCAGCTGCTTATTCACCTACCCTGCTGCTTAGTCTCATGCCTCTACCAGCCTCCCCCCTATACAATACTGCTCTTCACATATGCCAGAGCTGCCAAATGGAACTCTATGGAGAGGATAAGTTGTGACCTCTAGGCTTCCCAGCTTCCCTCCCAGCTGCAGTCCCCCTCATCCTCCCAAACTCTGGTTGCAACTACACCCAGTGTCTTGGAGCTCCCTCTCCAAGATTCTGCTTTCTGCCCCAGCCACTCAGAAGCTGGACAGCCCTGACACAGTCCGCAGGCTGCAGAATGGGGCACGACCATATCAAGTGCAGAACTGAACACCAAAAAGGAAGACGCAGCAAAAGAACATCATCAGATGGCTACATAAAGGAAAGGAATGTGGCAAAACAAAAGCCTACTATTATAATAGGAGTCAAACACTTTCAGGTATCTACTTCTCAAATAGATGTGCCTCATTAAATTAATTACTGAATTCCACCTATGTATCTGGAGTCTCACCTTAGGGGTGAGAAGGGATACAAACAAGGAAACCTTAGTCAGGTCATTCCTAGAAGGCAAGAGGAAAAGTTACTAACATTAACTACTGCTTTCAGAGAAAAGTTGACCCCCTTAATTTTTTTAAAGGGCAAGCAACTAGCAAACCCAAAGGACAAATTATATCCTCTTAAGTTTCATTTTTCAGCTACATATTCCAAAAATAAAAATAAAAAACATTTTTTCTTCATGGGAAAACTATTCCAAAAACTAGACTAAAAACACTGGCAAAACTTTTTACTCTTGAATGCCAAGTTAGTACCCAAACTGACGAGCCAGGAAATCTATATTTAACAAATAAGAGGACAAGGGCAGGACAAGCTGGAGGTAAAATACCTCACAAGGTATATTGTGATTAAATACAACACTGTAAAGTGTTGGGGATAATGAAAACTATCAGTAACATGTGTAAATTAAATCTCCCTCCCCCACTCCATAACAGAGAGGAAAAAGGAGGTTATAATGTAGAGACTCATCCAGGTTGAATTATAATGCCCAAAAGACATTGATCAATAACTGTCTTGTACTTTTACAATGGAAACAGCTCTTGATACTATATTGCTTATTTTATTTGTGGTGGATTTTAGTCTATATAGAACTTATGTAAATAAGGTTTCTTTACTTTAAAATATTTAAGTTATGCTAAATACACCTATTTTTTGCTATTTATGTTGCGGTTATTCTTTTGTATCTCGAGTTGAGCAATGAAGACAAACATTTTTACTTGCATTGTTGTATACCACAAAAGTAGAATAATTTATTATTAAATGAAACATTATCATTGTCCCCTTTAACTTAAAACAACATAAAAGCCTTCACCCAAGGCATGAGGGCTCAGGAATCCTAGCCATATCTGAATACTATTCTTACCTGCAGTTAAAAGACAACCCCAGACTATGCCAGAAGGTAATATCAAAGACTTCTCAAAAAGCTACAGAGTGGATCCTCTCTCTCTTTTCAGTCTCACTAGAGTACATTAGGGAAAAGTGGTCTAAAGTGCATAAATCAATCCTTGACAGATCAACTGGATTACAGAAAGATAGCATGGAGGAATAAGAAACAAAAAGCTCCCCAGGAGTTTCCCGATTTGGCTGAAGCCAGCAAACCTTGGAATGTAGCTACAAAGCATGTTAGTATACCAGATCACTTTAACAAACTAATAAAAATTACAAAAAAAAAAGGTACAATTCCCCTAGGGAATTGAACATGATGGTATATCCACCACTATCCACAAATAAAATATGATAAAGATACGCAAGGCTCTTCATGTGGCGCAACGCAGTTTCACAATTTCTTAAAAGGGAACAGAATCTAAGAAGTTCAATGCATCAAATTTTGTTCAGACTTCTGAAAGCTGTAAGCCTGGCCTGCCAATTCAAAAAGTGGGCCTCAGTCAGACAGAACAGCAGCACATCTTTAGAATTTAAAATATTTTTTGAAGAGGCAACTCCTTACTAGATTATGCCTAACCATTCATGCTTAACAAAATTTTTGGATAGTATAAATGAAATAATGCATCACTTGGAAAAAAATACCACAAAGTGGCACAGGAGAGCCATAAACATGATCTTCCCAAAGGTCATTTTCACAGCAATGTTGTTATCATTTATAAAGCAATTCTCACATTTGAGATCACAGCCAGTAGGATGAGTTTAGCAGTACTGAAATAGGCATTTTGTACAAGCCAAAAATAAGGATTTTCTAGTACCTTTGCTCCAAACCAGCCTTTTATAACAGGTGAAAAGAGTTGTGTAATTTTAAATTATTACTTGAAGAATACAAGCCTGGGATGGTTTGTGGAGAAGGAGGGGGGAGACTATGACTTAACATTTTGCTTTTCTGAGAATACGTTCTAGGATTTTCACATTTTCAATATAAGCCAAGTTCAAGGTGTCTAGCTCTAATTCAACCTTAATGACTCAGAACATTAAGAAACAGGATTGGCGGGGGGAAGAAAAACAGGAGAGCCACACACACATAGCACACACAAAACTTTTTACATGTAGAATAGAAAAAGGGAAAATAAAAGAGCAGCCCATTATTCCAGACAAGGAACATATATACAAGCATTTACAGACCAAGAAACCACTTAAACTAAAGAAGAGGTAACTAGAGTTAGAAACAGATCTTGCCAAATGAAGTAGTGACCCACCTGATTGGGCAAAACACACAATGCCTGTTGTTTCATCCATTGATGCTGTGGGATATTAAGTAACATTTGGCCAGTGGTTGAAAGTCCAAGTCCTGCATGTCCTGGGAATTCCAGCACAGGATTGGGTCACTCAAGCCCCCAGAGCACCTGTCTGGTTTTCCCCTTTTACAAAGATGTACCCCAGGAAATCTCACGGTACACCCTTAAGTAGGGAAACCCCATCTTTCCCTGCTTAGAGATGTGCCCCAGGATTCCTCAGAGAACATGTCTGTAAGAAAGCAAGCCAAGCAGGTGCTCTTGGGGCTTGAGGGGCCCAGTACTGATCAGGAATTCCCGGAGTGCACGGGGTCCCTCCAACACAAAGGAAACAGACATCCATCACTAAGGAGTGGTACAAATCATTACCACTTATCACAGTCATAAATGTTGGGCATTTGTGGCACAAGGGGCATGAACACTTTTGTTTGCCTTTATGCAATAAAAGGCAACATGTTTCTACCCTAGGACATTAAAGCTTTACAAAACCAGAAAGATTTTTGTTTGCTTTGAGTACACCTTGAAGCTGGCAATGAAAGCTGTCCTCCTTCAGATAATAAGTAGGGGTGCAAACAGAGATTTTGAGGGCTGATACTGATTTTTAAGGAGGCATATCAACCAATACCGATTGAATTTCCATTACAGATGCCTCCGGGTGGTAAGTGTGTTGTGATGGAAGGGCGGGGGAGAACCCAGTGAGGGAGGGGGCAGGGGATACACAAAGGAGCTGCGGCTCCTGGTGGGGATCAGGCAGTTCCCACCATTGCTTGCACACCAGGGACACCCCCCCCCCCCGACAGGACAGGACAGGACAGGACCTGCATAGGGGAGGCAGCAGCCACACTGGACTCTTCTCGACAGGGGCTGGGCTCAGAGTGGGCATCAGCAGCACTGGGAGGATGCTGCAGCCACCCAAATTTCACTGCAGCTCCACTCCACTTCCAGCATTGCCACCGCTAGTCATCAGGGGCAGCCCAGCTCCATGTCCCACCTCCACTCGTGCTGGGAAGAGCCAGGCTGCACTGGGCGGGTGCATGACAGCAGTGGTGCTGGGAGTCGAGCTGCAGCAAGATTTGGGGCAGGTGCAACATCCTCCAAGTGCCACTGGTTCCCGCTCCAAGCTCTACTCCTGCTGAGAAAAGCACTGGCTGTAGCTCTCCCCACGCATATCAGGGGCACATGCACAAGCACCCCCCGCCCCAATTCAAGGAGCAGCAAGAGCCCCCTCCACAATGAGCCACAGCTCTATCCCATGCCTGTCCACCAGGCAGTGCCAGCCCCTGCCCCCTCCCTTACCATAGGAGAAGGGGGGGGGGAGAAATCAACAACCCCATGCTCTTTCCACAGCAATGGACTTACCAGCTGGAAGCAGCTCTCCCTGCTCCCAGGCTGTGCTCCTCACTGCCAAGTGCTGCATTGTAGCTGCACGCAGCATGGGCATTTGTTGGCCCTACCTGGTTGATATCTGATACAGTAAAGTTTCTTTGAATCGGTCCAATATCAGATTGGTACCGATATATTGATGCACCTCTAATAAGGGATACATTTTAACTGCAATCCCAGGAAGATATAGCAATGAGAACTGCTATTAGTGCTTTAGATACAGTTCTCTGGGTAACATTACTGCTCAGGGAACTTGATCCTGAGGAAGAAGTGGAATTCTAAAGCCTTTAGTCACTCCAAGTAGGCTGGTGCACTGCACCCATCTACTACCCAAAAGGATCTTTGATGTATCATATGTCCAAAGATTCCTCTTTTAAGATGGAAATTCAAGCTGGAAGAATAGGACTGGTAAGTAAGCAAGCTCACTTAAAGAGGAATTCCATCTCCACTTGGAGAGAAACACCCATCAACTGTGAAACACAAGATAGCATGTTCAAGAAAGAACATGCTGGAAGAGGAGTCAAGATTTAGTTCTACTTTGCTACTGAACTGCTGTGACATGTCACTTTTCTCTATGTCAGTTTTCTCAGACTGTGGAAAACTGATAACATGCGCCAGAGGACCATGGTTCTAAATGGAATAGAAAATAGCTCTAATCTGTGTAAAACGTGTTGAGATAAATTAGTCATTAGAAACTGAAATCTGCTTTCAACAAACAAACAAACAAACAAACAACTGCCACTAAAACAAACTATAACCTTCCTATTAAGAAAGTGCAATCCAAAAAAATAAGCAAGTTAATAAATTAAATTGTACTTTCCAACCAAAAAAAAAAAAGGAGCTTTCATTTTGTAGAAGTCACATTAGACAAAACAGGGATTTCTAATTGGGGAAAAGGAGGTCTTTCAAGTCAAATACCATATAATTTTTGCTCATGAGCTAATCAAATAACTAAATGAAACCAAATGGAGTTAACTCAAAGCTAAACACAAAACAACTGAAAAAGTTGCATCTTTCTGCAAGGCATGCAAAACCAGATTTGAAAGCATGCCTGCTACAGGACAAACTACATTTAAAAGTACAAGACCTTCTGGCAGATAATTTCTAATACTAGGGTGGCTTAGATACCATAACTAGAAAGTTTCACCATTCCAGGAGCCACAAGAGTAGAACACAACATTTCAACATTGTCTTTTGGAAGGGGCCTTTGTTCTAAGTGATCACCCACAGCAACTGTCAACCCAATGGGATAAGGTTTTACCATCTATAATTAGGGACCTACTTAAAATTGATGCAAGACAAACAGTTTTTCACAGGCTGCTCATGGTGCAGAGCCAATTCTGCCAATATTCTGTGGTGGCCCCACCCCTTGGCACTGGAATGGCAGAGAGATCCCAGGGGTGGAAGGAGGGATAAGGGGTTGGCTACTAGGCCTGTGTGAAGTGGCAAGTATTCACTTCGTTTTTGGCCTGTTCAGAGGACAGCAATTTGATTCAGAGATTTGAATCATTGTCCCAATCTGATTTAGCTAAATCAGATCTGAAAGATTTGGCGCCACTTCAGCGATTCGGCCATAGAATAAACAGGCAACTGACGTGGCTGCCTCCAGTTGGTAAATCTGTTGGGGCATGCCAGCACAGCAGAGCAGGGGCTCTGCCCTACTGCCACTTGCCCAGCCATGGCACAGCTCACTCCAGGCAGAAGGGTGCAAGCAGCAGCAGGGCATAGCCCCCACACCCACATCCAGTGCCCTTTCGTGCCAGCTGGCAAGCAGTGGCACAGCAGAGCCCCCACTCCCAGTGATGATGCAGGCACGGCTGTACTGGGAGCAGGGGTTATGCCCTGCTGCTGCTTGTCCCCAAAACACCCCCATCCCAGCCCTCTCCGCAGCTGAGCAGCTTGTCCCAATCCCTCCCTTCCCCTCCCTCAACCCCAACAGACTTACCAGCCAGAGGCAGCTGTGTCAGCTGCCTGTTTAGTCTATGGTCGAATCGATTTGGATGCTTTGAAACAAATCGGAGCTTTTAATTGGTCTCCAGGTTCAATTTGGAGATTTGGTCCCTGAATTGGGCCAAATCTCCTCCAAATCAAATTGACTACTGAAGCTTTGCACAGTCCTAGTAGCCATCACCTTGACTCTTGGCTGCCCTTTGTGCCACACTGCTCCTCAGTACAGACTAGCGGAGAGGCCCTGGCAGGGAGAGGAGGTCCGAGGAAGAGACATCTTGTCTGCTGCTCTTCACGCTGCTCTGCCAACTAGCGCCTCCCCCACCCCAGCAGCAAGAACCACTAGCTTCCCCTAGGGAATCAGTATTTTAAGGGGGATTTTTGTGGTTGCTGTTTTCAAACAATTCTGGATTTTGCAGTTTCTGGAAAACCACAGACTAAGTAGCTTCCTATCTATAACCACGTACAAAACCATATTTGCCCATCTCGGTCAGTACAGAGTTTACCAGAGGTAGGTAAGTTTTGCTGTATTAGCATGATCATCAAGAAAAAAAGTTTTAACTGATAGTCCTCTTGCCAAAATGAATGCATCATGAATCAGCTCTTTCCCTAGTAGAAACATAGCAGTTAGGAATGCCTCCTAAGTCTCACCTACACCTGTACATCTTCCCAACATAGAAAGTGCGACTCCAGAGCTCTCTACTAGTTTATGTAGCTTGTTATTCATCCAAATCAAAGCTATCTTCTGAATCAGAGGTGGGCAAAATGCAGCCCAGGGGGCTGGATGTAGGCCTGCCAAGCCATTCTATCCAGTCGGGGGGGGGCCGCCAAAAATTTAGAAAATTAATATTTATCTGCCCCTGGCTACCTATCAGGAAGCCCTTAATGGCTTGACAAAACTCAGTAAACAGCCCTCTGCCAAAAATAACTGCCCAACCCTGTTCTAGATTCACATATTTCTAGAGGTTCCTTCAGATAAAAAGAAAACATCACTTCAATACTATTAAAGTTTTTCTTGTTCTTGGACAAAACTGTGGCAAACATGAAGTCTTTCTAGCTGGTGCTTTTTCCCCTACAAGAGGTAGGAGAAGCTGGACTGGTCACTAGCTTGAAAGGGGAACATCTGCAAGTCCCATTTGAACATTTTTCTAGAGTGCCATCAATCAGAAATTCCCCAAAACCAACCACACTCTTGACAAAATGTAAGAGCCATAGGGACTTGCACTTCTATTTGAATTTCACGTGCAGCCATGTTATGGGAACTGTGAACCTATGGACCTTTGGAAATCTCTCAGTTTCCCTAATCTGAATGAAGTGATTTACAGAGAGATAGAAAGACATGGCTCACACAAATCATATCAAGCACCATAAACACTCCAATTGTCTACAGGGAATAAACAACTCTGGACTTCAGGTTATCATGAACCCTTGCAGATCCAAAAGGCTGGCTGTGACATGATCTGATCTTCTGGTATACGCCACAGTAGTATCTTTGACCTGCCCATTAACCAAGCAAAGAAACATGCATATTTCCAGAACGTACAGGTAGGTAATGACTAGTCAAGTATGTTATGAAAATGCAATGACTTATCAGCAGCCCAAGAAGCTGGCATGGCTGCTTCCTTCATTACTAGACATCAGCTAGATGCAGAGCACAGAAAGCGATTGCGTTAAGACCTTCCTCTAAGAAAGTATTTTAAGGCAATTCATTTTATAATTTTAAATTGATGGGATACTAATTAAAGAGTGCTACTAATTAAAGACTGTCCTAGGAGAGTCAGATTATCAGAAAGTACCTAGAAAAAGCAACTCTTGTTTTGTATGGAGGGACAAGATCCACAGCTGCCTTTGTCAAGGAAGATTTGATTTCCTTCAATCTCTTTTCTTGGCAAAGGTACCCAAGTCCAGGCTCAAGGGCAAGACATTTGGAAAATGAAAGGAAAAAAAATTTATATATATAATCTACAATGTAGACTTACTGGAAAATGCACAAGACCCATGACTGAGTTTACAGAAAACAGGGTAAGAATCCTCATATACTGGTCTCCATTAAGTAGATTCAGCAAACTAAAAGAAATAACTATTTTCAGAGACATTTCAAAACATTTACATTTTGGTGGCTTATTTAAGAAAGAAAATCCTTTGCCATGCATTGAGTCAAGGCATAATGCCTGCAGAGAATAAAGCCTGCAGTGTGGGAGGAAAAAAAATGGGACTAACCCAATTGCAGGAAGCAGCAGATCCTAATGATACTAAGAGGAATCATAGGAAGAAGAAACAGCCTGATGGTGCTTAGAGATGCAGTCATCCATGCCTATACATCCAAAAAGGCTAAAAGGACTGTGGGTACCATCACTGAACCACCATCTCCAGTGTTGCCAAACCTTATTTCCCAATGGGGCCTAAGCACACAGGAATTCAAGCTGTAACTAAAACTTCTCAATTATTGTCCACAATCAAGCTTTCCTTTGTGCATAGCACAAAAAGGTAAGGCTGCTATGCTACCTTCAGTTTAGGAAACAGCATGTGCAGGGTAAACACAGCATGCCAGTATAGCGCTGCCTGACACCATAACTGAGTGGTACAAAAATGCCAGAGGCTATCTGTATAGATTCCGTTGACTCTTCCAGAGCCTGAAGACTTAATTCCTGAATGCTTGCATGCACTAACCTTGACAGGTCTGGAGAACCTGGATGCAATGCAAGCACACATACATACTTTCCACCTTTTCCAGGAATTAGTATTTGAAGAATGCCTCCTATGGAGCAATAAAGCTTCTGAATTTCTAGAATTTTCAAAACCTCAGGACATTGAAAAGCTTAGCTATGCGACTCACTAGTAATAACAAGACCCAGAAATGAGAATTTCACTAATTCTCTTTGGATGTCAGTCTTTGCTACCTGTACCCCAAAGTTACCTGCCCCCCAAATTGTTTTTGCTAGACAAGAAATTAAATATAGCTATTAAATCAAAGACAGAGCTCAGTGGCATTTTGAAAAAAAAGTCACGATTTGATGAATGTATGAAATCAAAACTTTTCCTCCCATAAAGAATTTATGACTTAACTATTCAGGATTATAGTATTAAATGAAAACCACAAGGTGTGGGGATGTTACAATATTTGGATGGAAAATATGACATTTTCTTCTTCAATCAACAGTATCCAACTTATTTCCTGAACAGACTGTCCATATCTCTAACTGGCACAAATAGCATATTTGATGTTCAACCTGGTAAAGGAATACTTTAATTCATCTAAATTCTGCAAGAATTGTGTTCCTTTAATAAAATTAAGTTTCTATGCTGAAGTCTCAAACACAAGGTCTAATAATCTAGCTAGAACTTAATAAATACATTAAAAACTAAAATGTATCCCCTTGTTTTAGTTACAGAAATGTCAAAATAAGACCTTTCTTCTCTCCCTCCCCACACTCCCAGTTCTGAAGGTGTTTTGTGTGCACAAATTTAAACAAGAATGTCATAGCACTGAATGAGATTAACAGGAAACAATAATTTTCAGAGCTGTGAACTTCAGTGTTTCAAAACTCACTGCAGATTCTGGAAGATGACACTACATCAATTATACTTCATTCATATTTGAGATGTTAGGACTAAACTTTACATGCATGCATATTACACACACATGTGCACACACAGACAGAGACTAGATTCTGCAAAAATCCAAATTTCATGTCAGCCATGTAGATATATCAAGCTGACCTTATTTTACATATCACTGGCTTTGAATATGTAGGGAGATCCCCACTGTCAGAGCAGTTTCACACACAGATTCACCCCAAGAATAAGCCATCAGAGAGAGATTTACATAAAATACTAGATTTGCTGTGTAGCTCCTCTAGATGCCCTAGCCAATCCTACTCCTTGATAACATAACTTAAGTAAAAACCTTTAACATTAGAAATATTTTAAGACTGGACATTCAGTTGCATAATAGACTGTGGACAATTTTTATTTTATTGTGAGGAGGTAAGGGAGAAGAAACAGGGGCAAAGAAGACCACCTGCTTTAAAAGTTTTTGAACCAATAACTTTTGTCAAGTTTAGAGTAGTTTAGCTAGCCTTACACTGGCAGAGGAATAGACCAAAAAACATAGTTAAACAGTTCAGTGACCTATGTTCAAACATTATAAAATTTTAAAGCTGGTATAACTCTGGTCTTTCCACATTCCTACAAGGGTTAACTGGATGAAGCAATGCCAACAAGCCAAGCTTTGCCAATTCTAATATTGCCTCTTCCTTCTACAAAATGGGATTGAACCAAATCATTTCCTTCAAAATTCAACTGCTGCACCTTTAATCACCTTTCATTTCATCTTCCCTCCCTCTACAGAACTGGGCAATGTTTCCATTTTACTTACAATGGTACATGGTGTTGATCTACGTCTGCTTTGGTCAGCTCCTCCTCCTCAATGTCGGACTCCCCTCCTGAGCTGCTGTCAGTAACATCTGAATCAAATGCTTGCTCACTGGATCTCAAATAGGCCATCCCACTGGCTGTAAATCTCTCCAGTTCTTCTGTGATAGAGTCACTCTTTAGGAAGCTGCTTAGTCCTTCTGAAGTAGTTGTCTCACTTGCAGCTTTCCTCAAGGCTGCTTCTGCCTTGCGGGTCAGCATCAGCTGGCTACGATGCCTCAAGGAGTCCAAATTTGGCAGTTTGCTCAGGGTCTTCTCCAAGAAGCCACCCAGCTGTTGCTGGATGTGTCTCTCTACCTGTTTGGCCTGCACCACCTGCAGGCGTTTCTGCAGCCTGCGGGCACGGTTTTCAATATCTGCCTGCCGCCGTAGCAGTGCCCTGGTCCTCATATCAGAGTCCAGGGTACTGAACTGAGCAGCCGACAGGGGAGGTTTCTGTTCCCCTGATTTGCTGCTGACAAAATCAGATGGAGCATCCTCACCAGACACCAACCTGGCTTCTCCACTGCCTCCTTCAAGCACCCGCTGCTGTTCTGTGGAATTAAGGGAAGATTTGTTTGCAGTGCTGTTATTGCTAAATGGAGTTGTGTGCTCTGCATCAAGGCTTCTGTGTGGAAGAGTGCAATTGGTCAAACCCACCTTTAAGTCCCCTGATTCAGATCCCCCAGCAGTGTTCGAGTCAACACCTTGGAGGGTGGCAGAGAGGGGAGCACGCTTCCCACCATTAAGCGAACTGGAGTTTTCATGGTCTGAACTGGTACTTTTTGCCAATTTCTTGGCTAAGCCATTAACGGGTGCTTGCGGCAGAGGAGGCTGACCACTAGTACTCATTGTTTTTAGATTTTCTAAAGAAAACTCTAACAGATCACTTGTTTTCAAGAAGGACTGAGTTAAGAGAGGGTGAGACTTAAGGACTGTCTGCTTGTTGAAGACTCCTTGCAGCTTCAAAGGCTCTTTTGAAGAAACAGATGTTACATCCGAACAGAGATAAGAGGCCACGAGAGGCTGCAGCTTGCCCAGCTCTTCCTTGGTAGGATTGTTTCGGAAATCTAAGCTGGAATCCTCTGCTGCAATAGCTTTCCGTTTGGTGCCGTTGGCAGTAAGGAGGATGTTATTGGCGTTGCCGTTGTTCTCGGCACTGCCAGGAGACAAGGTGGAGGATGGGGGAGCCAGCTTGAACCGGATATGGTGAGCTTCAGCTGCTGCGTCAGTGAGAGCGGGCGCCATCGCAGCCATTCAGCACAGAGAGACGGGAAGTCCAGCCTCTCCCGGTGCCGAGGCCAGCTCCACTGCCTCTTACTGCCTCGCCAGAGGACAGCCTAGGAAAAGAAAAGTCATGGAATCAGTTAAAACAGCCAAGTGCCAATAAGACATCTGCGACACAAACAAGGTGATCTGCCTAGAACGATAGCCTGTTATATTGCAGTGACAGAAGCAAGCCCGGCCTAATAGACTGGCACAGGAACCTGGGGTTTCCTTGCAGGTTTTAAATGCACGTTTGAAAATACTGTGCCCAAGTTTCCAAATGCATGAATTTTGGTATTATCCCAGTTTCAAGAGGGGAGAAGCAAGGCCATACTTCTGATAACCACGAATTCTCAACTCAAGGTTTTCTTCACCACTCTGTACTGACCTAACGAGCACCCAATGAAGTCATCAGGTGATTTGCCACTGACTTCAATAGCAGGACAGTACACCCAACACTAATTTCTGAAGACCTCCCTATCAGTATTAAACAGATCCTACATAATGTAAGGATGCTAATCAAAATGAAGACCACCTGGGTTCTAGACACTACTTGCACAAAAGTTAGTGTTTATGTAGATTTAAAAAGGTTTGCTGGCAATCTTCAGGTGGAGACAGAACTTATGCCAAGAAAGGGTTTTCTGGTTTTGTTTCATTTTTCCGGCCATTTCAGTTTAAACGAATTCCCTAATGGAACATGCTATAACAAAAATCTCTTTTGCCAATAAAACTGTACTTACAAATGCTTTTGCCAGCAGACACGTCAGGTGTCATTTCTCCTATACTCCTGACATAGCTATTAAGCGTAAGCCATGTCTAACAAAATCCTACCCCCAAAATTTAAGTGTAAGCACACAAATATTATTCCTATTTTACACAGAAAATGAAAGCACAGAAGTTAGGCAGACTTCTTGTGGCAACCTAGCAAACTTATGGCAGAGTTAGGAATTACCCATATCTTGCAAGTCCCAGTCAAGTATCTTAACTACCAAAACCGCTCCTCTTTCAGTATGACATACTACTCTTTAGTACCTCCCAAAAGTGGAAGGCTCCCTTACCCATCCCATCCATAGCACCAAAATATCCTCTCTCTGTCCTGACACAGCTTCCTGTTCTACCCAACCCAACATACAGTAACAGCAGCTCCAGTTCTCAGCCTGGAAGATTTACTATATTTACACTAATCTTCTATTATGAATGAAGCTGCATTAATGATGAGTTAGTGCCCAAGTTTAATGACAGACAAGGGCTTGGATAGGGGCAGGGAATCTCTCTAACTCAGCTTCTTCCAAGAGGTATGAATATTACTTCCTAGTCATTAAGACAACAATTCCAACAACTTATTGAAAACCCCGAAACTGAAACCTTTTAAGAGCTCATTTATCTGAGAAATAAATTTTTACAGTACTAATAATTTAGGCTGTACTAACTTCCCCCACCAAAGTACATGCAGAAGTTAACTGTTCACTTGTTTCCTCCCTTTCCCAAAACCTTACAGTCAGTTCTTCATCTCAGAAAAACCCCAACTCATAAAAGGTATCTTTACCTGGTAAACCACTACCTAAATCCAGTTTACATGAAAAATTAGGGTTTTGATTTCAGCAGTTGCCACCAAGAGAGAATAAGGAATAATGTTAAATTTAAACAACAGATGCATATATTACTAATTCTATTCTATATTTAAAAATCTTTAAATTCTGCTAGGTTTCCTTCCAACTTAAACTGCAAAACAATAAATACTCTATTTGAAACAAAAAAGGTGCTTTTGTCAATAATGTTTACATTTCAAGTTTGTTTGGGTTTTTTTGCATCAGAAACAGACTGTAATGTTAGACAAACTGAAAGGGAACATTCTTCACTTAAATGACCTTTCAACATAAGCAGGGAGAGAGGGGAGGGGAAAGGAATATCACAGAAAATATGTTAAAGATTTCAAAGATACAAGTAGAAATCTCTCAACTATGGCAGAAGGCAAGGTTCAGATGCACCTTGTAGAACAACTGAATCAGAGATGCATAAGGTTTTGTGAGCCACAGATCACTTCATCAGATGTCCTTTCATAACACCTGAAGTGGTCTGCAACTCACCAATACTTATGCATCTGTGATTCAGTCAAGTCTAAGCTGCACCTCTGCCATGTCTCTTGTCTAGCTCAGACTGACATGCCTAGCTACCTCTCACATCTCAAGACCCAAGCCAGGGCTCTGGAAAACTACATCCATGCTGAATAACTTGCTCTTACAGCATTTTGTTGGTACATCTCAAAAGTGCTTTACAAAGATCATCAACACCTTTATTCCCATTTTAGAGATGGGGAAACAAACAGAAGTAGAACAATTTAATCTGTGGTCACCCAGGACACTAACACCAGAACCAACAATAGAGCCCAAGACTTGAGTCCCAATACAGAAAGCTCTGCCCACTAGAAATAAAAAGCTCCTCAAGTTCTTTGTCTGGAAGGCCTAAAATAGCTGTTTTCTGTACAGAATTTCTTTTCAACATGGACAAGGCCTTTTTATTTTGTAAAGCAAACTAGGCACTGCCCAAACTGAGCTGGCATACTATGTTCTTAAACCCATTTCAGACATTATTAGCTACATTCATAAGGGCCAAAATAGTTTTAATATTTTTAAATATGCAAATTACAACATCTTTTGTTACAGTGAGTTCTCCACTTGTCACACACATGGTGTATGTAGGAAAGGGAATTCAGAGACCTTAATATCATAGAAACACGGGACTGGAAGGGACCTCACAAGGTCATCTAGTACAGTCCCCTCCTCAAGACAGGATCATCCATGCCTAATTCATCCCAGCTATGTGTCCGTCAAAAATGCTCTTGAAAATTTCCAGGGATGGCGATTCCACAATTTATTTAGCTAGCCTGTTCCAATGTCTGACCACCCTTATAAATCATGAAGATCATCCTATCCCCCATTCTAAATCTCCTCTGCTGCAGTTTGAGGTCATTGCTCCTAGTCCTGTCCCCTACAATCAAGACTAGGAGGGGGAAGCTCTCCCCATCTTCATAACTTCTCTTCAAATATTAGTGTTTTCTTCTCCAGACTAAATAATCCTCTTTCAGCCTTTCCTCCTAAACTTGCCACCCAAACCCTAATACAGGCAACCCCTGCTTAACACTCTTAACTGGTTCAAGAAAAACTGAACGCTAAGTGAAACCATGGTAAGCAAAACCCATTTTTCCCCATAGAAATGAATGTAAATGGAGTTTAATTAGTTACTGCCTACCCTATCCTGCCTCTCCCCCACCCACTTGCCAGCACTCCAGCCCCACACAACAAACCTCCCTTCTTTTTCAGCCACTTGTCTCCACCACCCACCTGCCTGCCCTGGCACCATGTGTCAGCCTGGGCTGGTGCTTCTGCTGTCCCACCCTGGGCCCCCATGCCTGCCCACCCAATCACCTCCCACTCGCTGCCGCCACCACTGCTTCTCACTGCCCACCTGCCTGCCGAAACTCCGATTCCACTGAGCACTATGGCAAAACTGCCCAAGCACTCAGTGGAATCAGGTATCAATTGTAAATGAGCACTATAATGAAAATAGCAGTGGTTGCCTGTAGTTTTTGTCACTGCCAGACTCCTTCCAAACTTCCCACATTCTTCTTGAAAAAGGGGACCCAACGGACTGCTCTGCACATGTCCTTTCACAAGTATTCATGACTAATTAAAGGGAAGTGGAAAGCTTTAAAAGCAACTAAAATGAGGCACATTAATCTAAGTTCCCATTCGTGCCCAGCACCACAGCAACTGACGGGTTGAACGCAACCTCAGTTTGCACACAAAAGATGTCGATAGGAGTTGGAACCCCCCCTCCAGAGACTGGGCTTTACAATGCTGACCTCACAAGCTTATTTGCACACAAGCCCAAATCAATTCAGTTAAGGCAAAACCTGTTATGGATACCTTTTCCAAGTTAAGAGCAGTTTAAAGTAAAATTTCTTAATCTGTTTAGTCCGGGGATGTCAAACATATGGCCTGTGGGCCATATCCATCCCACAAAGTCCCATAATGAGGCCCTTGGTGCCAGGCCAGCATCCTACACCACAACCCTCATTTGGGCCAGTGTCCTAGACTGGCCCAGGCAGCTGACACATGCTGGATCAAGCACATGGGTAGGGAATCCACGGGCCAATTCTGACCCAGGGACCAGCCATCCAGCCCACAGAGCCAGACGAGTTAGACACCCCTGACTTTGCCCAAAACAAAACAGAAACTGTTTAACAAAGGAATGGTCATAGTTTTTTGCACTGGGTTATTTAAAAAGAAAAAAAACAAAACAACCTCTCTAAAAATAATGCAACTTGATTTCATAAACTTATCCAGGTTTTGTAGAAGGGATGGAGGGGACAGTTAAACTTTAAGAAAAAACATCAAAGTTTCTCTCAATAAGCAACGCTCTATTTCCATGCTCTGCTCCATTGATTTGAAAGGTAAGTCTTCTCAAGTGTCATCTGTAAGTTTGGTGGGGATTTTTTTGGAATTGTATTCTTTGGTAACTTCTAGCTATAAGTTTTGCTCTTTGAACGCACATTAGAAATATTGTAAACAATATTTTAAAATAACTTTAGAACATCCCTCTTAAATCCGTTTAAATTCTGCACAGTCATTATTTTATGACTGTTAAAGGTGGGTGGAATATCTACTTTGACCTCTGAAAGACTATTTTCCTTTTCCTTGCTGGATGAAGAAAAATAATGACTCCTATCCTAATTCTTCAGATCTAAGGGATGAACACAGAGCCTTCACACAGGGACTTTCTTCCTACCACATTCAGGAATTTGAACAAAAATAGATGTTAAACTTCCTCTCAAACTCATTTTAGACCATGACTAGAACCCTCAGATGCTCATCACAGCATACCCAGTAAAGAACTGGGACTGTAGGGTTAATTTCAGCACAGATGCTACAGGCTTCATCTAGCCACTGGTTTAAAAAGCAAATTAAAAACAAAGCCAAAATCTTTTTTCTACACTGGTATCTTCTCAACTCCTTCAAAGGGCACCTTCAAAATCCTAAGTAATCTAGACTGCAGATATTGTGGTTGCTCCACCACTGAATCATATTGGTGGTACTATAGACAAATCTTAAAGAATCATTGAGGAACAAATTTCATTTTAAAACCAATTTACATTCCCTTTGTTCACGGCCCGTGTGCTGTCATTTGCCAACAACCTGCCCCCCACCCTCACCACCACCACCAAACAAGTCTATAGCTTTGATTCTGCAGCATATGAAGGTGGCAGTTTTATTAAGATGTACTAGAGGTTTAATAACTTCTTCCTAACAAGAGATTAGTATCCTATTTCCAAACTCTCTACCTCCTCTATATGTAGTACTGTCAGTGGCCTTGAAATTTGCTGTGGCTCATGGAGAAATAGGTTACAATCAATTGATAGTCCTTTAGGCAGAGTTAACTGAGGTTGCAACTTGATTTATTAGAATAATGAAGTGACTTTGTTCCCTAACTCTTGTGCATGCCTAGGACTCAAACTATAGCTGTAACATCCTCCAAACTGATACCATCTCTCAAGATAATCTAAAACTGTGCAATTACCCTATTTGCAGAAGCAATATTGAATATCTTTTAACTCCAAGTTGACATAAAGGAAACAGATAAACTTAAAAATAGGGGGCAAGACTAGGACTACTGAGGTCCTAGTGGCCATCTTTTGTCAGAGTAGTTTTCTGGCTGGGTTGTTACATACTATAGTCACTGAACCCGGATGAACTTAGGAACTACAAATTCCAGCCCTACTCATGGCACATTTTGCTCAGAAACCAACATTTCTAGTTTAAGAGCAGTATTTTTGAAGTGCCCTAAAATCCCCATAATGACTCTTGATCTTCTTCAGGAAAAAAAAGTTAATAGTAAATAAAGGGAAGATACAACTCTAATAGGCAATTAGGTTAGTGCAATTACCACTCAACTCATCCTCTTCATCCATTTCCTGAATAGAAAAAAAAAAAAAAAAAAAAATGTAGCGGGGATCAGAGAAGAGTAAGTAGCAGGGCTATTCAGTGAAAGGGGTTCCTTACATAAGCTGTTTAAAATAATACAAGCTAAGAAATATGGAAGGGCCAAAGCTGCGAGGGTGCCTCAAAGCAAGGCAAGGACTTCACTCCTTCAGAAATGTGATGAGCACCAGTAGCTGCACCAGGACACAACCCAAAGCACATTCAGTATTTTACAGTTCTGAAAACCTAATTTAATAACCAGTCTTGAAAAAAGGAACAAGTTTCCAAAAATAGCAAAAACAAAACAAAAAACCATTCTGACCTATCAATACTTTTAAAAAGGTAGCAAGTTCAGTACACCCTTGGTTAAACATCGGTTAACCAATCCAGTGTACCCTCAAGTCTTTCCAATTTTTCCTGCAAAAGTTCTTCAACATCTATTTCTTTGGCACTGGGATAGGAGTGCATCAATAGAGATTTTTTGGGACCGATACCAACGGCTAATTTTTAATTAAACATATTGGCCGATACCAATCCGATTACCAATGTGCAGCCCAGCCCAGCAGCTTAGAAAGCAGCATCCGACTGGTAAGTCTCCCCCCACTCCAAACAGATCAAAAGGTGAGTGAGGAAGGAAGTGGGGCTGGGGCAGACACTACACAGCCAGGGTGAGGCAGGACGCAGGATGGAGCCATGGCTCATTCATGGGGTGCAGAGAGGAGTAGGGGGCAGCTCCTACAGCTGCATGCACTCTGGGAAGGCAACGGCAGGGTTTGCCCTCCTCCTCACCCCAAATCTGAGCACTGGGCAAGGGCAGGATGCCTCTGCAGGCTAGGGCTGGCACCAAATTCTTCCTGGCAAGGGGGCTTGGCCAGGGCTATGCTTGGGGTAGGCAGCAGCAGTGCTGAGAGGGGAACTATGGGGTGGGCTGTGGCCACCCCCAAAATTCACATTAGCTCCCCCTTGCAACTCTTCCCAGCACTGCTGCTGCCTGCCCTGAGCACAGTGCCAACTCAGCTCCCGCCAGGAGCCCAGCACTGCCCCAAGCCCCTGCCAGCAGCAGCAGCAGCAGCAACCCACTCTTGCCCAGCACACAGATCCAGGAAGGACATGCCTGCAGTGTAGAGAATGTGCCACCCCCTCACGCACCAGTTGTGGCTGTCCCACACCCTGTCCCTGCTGTGCAGTGCCCGCCCCTACCCTAGGGCCAGCCCCACTCCCTCCCTCATCTCTCCTGCCCTTTGTCTGCCCCTCCTCCCCTAACAGACTTACCAGCCGGATGTTGTTCTCCACACTGCCAGGCTGGCTGCATAAATGCTGCAGTTGCACACGTGCACATAATATTTATCAGTGGTACCATCGGCCACATCAGCCAAAAAAGCCAACTGCCAATAATGCCAATTCAGTATGGACCGATGTACTGGTGCACTTCTACACCAGGACCTTGATCCACATCTCACTAATACTACCCCAGACTACTGAAGCCTCCAATACTATGGTTTAACTCATTTTACAATCTTTTTACTAACAGTCATCATCTTCCTTCCTTGCCATGTCAACCATCTCTACTCTTTAAACCTTCAAATGCACTTGAGCTTATCCGGTGATGCAGGAAATACATGTTCAAAATTCTACCCCTTGCTGGTTTCTCTTCAGATTGTAGAAGTGTTGAATAAAAGGTAAAAGATTTGCGTAGAGAGGAAATGTTTTGTTTCAGCTCTGCCCAACTGCATTCCAACGTTACTAAACTTTCATACTGCATCCATAAGATGACTCCAAGCTTTCTGAGGTTGCTTTTAAAACGTGAAAACACTCAGACACTGTGTGGTACGTTCACTTCTTCCCCTTCCCCACCACATCATTACTTGTTTCAACTGCCATTCCCTATATTATGTCCAAACTAAGCTATAGGCTTCTCAGAAAATGGACGAATCTTTTTGTCATAGCTCATCTATGCTCATGTTGCCATTTTAACAGCACCCATAAAGAGAAGTCAGGGGAGAAATGGGGAGAACCTAGTATGTATGAATCAAGCTATCCTTGGAAATAAGTAGAAAGTGTACATTGACTATAATCTAGTCTAAGAAGGAAAGTGCTTAGAAGTTTAATTCTGACATGACTGCACAACAGTCTTTGCCTATAAAGTTCAAAGATCTAGAACTAGACCTTTAAAATTTGTTTTGCACCTCAACAAAAAGCTGGCATACAAGCTGTCTGCTGTGGATTTCTGACAGCAGATTTCTCTTTAAAAGATAAAAGTGGCATGGAAAAAACCCTATTGGGACACCTTTCAACATTATACAATTTAAAAAAAAAAGCAATTTAGAGGTAATGTTTGCCAATTTAGAGGCACATTCATCTATGTATAACTCTCAAAATTTTATTTAATGAAACATAACAAAACATGAACTTGCTATTCCAATAATCTATCATATTAAGTTTGGCAAGTAGTCTGTCCATACAATTATGTGGTTTAGGGACCTAGGATTTTAAATTGAATTTTACAAGTAAAAATAGAAGAGGCAAGTAGACACATACACCATCCGCCTCCCCCTGCCTAAATAACTAGGTAGGCATTTAAACTCTCTTGGAAATTGTATTATTAAAGATTTTCAAAAATGTGGTTCTGCTGTGGAATAACAAGCAGTGGCATTGTGGGGTTAAGTGCTAATTATCTCAATGATTCAAGATCATAAAGCAAGTGCATCAATTAATATGAACACAATTGTCAGGCCTGCAAGTAGATTCTGGAATCTGAGAGTGAATATAGTTTCTTTACTTATGCAACCCTAGTAATAGTCATCTGGGAAGCCAAATAATTCCCTCAAGGACACCTGCACAAAACTCTACAGTCTCTATCCACATGGCATTTTCTATTAGATCAATACAACCCATTTGTACTTAACAGGGATCACCAACAGAAAACTTGGATTACAGAACAAATGTTATTACAAGCAATGTAAAAGAAAGAAACAAACAAGCTTGGCTGTCATATCTCAAACCAAGTTTATAGATTTGGTAGTTATGTATAAGATCTGTTTGTAGAGTATAATGGTCTTATTTCAAACTAACTATTTTTATTAAGTAGGTAAGCACAAAATTGTAGTTATAAAATTTTTAATGGAAAGACAGAAGTGATCTATAACCAGCATTTTTCTTTTCCTTTTCCTTTTCCAAAAATAAATATTTAAATGCTCCAAGTCTGAACAAGATATTTGAAATCTCAGTTCCTTTTGCATTTACTAATAGATTCTAAGTGGAGAAATCCAAGTTCCCCCTCCAGCGGCAGATCCCATCACAAACCAACACTGCAATGAGATTTCCCATTCCTAGTATTTTATATGGTTGCCTAGGAAATGCAGAATCTTAAACTCAGGACTTTGGAGCCAAGTTAAATACAAACAAACATTATAGTAAGTGCAAAAAAAAAAAAAATCTCAATATATTTTAAAATTAAACAGGCCCTCACAAATGCATGCATTAAAAGGAAAGAAGTTACAATCAAAATACTAGTTGCAAGTTTTAGACTTTTTTCAGAGTGTAACACTTTGCATTTCAATGGACTATAAAAACAACAACTAACTAGACCTTGGCACCCAAGGCAGAGTGTTAAGTAGTTATATTTCACCAATAAGGAAACAGATTAAGTGACTTGCCCTATGTCACATGGCAAATTAGTGGCAATGACAGGATTAGAACAAGAGTTCCTTCCTAACTCCTAGCCCCATGATCAATCCATTAAGCATTGCTGCCTCTTGGGGAATTTACATGTCTTATTCTGCACACAGCCAGTAATCCTATGGCTGTATCATCCTGTCCATGATCTAAAACACTTTTGTTCAAGCTAAGCATAGATGTCAAATGTAAGACTGCTCAGGGACTCGCAGTGTAAAAGTACAATGCATGATGATCCCCACCGCAGCAAACAACAGGAAGCAAACTTAACAAGAGGGAGGCTGAATATTATTCTTCACTTGAACTGAGCCAAAAACTGTAAAGCTGATGCTTACTTCTAATAAAAGTGTGCTTATTAAAATCAATCACTTGTTACCAAAAATTACTATGTGAAATTGGTTTAACACTTCTCACTGAGGCTTACAAATAAAGGAAGTCGATCATAAACTTCAAGTACATTGTCCTACTGCATCACTGCAGGCCTCATTCAGAAAGTATTAAGATTTAGAGTAAAGGCAATACAATGCAGTTTGGTATAACTTAGCAGAGACAAAGGCAGAAAATCAAGAGACCTTAAAGGCCTCTTGAGCAGGGAGTCGAACTAGATGACCTCCAGAGGTCCCTCCCAACCCCATTTTCTATGATTATCTTTGCCTGTAGCTTAACTGAAGTCTGGATTAGCATTCAACATAGCTTTATTGGAATATCTACTTTATTTAAAAACAAACTCTTTGCTCCCTTAGAACTCTGCAGTGTTATTGGAGAGCAAAAACTAAATTTGCAGTAGCAAGCCTAAACTAAGTACCAGCATGAGACAGGAACAAAAAGGTCTGAAGAAACCTGCAACTAGTGCCATTTTCCTTTCTTCAGCTGGCTTTCTCTATCATTCTTCAATCCTTGCAGATTTCATTTATGCAAAGAAGTGCAAGATGTTTTCATGTCTAATATATGTAGACTAGGACCAGAGTTGTTTTTCAGCATTAAGTCTTGCTGACCACCAACACTTCCCATTTTGAATTAATTACTGGCTGGCAACTTATTCTTTTGTAAAACAGTATTTGAGTGTGCCCTGAAGAGGCTGTCCACATGGCATAATGGAATAATGTTTACTAAATGACTGCATCAAGAAAGCCCTGCAGATCTGCGTGGTAACTCTTCATCCAATCAAGAAGAGACAGGAAGCCTTTTCCCTAATAGCAGAACAAAGCAGGTCAAAAATCACATCCTTAAAAGATGCAGACAAACAGGAGGTTAGGAGGAGTCTGGAGAACATTTTCTTTCTGGGAGAGGGAATTCTAAAAAGTGATTTTGTTTTTCATTTCAGATACAAATTGTATTCCTGGAAATTATGAGTGGGAAAACAATATTCATAAAATGCAGCAAAGGAAATGGTGCTTCTCAGATCTCCTGCCATTCCAATTGTCACCAAAAAAAAAAAAACTAACCACTTCTAACAAGACCACAAAATAATCCAACATGAAGAACTGCATGCTGCAACATAATGCGTTTGGTCCCAACAGCATGTTAACCTATAGCAAGAAAATTAAAAGGCAAAACACACTAAGAACTGGTCTGTCATTTAAAGTCCAGTTAACAAAACTGTTTGACCTCATCATATAAGCACAGAGTCCGATTTTAAAGAGCGCAGGAAGAAAGAAAACACTGAAGGTTATCATAAAGAAAGTATTTAATACATATTCAAGTGGTTTGTCAAACAGATTCAGAAAAGTTAATAGAAAGAAAAAAAGTAGGTGTAATGCCTACAAATTTTCATGTGTTAAGTAGATTTATGTTTTGCAGGTGAGGAGTGTTCCTTTTATATTTGCATACTTTAAAAAAGGAATGTCTAAATATTTTTGTTTCCACCTTCACATTAAAAACATCTAGTTAACTAGAGAAGACTATCTGGAATCCCCATCCAACATGTATTGTTGGTGGGTCAAATAAATAAATAACTAAATAAATAAATAAATAAATAAATAAAAAGAGTAGGGTATTTAAACCGGGGAAATTTGCTTTGTTCAAAAAGTTCAATAGATGCTGGAATTCTGTTCACAAAAAAAAGTTTTGAACAATGACCAAAGTCGATTTGCTTTATAAAGAATTGCTCAGCTTCTAATTTGTTGACTTTCATGAGGTCATAATTTCACTAGTACTCCAGTTATCAGTCTTTCCAGACTGACAAAATTTTAATTTAGCATTTAAGAAAGAATTTTTATAAAAACCTCTTACACATTTTTTCTGGTTTTCATGATTTGTAAAAAAAAGTAGCATAAGACACATGCTTCCTCCCCCCCTCCAAGACGCTGCAAATCACCTTTAACTGTGATAAAAACAACCCTCCCCCACATTAGCTGCTGCCAGTAATTTACCTTAAGAGGTCCCAGCATGAATAGCCAAATGATTCTTTTCACTTTATTTTAATCTAGAGTCGTTGTAGAAAACAAACTGGAGGCTAAAATCCATTAGGCAGCTAGACAACCCATATCTCCCCCATGTTGTGTGTAGTGCAAGGGTTTATATACAAGTCTACAGTATTAGAAGCATCCCTCTGCAGAGGGACAGGAGGGTGAAAGAGCAGTGTAGTACTGGGCAAAAAAAGAGTCATCTTTCTTCTTTAGCTGATAAAAGTTACCAGTTTGCATCTTTTATTTTTTTTTAATAGCCCAAATTAAAAAATCTAGTTTACCACCACAATTGGCACATCAGTGTCAGGACTGAAGTACTCTCCCATTTTCATAATGTATCATTTTAACTTTGGAGGATGGGCCTTTTACCTTGTCTTATTTTTAGAAATACACATCACACAGCACATGACATGATGTAACTGCTAGCAAGAAAATGGTCCAAACTGTTCAAAATAGTGGTCAAGGGAGAAAACAAAACTGTAAAAATAAGATTAAATGTGCAGCAGCTACTTATAGTCCATGGTTAGCTTTAGAGAAGCGTTCAGTGTTGTCACTCTGATCAACACTGAACAATAAAGTTTTATTTTAAGTGTATGTATGTTTCATTAGAAGATATTCCAATCAATCTGGAAAATGATTACATCCACATTGTTTGTAAAAAGAAAAAAAAATAAACTGCAAGAATGATGCAAAAAGATTATTTTAAGAGATACTGACCATCCTAACTGTACATAAATAAGGTAATCCTAGTCCTGACAGATCCTAATTGTAGGTAAATTCTTCTGCAATCTAGTGCAAAAACATGCTCTTTTTTATCGTAACAGACATGCAAAGTGCAATTTCACTGGATGCTTTTAACATTTGTTTGGGTAACAAACCAAAGCCTTTTGAATCGTTCTGTATTCACAAGAAATCAACTGGAGGAGAAAAAAAAAGTACACTTATTCAGTGGATCAAACTCACGTGGAAGGGACCCCACCTAGCACAAATGCACACTAAGCCCTTACAAATAAATGAATGGCTGCCTTCCCATCTGCTAGAGAGTGACAGAAACACTAATACACCTGCCCAGCTACCCCCTCACTACATTTCCTCCTTCTATTTGAGCCCAACAATGGAATCTGGAAGTGTGAAGGGTAAGTTTCTCACAGATTAAAATGATAACAATAGAAATGGAGAGTAGAGGTTATGCCTCCCCCCCCAGTCCCCCAGTTTACTTAAAAGCTTGGTCCAATACTTGTCCGTATGCTTGGCTCTATGTTTTGGCTGATCTCCGGCTTCCCTTCCTTTTAAGCAAACAACTAGGGAGCGATTTCACTTTGCGGCTAATTCATTACACACCATTCAGCACCGACCCCCCCGCGCCGCCACCACGTGACGGAGCGATGGCAACACGCGGGGGGGCGATGCAGGACTCCATTCTAGAACTTCGGGCCGCCCGCTCGGCCGCGCCGTTCCGCCCCGGCCCTGCTTCAAGTTTATAAATAGGCCACAAAAGGCTCCAGCGATCTCCTGCTGGAGATTTCAATTTAAAGTGGCGCCACGGACCCGGCCTCCCCCTCCCCTCCCCCACCGCCGAACACCGGCCCCGCAATACTTTGCTGGCCGCGCGCAGACTTGGGGGGAGGGGGGAGGCTCGGGCTGCAGCCGGCTCCGAGCCGAGCTGCCGCCTCGGCAGCAGGGCGCGCCCGGCAGCAGCGAAAACAAAGTCGGGCCCTTGCGCACTGGGGAGCCCCGCGGCGGCCCCGGGCACTTGGCGCAGGGCGCGCCTGGCACGGGGGTGCGGGGCCGCCTCGCCCCCCCAGGCACGTTCCGCGGCGGCGGCGGGCGCGGATGGTGGCGGGGGCGGGCAGGAGCCTTGGGAAGTTGCCGGCCAGGCCGGGTCGGGCGCGGCGCGGTAACAAAGGGGCAGCGGGAGGGAGGGAGAGAGAAGGCAGCGGCAGCAGCGGCGCGGAGCGCGAGGGAAGAAGCGAGCGGCGCGGCCGCGGCACCTACCACGTGATGGAGCGGAGCTCGGTCCGGGCAGATTCACCCCGCACAAAATGGGCGCAGTTTGCAAACAAGCGCCGGCCACGGGCGGCGGGAGCGGAGCCGCCTCCAGCTCCGGCTCCGGCTCCCCGCCCGCCCGGCCCGGCCTTGCGCTGCCCGCCCCGGCGCGGCGCGGTGGGCGCTGGTCGCTGCCCTCCCGGGCGGCCGCAGCCCGGGCTGGCGCTGGGCGGGGGCTGGGGCGGGGGGAGAAGCGCCCCCCCACCCCGGCCGGCGGCGCTTGGGGCCGCCCTGCGCGCGGCGGCGGGAAGGAGGCCGGCTCGAGGAGCGCCCGGGGTGGCGACGGCGGCGCGGGCGCTGCAGTGTTTCCCCCCGCTCGGGCTGAGCGCGGCGGCGGCGGCGCTGCTCGGAAAATGGCGGCCGGGCTCCTTCTCTGCCCTCCCCCTCCCTTTAATCGGAGAATGCACCGGGGGGGAGGGGGAGCGCGGGCCGGCGCAGCGCCCCAGCCGGCCGCCAGGCGCACTGCGCCGCCCGCCCGCCCGCAGCCAGGGGGCCCCGCGGAGCTGAGGCTGGGCGCGCGGCGGCGGCACGCGGCATTGCGGCGGGGCCAGCAGCTGCAGGCAGGGGCGCGGCGGGAGTGGTCCCCTACCCCCGGCCGCGTACGCTGCGGGTGCAGCGTCCGCCCTGGCCGCCCCGCAGAGCCACGCACCTGCGGCCGGGACAGCCCTGCTCTATTGTCCGGGCCGCATCCTCCCCCCCACGCCGCGGTGCAGGCGGCGGCTCCCCGCAGGGCGCCGGCCGGCCGCCAGGGGGCGCCGCGCCTCGCCGCTCCACGGCGCAGGCGCCGCCAAGCCCGGCAGCCACACGCGGCCCGAGGCAGGTGGGGCCCGGCTGTGGCGCGGAGGCGGCTGAGCCGCAGGAGTAAGGCAGCGGGCTCACAGCCAGAGGCGGGAAAGGCGCTACTCGCCCGGGCAAGGCAGAGGCCGGGGCGTCCGGCCGCGTCCAGGAGCTGCCCGCGACAGCGAATTTGCGCCGCAACCCCGCTCTGCAGAAACCCGGTCCCGGCCGTAGGCATCCCTGAAGCACTGGGCGCTGTTCGTAAGAGTAGGGCTGGAAGGGACCCCATAAGTTCCTCCGCACCGGCCCTCCGCTCTCCAGGACCATCCCAGCCCCGCTGCTCAAAAGCTTACAAGGATGGAAAAGGTCCCTTCACTGAAGGCATTTCGAGCAGAGCCAGGCTCACGCTCAGGTTAAATCTTATGCACGTCGCTTACTAGCTGCACCCGACGGGTCTTTTACTCTTCACCGCTTCCCGGCAGGAAAGCGAGCAGGCACTCTGAGACCATCAACATGACGCAACTGTCTTAACATTGCACAACAGGTAAAGAGATCAGCTGTTGCAACACAACCTTCTGACGGGGCGTGGAATTAATCACCGCTTCATGCCGCAAAGAAATGAGTAAAGACATCCTGAAAAGCATAGTGTTGAAGTATGTCTTTTTCCCCAAAAGAAAGTCTAAACAGTTTCCCAATAACAGGGAAGGAGGGAACGTTTTGCGTATCGTTTTCTGCCTCCTGTAGGAAGTTTATTAGTAGGGGATTACTAGAAAATAGCCACAGGCAATACTACAATACTGGATAGAAAATTAAATTAGGCCTAGGTTAAATAAAACAGAAGAGGGGCTGGATGCAAAATTCTTACATTCCTTCTAGTCTTAATTAAAAGCAAAACTAAATATTACTCTAACCGAGTGACTGTGGAGTACATGAGCACATTTATCACCTCAATTATGTTGGTTCCCCCCTTTTGTCTGTTCTAGCTTCATAAGTTTTCACTCCCTTCAAAGCAGAGTCCTCTACTTCCTTTGTTTTTGTAGAGCAGATATTTTAATATACATTGTAAAATGAACTATCAGCTAAGTAATAATATATTTCAGTGGTTAGTTAATTCTTTGGGCCTCATTCTTTTAATCAGATGTGCAATCTATGTGCCGGTATGGATCTGATTAGTGAAAGAGGCCTTGCTAGTCAAACAAGTTACCTGTAACCTGCAAGGTACCTTAACTCCCATGCATGGCTATTTTACATTTCACAATATGTAGGAAACCAAAAAGTTTATATTTCCCTGCTTGTTTTTATACTAGTTATTCTGGTCTTGTCTCCCTGGTTTTCCTAATAGACACTATAGAAACAACAGGTAAATCAAATGGATTATGACAGTTACCAAGGAAGCTGCTTCTGATTGATTAAAGGACGATGGGATTTTAAATCACGGCTTAAAGCTTCAGGGACAGGTTTGAATGAAAAGGGGCTACATTTGTTTTTGCTATGCTACCACCTATTTAACTGAAATGCACAACAAACTGTTATAAATGAGGATCTAATTCCTATGCCTTTTCAGTTAACAGAGCAGAAAGTTCCTTCATTCTCTTCTCCTTTAAGATACCTCCAGAAGAAGCAGGTTAAACAAAAGATTTGATAGTCCCAATATTACCAAGGTAAGCCCAAGATGGGCACAGCTAAAACAATACAATGGTTGAGAAAATGAATAGTCTTGTCTTTCTGCTGCGCTTCTGGAAAGGGTGGAGGTATGGCTGTGTGAGAGGCTTCAGACTGCCAGGAAACAGACCATGATTCTTGGGAAAAGCCAATGTTGTCTCCTCTGGAAGCATCCCACCTCCATTCCCTACTGGGTCAGATACAGTTCTTTCACCCAGGTGTCCTCTATTAGGATCCAAGGCTAGAGGTACTGGCATACTGACAGCAACCTGGGGAGAAAGGGGTGTCCACAAGGTAAGTTGTGAGGCTGAAGAAGGTATTTCTGTCCTTACAAAGTAATACTACTAAGGGCCTTGGATCTGTCTTCTACGTTCTTTGTCCTTAAGTTAAATTCTACTTAGATCTTTCAGGATGATTCTGAGTTCTGCATCCCAAGAGCTAACTATATTTTTCATATGTTTATGATAATGCAGAATGTAATACTGTCATGTTATATTTAATATCATAATTACTAGGAAGTGTCCAGACCATACAGTTTTTATGTTGTAGATCTGATTCTCATTCACATCACTAAATTCTTTAGTATTAAACTTCTGCTGCTGCTTGTGTAAATTAATATACCCATCACCAGAGCAGTATAAAGAGGCCTCCTCACATAAAATGAGATCATACTGCTATACAACAGCCCCTACACTGTGCAGATAAGTTTCCATGCTAACAGGTAATCAGATCTTGACTCTGTTATGCACATGTGGATCTGTACTAACATTTTAGTGAGACTATTCAAATGCTTAGAAACAAGCATATGATTTAAGCTGTTGCAAGACTAGGTCGTAGCAAGTATTTTCACTGTATCAGAATGGAAGAAGGTTTCCCTATATAATGGTAAAGAAAGCTGCATTTTTGCCCTGCTGACTCCAGTCCTGTATCATAGCCCTTATCTGAATAGTAGGTGGAACAACAGAAGCCACATCTAAAAATAGTTTGCAAATGATCTTTTAAGTTAGGCTGCAGCACTGACAGTTCTGGGTAAGCCTCATAACCTCCCTACATTTTAGTTTGCCATTGGTAAAATGATGATACTTATTTGAGTATGAAACAGTTCAAGTCAGTTGAGAATTAAGAAGCATGTACTATTTGATGTGTTCAAAAGCACTGTACAGGTGTTTATCATCATCAGTGATGCTCCTTGAATGCACCAGGCAGTTCATAGAATCCTAGAAAATCAGGTTTAGAAGGGACCACAGAAGGTCATCTAATCCAACCCCCTGCTCAAAGCAGGACCATCCCCCACTAGATCATTCCAGCCAAAGCTTTGTCTAGCCGGGTCTTAGAACACCTCCAAGGATGGAGATTCCACCACCTCTCTGGGTAACCTGTTCCAGTGTTTTACTACCATCCTAGTGAGAAAATTCTTCCTAATATCTCACCTAAACTTCCCTTCCTGCAACTTGACAGAACTAGGAGCAACAAACAGTCTCATCTGCCACTACTGAGAACAATCTAACTCCATCCTCTTTTGGATCCCCCCCTCCCTCAGGTAGTTGAAGGCTGCTATTAAATCCCTCCTCAGTCTTGTCTTGTCTTCTCTAGACTAAATAAGCCCAGTTCCCTTAGCCTAGCCTCAAAAGTCATGTCCCCAGCCCCCTCACCATTTTTGTTGCCCTCCACTGGTCTCTCCAATTTGTCCACATCCTTTGGGGAGGGGTAGGGAAACGGGGGGTGGGGGGGGGGGTGTTGGGTTTGTAAAACTGAAGCCAGGTGTGGCCTCAGCAGTGCTGAACAGAGGGGAATAATCACTTCCCTTGACCTACTGACAACACATGTACCAATTCATCCCAGTATGCTGTCAGACTTCTTGGCAACAAGGGCACACTGCTGGCTCTCATCCAGCTTATTGTCTGTCCACTGTAACCACCAGGTCCTTTTCTGCAGTTGCTGCCCAGCCAGTCAGCCCCCAGCTTGTTACTGGTGCACGGGATTGTTCTGTTCCAAGTACAGGACTTTATGCAGTTCTCCTTGTTGAACCTCATGAGATTTCTTTTGGCCCAATCCTCCAATTTGTCTAGGTCACTCCAAATCCTATCCCTGCCCTCCAGTATATCTACTACTCCCCACAGCTTGGTGCCATCTGCAGACTTGCTGAGGGTGCACTTCATCCCATCTTCCAGGTCACTGATGAAGACACTAAACCAGACCCAGGATGGAGCCATGGGGCAATCTGCCTGATACTGGCTGCCAATTAGACATGGAGCCATTGATTACTACTCTATGAGCCCAATGCCCAAGCCAGTTTTCTATCCACCTTACAGTCCATTCATCCAGCCCATACTTCCTTAGCTTAGCTGTGTGAATGTTGTGGGAGACCACAATGAGAAGCTATGCTAAAATCTTCACCCATAAAGAATCAAAATTCCCTGTCCTTGGCCTAGTATTGCTATTGCAATTAACTGTACGGAGTTTATTTGCCAAATTATTCACACCAGATAAATCCTACTGTGGATCAGGGGCACAGATGGATGGAGTGAATTCCTAAAGAACTCTGCCTTTGGGGACAGAAGAGGAAATATTCAGCTGCTTCCAACAAATAGTAGCCTGAGACAACTACTTTTTGTCCCCAGGGCAATTTTTATGTTTGACAAATTCTGACCATGTTGTCTCCAAGCCACTGTGGCCAAAAATGGAGCACTGGACTGAGTCTCAGGGGACCAGAATCAGATTCCTGGCTCTGATTCTGGCCTGCTGAGTGACCTTGCACAAGTCACTTCTGCCCCACTGCCGGTTGTTAAAGTGGTGAAAGTGATGCCCCTCTTTTGTAAAGCTCTTTAAGAGCTATGGATGAAAAAGCCTTATGTAAGAGCTAGTTATTGTAATTTTTAAAAGTAAAACTTTTGATTGGTAAACTAAATGATAGTCTGCTCACCATTTAGAGTGGCTTTTAGCCACAGTACTCCTGGCTTATGTAACTTTCTATCTTATTTCTATTCACTCCAATAGCCAGCCCCACAGCAGAAGCTAAAGATTAGCAGCTACTTGTGCTAAGTAGCCCAATTTTAAGTTAGACATAAGCAGATACTTAAATGTTTTTTAAGGTGAGGCTGATTCAGGGGGATGGGGGTGCCAGTAGTCTGTCACTTCACCTGGTCACCATGCTCCTGTAAAGACTCTGTCTCTTGCAGTCATAACTCCCCCCCTTTTGTTTTAGTTCTTCAACTTCCCAGTTAAACAAGTGTCCCTAGAGGACGAGATTGCCTGAAGAAGTTGTTAGGACCATTCCATGCAGGACCTGGAAAAAAAGCAGTCTTGCACTGAACTCTTCAGTCAAATCAAGAAATGTGCTCATCAAGGTGATATATTCTCAGCAATATTGGATCAAGTATAGCACTGGACTACTCAAGAATTATATTGACTTAACCTTAAGAAAACATGTTAAGTGCAGTCACCTGATGAAGACCTAGCTAGAAGAAATGTTCACATGAAGATCTAGATCTATTTCCCACTGATACAATAAGATTTCTATCTGGAACAGCAGGGTACTGAACCAAAACAGGATTTACAATAAAAGAAACATTCCTGGACACATTTTTAACAACTAATCTAGAACTTAAATTAGGAGAGAATTAAAAGCTGCCTTCTTTTAATGATAATGGTATCAACAGTAGCATGTCTTCACACACAAACACCACAGAAACAGGAAAAACATTGTCTTAGAAACCAGAGTTGTAGAAGTAGTGAAGACCATTTCCCATGGTAATTGATGAAAACATCTGAGAGTTTCCAATCCCCTCTCCATTCTGTATGGAGTTCTCTGATAAACCGAAAAACATACAAATTAATTTCTAGTTCCCCATATTCAAGTCAGGTTTAAATCTTTACTCTTCAGGAAGAAGCATCTCAACATCTTCTGTCACCCAAGCTAAAATTCTTGCCTAGTTCGTTATCCCCTTGAATACTTCAAATTTAGTGCCTTCATACAACCCTACCCTGCCAAACAGCTCTTTATTAGCAGTATTTCCTATTCCACCACAAAACCATCTGCATGCTGACTATTTAACTCCCATTCTTCAGCCCCCAGGACTTGCTGCTGTTTCTCCATCACATTCAACACAAACTACCAGTATTTGTCTTTTTTCCTCTCTTTGTAAAGCTGTTCATATCTCTTAACTTCATCCTACATATGATCTCTTAAATGCTTTCAAACAATTGACCTCTGCCTTTGCTCTCTCAACTATACCACCAGCCTCTAATACCCAAAAATCCAATTTTCCCCTCAAACATCTTAATGATTTCTCCCATGCCACTCAAGTGTAGGAGGAGCTCCCTATAAAAATCTGCAGATCTACCACATTATCTCCCTTTAAATCTCTCCTTAAAACCCTCTCCCTGCTGTGAAGCTTAAAAAACACTAACAATGGTTGGGCAGCTGGTGTGCCATGACTGCTGCTTATTACGCTAATCATAACTGACAGTTACCCTGCATTCCCACATGGGCTTATTGCCACCACCCATTAATTTGAAGCACCATAACACTGTAGGATCACTGGGATAGGGACAGTCTTTTTGTTGTGTGTATACAGTGCATGGCACGATAAAACTCCATATTTTGACTGGGAAGATTTCAGTTTTGATAGGTCTCAATAATAGGAAACTCAAGACACTAACTTAGGAGAATCTTACACAAAGCAAAACTGAGCTTGTTCTTCAAACAGTTGCATTTACAAACAGGAGAGAGCAAGAACAGGTTGGAGGAGAACAGTGAATTACTAGCCTTGCTGAAGATTCTCAATTACCTAATACAATTTCAGTTTTTTCCATCCTGGCTTCCAGCTTTAACCATAGGATTCCAACAAAAACCAGCAATTCAAAAATGTCACAGGCCCCTAAGCCATGAGAAACTGCAAGACTTTGTTTCCAAAACAAAATACAGCCAACCTATTATAAAGGATCCAAAACACAATGACAAGACAGTTGTTTTTTGAATATTTCTCTACAGCATTAAAGCAAAAGCATAGTCACTAGTCACTAAACCAGTTAGCAAGCTCTCCAAAGAACACCCATGTGATAGCACGGAGGGATGCACATTCTATTCTTTACCAACATACTACTGTGAATGGTGATGGGTTGACTTTCTGGGCCTCCAAGATCACTGGATAAATTTTGATTTACATAACTTAGTCAAGGACAGAATAAACACCTCATACAAAAAAACTAAATGATCTGAAAAATATTTTTCTTTGTTCTAAAGCTGTAAGTAAACTGGTTATCCTGATGTAGAAATTTAATTTAAAAAAACCCAAACAAACAGATCCATTGTTTGCTCTTGTATTAAGGAGTCTATGCCTAAAGTATCTGGATGTTTCTCAAGGCACTATTTTCCTTCGGCTCAAAACACAGAGCGGGGGGAGGTGTTACTTTAACTTATACTGTTGGAAACTCTGATGAAATTCAGTATTACTCAAATGACCACATATTCATTTTTTAAATTAATTATTTAACTATAAGCCATAGTTATGGGTCTTTTAGTTGGGGAGAAGAGAATGAAGGATTCCACCTGGTCACCCCACCCCCAAATTTCCCACCCCTGCAGAAGACCTGCAGGCCAGGTAAAATGGCTTCACAGGCTGTATGGGGCCTGCAAGCTACATCTTTTGACACCCCTGCTTAGATTAACACTAGTTTTAGAAGTCTGTTACTATTCACAATTAATGCTCATTGTTTACTTTTTACTCCCTCAAACTAGACAGTAAGACTGAAGTGGTCAATTTCATTTAAAATATATATTTTTTTTACTTCATCTGCATTAGGGCTAGATCCAGCCTGATCTTAGAAGACTCTCAGTAGTACCTTAGTGAAATGTAACTGCTTAACTTCCAAAGAGCAATCCAGTTTGGCCCTACTCTGCAAGTCACAAAATTCAGTAGGTGTCAAAGTTAACTTTAATCTTCCACTTCGGACAGCAAACTTCCCTAGGCCTCTACAGGTAGGCTTTTTATCATGTCCTGAAACATCACCTAAATCATTCCTAAACTCCACTGCAATCCAGTTTAGTGCTGGTGAGGAACCTAAATCCCAATCCCAACACATGTTGACAGTAAAATTCAGATTTAAAAAAGATAATGCTAGTAATAATGATATCCATCTTTTTGCCCAGTAACTTAATAGTTAAAACACTCTGAGAAGGGAGATCAGATTCTAGGCCCCTCCCAGGGTGAGTTATAAGGGATGGGGGGGCAGCAACCTTTCTAGCAGGTGTATCACAGATTATTCCCTCCTTGAATGCTACTCCAATCCCCTTCTCCTGCCTGATATACTGCTCTGCTTTCTGCTCCCTCCCTAATTGTTACTCTGCCACGTGCCACATGCACAGGCTGTCAATACCACTTGTAGCACACGTCACAGATTGACCACCCCAGCCTAGGCCATTGGGGCACAATTCCAGTACTCTTTATTCATTACGTTACACATTCATTGCTTCTAAAAGCAAACTGGATCTTACCCTTACATACTACTGTTGTTGTTTGGGTTTGCAGACTATGGGAAGTATTTACAGAGAAAGAGTCTTGATGAAACACTTCAGTCCATATCAGGTTGTACAAATTCCATTTTAAATAGAAACCTGCATTTTGGAATAACACTAAATTGCAAGTGCCTATCTGAAACATAGCTACAAGTGTGTTAAGTTTGCAAAAGGCATTTACATTCACCCCTTCTGTCTCACTAAAATTTCACACAGTGCACGGGTGCAATGAGAGAGCAGAATGATGCTGATACAGCTTTTGTTCTAGAGGTAGCTGAATTTGCATTCCCTTCAGACCCTAGATTTCAGTGTTGCCTGCAAGTTTCTCAGTGTCTGCTGGACCTCTCACTGCAGCACAAGGCAAGGGGAAGAGGCCTTGTACTGTCTACTTCAACCTATCTCCAGGTCCTCATCAGTGGAGAAAGCATGAAGGGAAAGAGGTCATTATATCAAGCTTTATTTGCTGCCTGCTTTTTTTTTTTTTTTTTTACTAATGCTTTTGTTATTGCCTGGAAGAGATGAAGTCTGTGTTTCCCCTACTGATGGAGATCGGAAGAGAGTGAAAAGTCTGATATTATATGGCTCTTTCCACTGATAATGTGGATAAAAGAGTGGTTGGGCACATCACTACTAGTCTGGGAAACTCAGAAGGATTGAATGTGTATCCCACACACTTACTATAGTGGGAGGGGCAACTCTTGGCTCTCTTCCTGCACCTGCTAATCTGAGGCCAAGCAAGAATGTGTGCCTACTCCCATAGCTAGTAAGTGCAGGGAGGAACAGAAGTCCCTGCACTGTTCCCCCTATACATACACATGGCATTCCTCCTCCTTTTCTTGTGGGGAGGGGCTGGGGGCGAGGATGACAGAAAGCTAGATTTCTGTGACTCGGTCTCCCATCAGCTAATTAATTCTGCCTCCTGTTGGTGTCTGATACATAACATTTCACATAAAAGATTTGGGAGCTGTGCTTAAGGATGACCTACTCTTCTCCATGACAAGCTCATGATTTATAATGAGTTCTCATTAGCTTACAGTATCCCACTGCAAATCTACTGAGGAAATAAACCAGTTCTAGGACATGAAAGCTTCAAGATATTTACTAGGCAGAGGATCCAGCAGCACAGCAAAAGCCAAGAAAGGTAGGACTACACCCACATAAATACAAACAAGATCTAGGGATACCTCCTTAGTGAGACGTTTATACCCTCTACAAGAATGATAGGGGAGAGATGAAAATCTTCCCAATGTTCCTTTCCTGGACCTTGCTCAGGGACTTGTCATCCTCTTACTAGTAGGTGCCTGAGCTGCTTGTCATAAACACACCCTCTATTCCAGCCTCTGCTGACTACCAGAAGGTAGAAAGAATTTCCTTTCACCATCTTATACCTCCTGCTCCTGAACATCCTACTTCCAGTAAAGGAAGCCTGATGCCTTCCATAACCTAACCCTTCCATAACCATCTTTTTTGAAATTCTGTCAAGCTATCAAGAATAGTTCCAGCTCAACTCAAGTATCATTAACAGAATTTCCAAGCAAAAATATGATGACATGAAACTAATGTTGTTTCATTAACGCCTGCTGGCCTTTGAATTTCAAAAATTTAACTGCTCCTTTGCCTTAAGTTACTGTAGAATAGTGAAACTGAACTAGAAACATTTGTGTTTTAATGTAAAACATCTTGCCAAAAATATTTTTTCTTCTTTACTTATCACATTTAACTCAAAGATAAGGACATTTTAAGGATTCAGAGATATCACTGTGTCGACTCGTACATATCCATACAGCAAGCTTTTGTCTAGTTAATCCACTAAAAGATACCAGTTCTTTCATAGATGGCATTTTTTTAATTGGTTAATATATTTCTCAAAAAAACCTTTAGAGCCTACTTTTCAGAGGCATTCTTGCACCTTCAGCTCCTATCAGTTACACTCAAAAGCAGGCTAATATCTAGTGGCAACTTCCAAAAAACTTAGAGGAAACAATGAAAATTAATAGTTAAAAAAAACAAACTATAGTTATAATGTATACACTTTACAGGTGTTTGTTGCCCTAGTGTTCCTCAGGCAAAAGTGCAGACTTGTCCAAGTATTCATTTAATAAATGCATTTAATAAAGATTTTCTGTTAGAACATGTTTTTGTATGTTCAGTCCTATGTATGACCCAGACTTCAGTAGAATTACATTTGGCCTGTCTAGCTTAGATGGGGAGGAAAAGAGAACTGGATGTCAAAACAATGGAGAAAAGAAAGAAATCCAGCCAAGGGCAAGATTATGGTTCTTTCCTTTTTTAGGGTCCTTAACTTTTTATGATTTTATCTTAGGTTTTAATTAAATGCAAATATATTGGCAAAAGACAGTTGTAGACCTTACATCATTAGTGCAATTTACAGGCATCCCACATCTTAGGCAGGAGTTACGTTCTAAAGGCAGCACACAAAAGCGAAAATCACGTATAGTGAAATCGCATATTACCATGCCAGCGGTGACTGCCTCTGCCTCCAATACCTCCCGCCACTGCTGCAGAGTCACGCTTAGAGCTGTGCGACCAGCAGCCGCAATGCAGGGTGGTGGTGGGGATGGCTGCGTGTCGCCCGGCCACCACCATGGCTGGCAGCTGGCCACACAGCTCTGGGCACAGCTCCATGGCGGTGGCAGGAGGTTTTGAAGGCAGAGGCACTCACCACTGGCAGCGTGGTGGTGGCTGGGCCTCCAGGTAAGCAGCAGCGCCATGTGCAGACTCAAGCCCCACCCCAACCCATGTACAGTTGAACTTGTGCAAGTTAAATGCATGTAAGATGCCAGATGCCTGTATACAATGCTCCACTTCTTCAAAACGAATATGTCAACAAAGAACATGGTAGACATATACAAGCATTTGAAAAGTGTATAAAACAGGGAAAGAGACCATTTTTATGATAGTTGTAATAAAATTTTGGGTGTCAAATCAGTGTACCAGGAATTCCAGGTACAAGACCAGGAAAATTAGGCTGAACATAAAGCACCCATATACAAAAGCAGCTGCACGTGTTAAAAAAAAAATTCAAAAACACTATAGAGAACCCTACATTTCTAGACACGTTCCCAAATCTCCATTTTAAGCTTATCTGCCATAAAGAAATTACAAAGGGAACCCACTTCTTAAGTTTCTTCTGGACATAAATAACATCATCTGATTCCTGAACAGAGCCAGTAAATACCATGATGATTTTCACAGTTCAGACAGTTCTGAATGTTTAATAGATCTTTAAGAAAAATATGCCACTACAACTCTGAAAGAATGAGAGGTCCTACCTTGCAGACCATCTTGTAAGAATCCATATCTACAGCAGTTCAGAAAAGGCTCAGGATGGAGGAGCAAGGGGGTTTAATTCTTCCAGGTGCAACCATGCACTATTAGCTTATTTTAAGAAGTGGAAACTTGGTATCTAGAACAAGAATATATTAAGACAGAGGAAATAAATATAGCTTACAAACAAAACATATATGACAATATTCAACTTGCCTCAAGAAAAAAAAGATTTTGAGGCTATGATTAAAAATATGTCTTGCCACAAATACAGAATATAGTACACAAGTGAGCGCTACAATAAATCACAGCAAACTGAGCACTGACACATCCCAGTACCTTTTAAGCCAAAGCAATTGGAAAATACAAAAAAAATCTGTACGTAGTATAGATCAACAATTTAAGCAGAGGATCCAAAAGAACGTGAAGGAGATCAAGATTTGAGTGCCTAACTTCCTCAGACTCAAAAACCACATTTGTTGAATTTCCTTCTGTATTACCGGACCCACGTAATTTCCCATCATATTTAATAATCTGTACTGGCTTCTAAAAATAAAATGTTTTTACCACGATAAAGACTTTATTGAGGAACAACAGGGGAAGGTGTGTGTGCGTGTGTTGGGAGAGGGGCAGATTAAAACAACCAATAAAACCTGAACTTTCTGGAGTGCCTCCTGGAAGTTTTAGAATGATACCATAGCTGGAAAGGCTTTTTCTGGTTATTTTTTTATCTGACCAACTATAATTGGAATCAAATTAGACAAACTAAATGCAAAGCATTCATCTGGAAGATTGGAATTTGATAGTTTTGTTTAATTATATTTGGGTAAAATGGGGATGCCAAAACAAGAAGGGGGGACAACAGACATCTTTTCTACCTCATTTCCTCAAATGTAGTGTACAAAGCCCTTAGTCCTACGCTGCTATTGCCCTGGCAATGCCAGCTCTTAACTTCTTTTGCTTCTGAAAATTGTTTCGCTGTTGCAGGGAATATTTTTCCCTTGTTTTACAAGCCATCAAAATGTAAAGCCCAATTCAAAACCACAAGGGCTGACAAGCCCCGAAAACACAAATGCCCCATTCAGATTCATTGCAGTTGGGAAGTTACAAGGGAACTGTGTGCCAAGCACTCAAAACCCTTTTCAAATCCAGCACGTTAAAGCAGACACTTTTTAAAAGCCTGATCTGCAGGGAGACAATCCTGTGGTTTCTTGGCATCGGCCTGGTGCAGAGAGGAGCCCTCTGCGCCGGATCCTCTTTGCCCCATCCCTGCTCCCAGCACTTGGCCTGCTCCCTTCTCCATCCCCATTGTTGCAAATGCAACAAAACAGCTCTTCCTCCGGCCGCGGATCTCCCCTTCCTACTCCCATGTCACGTCGGGCTTCAAACTTCCCGGTCTCTCTCGCCCTGCCTTTTCCTCCAGCCCAACTCACTTTCTGGCTGTGCTGGAAGCAAACCCCTGTCCCCTCCCCCCTGCCTCGGCCTGCTCAATTCGCTCCCAGCAGCCGCTGCCCGCGCGGAGCGAGCTGGACCCGACGCTCGGCGGCAGGACCGGGCTCAGACCGCGAACAAATAAAGTTCAGGCCCTGCCCGCCCTCAGGCCCGGTCCCAGCCCCAGCCCCAGCCCCAACCCTAGCCGCCTCCTCGTACAAAGTTGCCGGAGCGGGCGGCGGGCGCTACTTGGCCTGCTGCTGGCTGGGGCTGGGGCAGAGGCAGGAGCAGGCGACGGACGCCCTGCGAGCCTCACCCCACCACCGGCCCGGCCCACCCGCCCGCGGCCCCAACCCAGCCCTGCCACCCGGCCCCGGCGCTGCCCCGTTTTCCGCCCGACCACACCAGCCCCAACGACAGCTCCACATCCCGCACCTACCTGCACCGCTCAACCAGCCTTGAAGCGGGGATCTTCCGCCCTCCTCTGCGCTCATTGGCTGCGGGCAGGGCATGGGCCGCCGGGGTTGGAGGAGGGGGTGTCAGTCAGAGCCGGGGCGGGGCGAGGCGGTGATTGATGGGGGCGCCTCGCTGGTCCCTGCCTCCGCTTGTGCTTCCCGGAGATGTGTGAGGGGGGGGGGCCAGGGCCCGGCCCGTGCCTCAGTGTCCGCGTCCCGCGGGCTGCGTGCGGCGGGGAGGGGAGATGCCCCCGGCGGCAGGGGAGCCTCATGCGCCAGCTTCTGCTCGGGGGTACCCAGACTGCCCCGCCTGAGGGCCGCGGGCCTCCGCCGGGGACACGGACACCTCCGGAGCTCAGAGACTTTCTGAGCAACGACACGGTCCATCACGCCCCACCTAGGCCCGACCAAGGAAGAGAGATGGGGACAGCTCCCCGCGGGCAGCTCCGGGCAGCTCCGAGCCGGGCGCTATGGAGAAGGAGAGCCGTGTCGGCGGGGCAGGTGGCCCTGGCCATCCACGGCCGGTCCCTGTTGCTTTCCCAACAAGCAGAAAGCTGTGTTGTCCTCCTTTAGTGTATTGCCTCAAAGCCCCGCCACCCAAAGGAACTACCAGGGCAGCCAGGGCAGTTAGTAACGGCAGTTAGGGCAAATGGCAGTTAGTCAGGGCCACAGGCCACGGTTAGAGGGGGCATTCCCCCCACCCCCCGACCAGCAAGCGCTCTGGCTGGCAGGGGGCACAGAGAGTGCTAGTGCCCCCCTGAACTTGGCTACCTGCCCAGTCATGCCCTACTGGTGGGGGGGGGGGCCCCCCCCCGCGGGGGGGGGGGGCGGGGCTTCCGGGGTTCAGGCGCTCGAACCGCCCGCGGCGGCGGCGGCGGCGGCAGGCTGTGCCAGACAGACGGGGCTCGCCCGCCCGCCC
>JAGPOW010003648.1:126479601-126495819 GCA_030014935.1 Caiman crocodilus | reverse complement strand
CACAAGGAGAACTTTATTGATTACAGGGGTAGGGCAGAAACAGGGTAAAAGGTAGAGCAATAACACTGAACTAATAGAGGAACATCAAAGGAATCCCATATTGCAAACCAGGGTGGCTGAGGTAGCCGTTTGAACGTGCATCTGAAATACTGTACTCTGAATATCTAACTGGATCTCAGGTACCTTACTCACTCTCATCATCCAGAGGTGGTTGAGTTTCTTCTGGATGCAGTCCACCCTTAAGGCATGCAGAGAGGCTTGTTCAGGATCACCTCGATGACCGCATGGCTAAAATGGCCCTCAGCAAAAATGGCTGCTCCTCATGGCTAGAGGCTCCCAGCAAAAGGCCGCTCTTCCTGGCTAGAGGCTCCCAGCAAATGGCTGCTCTTCCTCCTCCACGGAGCCTTTTATCCCCTCTCTGACCTCAGCAGCCCGACCCAATCGGAATGGCTGAACCTGGTCTCAAGCCGACCCATTTCCCAAGGATCCCTGGTTACCTAGGCTGCACACAGGGCCCGGGCCTTTGACATGCAGACAGGGATGAGATCCCTGCCCCGAGTGACCCACCAGCAGCCTCTCAGGCTGACACAGAGAAAGATCCCCAGAGAGGGGCACCCACAGTGGCATTTCTGCCACACTCCCCACTCCCTTCTGACCCATAAAGCCCCTCCACCAACCACCACTCTCACCACCAATAAAGCACCCTCTTCTCTGTGCAGATTATGCAGTGAGCTAGGTGTGCCAGGTAGGGAGCGGTGGGGTGAGGGCAGCAAGATGGAGCCCAAGGACAGGTACCCAGCACCCTAGCCTGACTGCACCTGTGGTGCATATGTTGTGATGATGAGGCTGGCAGGCAAGAGGCTCACCTGGGGGTGAGGGCACCCATTGCTCTGCTGCCGCAGCCAGGTCTTACAGGCAATGGGCTGGGTGAGCAAGGCTCATGCACAATGCTAGCCCTGCAGCAGGCAGCTCCTGTTCTGGGGCCTCATTAAGCCAGAATAAATGGGTCCGGGGGGGGGGGGTGAGGGGAGAAATGGTTGGTGGAGGCCCCAGGGTGGGTGCCAAGGCAGGGGAACTGGCCACTAGATGTGCTGCTGTACCTTAGCCCAAGCCCACTGTGAGGCTTGCGACTAGGTGGCAGGCAGGGCCTGCAGCCAGGGGATGGGCAGCAGGCTACACGAAGGTGACTACCAGGGCCAGAATAGTGTCCACTCCAGCACCTGGCTGTCCTCTTTCATGGCCTCCACTACCCTGGTAATCATGGCAGCCTGCCGCTCCTGGGCCTCCACGCGTCTCTCCACAAGGGCCAGGAGCCTGTTCCAGAACTCCTGGTCCATCTAGTCCCTTTCCTGCTCACAACATGTACTTCAAGAGCCAGGCCCACTCTGCCACCATGGTGAGCAGCTGACTCAGGGGCTAGGTCTGGTCCTCAGTTCACCACTGCCAGAGCTGATGCGTAGAGGGCCCTGGACAAGGTTGGCGGTGACCCTAAAGGTGCATCCTCACACACAGCTGGTGCCCCTCCCCTGTGTGCAGCTGCTCAGCCTGCAGAGCTAGGAGAAAGAGGCTGTTTGTGAGAGTTTGCAACATTTCTAAGATAACATGCACTATCCCAGGGGACTGTGTAGTGCCTGGCCTCAGACTGGGGGTCACATGTGCACGTGCCCAGGAACCATTGTAAGTTGGTGGGGCAGGGCCTGGCACAGGTGGCCACCAGGCAAGCCCCCCATCCATGCTTACTCTGCAAAGGCAGGTGGACTGCTGGGTGCTTGCCAGAACATACCTTCCCCTCCCTTTTTCCCAAGCATGGACAGGTCTGGCTCCTGGCACCATAAGCTGCCAGGACTCTAGTCCCACTTCCCCCACAGGCCAGGCCACCTCTTCTGTTGCTACCAGGCTCACAGGGCACAGACACAGGGGGCAAAGGGCTTCTGGACAACTGGGATGTGGATTTGGTGGCATCCCCACCCACCCTTCAGGGGGCCTCTCCAGAAATGTACCCCAGTCACCCCCCCACACCTACCCTATGTCCCAAGCATGTCCCTATTGAGAGTGTCCCAGGTCTGCCATGAGGAGCTGTTTGCACAGACTGAAGGATACCCAACCCACTATATGCCCTGCTTCTTCTGCTGATTGCCATGGTGCCCCAGGCACACCTGAGAACTTGTCACAGGACTCTGAGGTTTGAAAACAAGACTGGCAAGCCTGCTTTGCCCCACATTTGTCACTGCCTGGAAGAGTACCTGTATGCTATATGTCCTTGCCCCCTGCAGCCAGGGATGACATCACTGCTGGCACTGACATTTCTCTGCATACGAAAGGTCTGTGCCTGCCTGGCTGAGGGGGCCCAGTCTGCTCAAAGTTTTGTACTATCTTCCACCTCCCTGCATGCTGTGTCAGTGAACTCCAGGAGCCAGCGGGGGGCTCAGCCAGGCAGGGAAGGAAGGCCCTCCCCTTCAGTGCAGAGCTTACCTGGTGGGTGTGGTAGGCACACCAAGTGGTCTGAGTCTGTCCCCCCCCGGCGGTGATGATGTGTGGCTCCCAGTGCTGGTGTTCTGGGGTGTAGGGGCACAGCGACCAGCTACCTGGGAAGGGGTTCCCTCTGGGGAGGAGCTGGAGTGAGGGCAGGTGGTGCTATGGCTGGACTGGCCTCATGGGTAGAGCTGTGCACTCAAGAGCTGGCAGAACAAGCACTGGTTCGGGCTGCCAGGGCTCTTGGATGATGTTGGCAGCAGGGACTGCAGCAGGATGCGCTTCTGGTGCCCCAAGGGGCCCTTCCCCTGCTGATGATACCTCTTCATGGCTGCCAGGCCACCAGCAGAAGCTTGGGCAGGCTGTCTGTGCTGGAATAGACAGCATGGCTCCATTCAGGGTCCTTGGGCATGAGGATCTGATCGAGATGCTGCATAAATGGTATAGTCTTGTGGGTAACCCCCAACCAGCTACTGTGGTTGGTGATGCCCACTGTGCCCGCAGGGCCTTGAAGTTTCTGCAGCATTAGCATGCCAACTGGTCGTGCCTGCGCTCCTCCATGAGGCCTGACAGGCCCTCAGACCTGGGTGTAAAAGTGCCTGCCCTGAGCACTTAGGCCTTGTGCCTACAGGTCATCTCTTCCTGAGACCAGTTACATTCCTGGGAGGCAGTGCTGGCATCAGGGATGATGCCAGCATGGCTCCCTTGATGGTCCTCAGAGGCCATGATAGTCCAGGTGCTGGCAGGCTTGGGCAGATGTCTGTAGTACCCAGTGCAGAGACAGTGTGGGACAGGCAGGCAGGTGGTGGGATTGTGTGGGGGCCAGTGCAGGCTGCTGCATCTGGCCTGGGGCCACTGCTCTGGGACCTGAGGGCCAGAGGCTGGCTGTAGGTGGCTCAGGGCCCCGGGGTTACTGCAGCATTATAAAGAGCCAGAATGGGGCAGACAGAGCCACCCAGCCCTGGGGCTGAAGAAGCTCTAAGCCCCATGGCCCGCGGGTACCCCCCTGGTAGTGGGGCTGACCAGGAGCAAATTTGCTTCCGGTTGGCATCTATACATGCACTACTGCACAGTAACTACAGCACAGTTAATTTTCTATCTGCATTTGCAGGTAGCAAATTAACCATGAAGTAAACTAATTAACTGCGCAATAAATGTCTGCATGTGTAGACAGTGACACTTTACTGCACAATCAATTAGTCTGCTGTGCAGTAAAGCATTTCATGTAAACAGTCCCACTGGGAATGAATTTTTTTTTTTTTAATTATCCATTTTGGTTCTTCCATTTAGCAAAAAATTGGAAGTCAAATACATACATAAAATGAGCAGGGTAAAGATTACTGTTACTAGTTAAGATAAAAAAAACCTTCATAAAAACAAATAAACTTGATATGCCTGTACAAATGACCACCTAGTATTAGACAATGTTATAAACACCCAGTGGTACTGCACTAGAGGTCAAGAAAATTATTTTCAATTTTATATTGTGCCTTTGACAACTTAGTTCACTCAGTGCTCCCCCATTTGTGTAGGTCTTTCACATGGTTTCAAGACATGGGTTGTTTTAGAAGACTACTCACTGTTTTGATCTGGGTTCCCTTCCCTCCTCAGCCGATATTAAAATTTCTTCTGCTCCCTGACATCAGACCAATAATTACCATATTTGTTTAGGGCTAGAGAGCAGCAGCCATCACTTACAAGGCTGCATCCGCTACTGCTAACCTGATACCTAGCCAAAAAGGAGAAGTCACTGTCAGCAGTATACTACTAGACATGGCAACAACCAAAAGGTCACTATAAATCTCACCTAGTAGTGCCTCTATCCACTGTAATCGGACTAATACAGGTTGTGCATATTTCTTCATTCAAGTATTTGTACAAAGTTCCATTGCCACGTACTTGTAGACCAACCCTCAGATAAGTCAAAGAGTAAACAAAAAGATAAACTTTTTTCACTCTCCAAGTGGGCCTTCTTGGAGAAAGAAGGAGGGTTGTGCTGTTGTTGGTATTAAAAACAAAAACCACAACCTCTTATTGTTGCTAGTGATATTATACCCGTTTCCTGAACAGAGTGAATGGCAGCCATGGGAAGTGACAGAGTACCAATCTCCCTCCCTCCACCCCCTACCCCAAGAGAGAAAACGATTCTTGTTTTCTCTTGCCAAAGCAGATGTCCAGTCCAATCCAGATAACACTTCATGTGTAGTAGTCCCCACAACAAACTCAGCAAGACTACTCCCCATGCAGAGGGCTTGCTCCATTAGTGAGAAGCTCATCTGCTTCTTGGCAGTCTGATTTAAAAGGAGTTAAAGACACCCCTGCTTATAAAACTGCTTTTAAAAGTAGTTTATTTGGATTTTCCACATCCTTTAATGAATCGCAATATATTAACAGAAAAGACTTTTTTCTAAGACTGTACAATTTCTGAAATAAAAAGTCAGGAAAAGCAAAAAAGGAAAAAAGACAAAAATTACATTGTTTCAATGCAAAATAGTACACACCACACCCACGCTTTGCTTTTTCATGTTTTTATATTAAGAAAAAAAAGACACTTCCCTATTTTTTCAGTGAACACGTTTGCTCTAATCTGGCTGTCAGAGTGCGTCATGCTTACTCTCCCCTCCAAGAGAGCATATTTTTATGGATTAAATACTGATTTCACATCGGTTTAGATGATAGCAGCATGGTTTAAATGTTACTTGCAAATCTTGAAAAAAAATAAACTTAGGTGATGAAGTACAAATAAAGAAGGGGACAATTTAATATTTTAAGTACTAATGTTCAAATTAGAAATAGCATTCTTTTAAAATCCTGTCTCAGAGTTAAGAGCCCTTTGCAGGGTATTTTACAAAGTGAACTCTAGTACAACAGTTCACGCAATTTTTAAAGAAACAAAATTGTAAGAACAAAAACACCCCTTCCCCCAAATTCAATTCAAAATGTTCCCTCTGCTTTCTCCTCCCCATCTGTAGCTTGTAGTTAAGCAAACAGCATTGTTTAAGGGAAAATCTCCAAGTAGCATATGCTTTTTCAAAACAAGGAAGCTTATCAAATTAAGTTTGGGGTTTCAAACACTGTCCATGACTCGTTAATCAAAATGACCAGATTTAAATGGCTTCAACCAGAATTTTCCAGCTCATTAGTAGATAGGCTTTGGAAAGGATTTCTGCTTTTTGTTTAGCAAATGTAAACTTCTGAGAGTACCCAAAAAAGTGACCAATTACACACTGTAGCTATTTTACGCACAAGCTGCACCTCCAGACAAATGGATGCTTAGTTTTCACAAGGATGAGTTACAAAGTAAGTGTGGATCCCAGCCTTAAGGAGCAGAGCTGCTTTAAGACTAAGAGAGAAGACAAGGTAACTGTAGATAGAGGCACCTTAATGAATGCTAGTAGGAACAGCATGTGAATATACTTTACTATAGATGCAGATTAGCCCTTGGGGATTTTCTACACTGGTGTCTTCTTAAAGGAGGGATCATCAGACAAGAGTCCTTCTGAAATACTTTTCCATCACTAAAACAAGTCTTGCATGTAGTATACCTTAATCAGCTGAAACCCCTACATAATTTATAAGGGGACTTTGTCTACTTCCAGACACAGATATTTGAAGTGCATGACAGAAGCATGACAGTTTAATTCGTTATTATAGCTCATGTTTTTCTTTACCATTAGGGGAGTTTAGTTTACTTTTTTCAATGCATGTCCACTCAGTCATAGAGAATGATATTTATTGTACAGGGTCTGTAAATTCTCTCTTTCTGATAAACAAAATAGTGTCCATACATCTCACAACCAAACAATAGGTGTGATAGGACATTTTGTACCACTCTAGAACAAGGACATGAAAAAAATGTTAAAAAATTAAAGATCTACTATTGTTAACTAAAGGCTCTCTAGTAATATACATTTTAAAAAAAGAAAAAAAAAGTTAAGGAATACATTTTAAGACTGATCACAACAAGTATGCTGTGTGAAATTCAAAACATTTCCAATTTATTGTGCATAAATTTGCTCTTTAAAACTGCTACATTGTATCATACACTTTCTTTATGGTCACTGCATAAAGGGCACCAATCTTTGTTGTAGAATGCTACAGAAAAAGATCACTTTAGAGTCCTTACCACAGTGTAGCTTTCTTCTCACAGAAATAGCCTCTGGGGGGTTAAATTCCTACTAACATAGTTAGAGCGAAATGTGTACTCCAAGAATCTTAAGGAATGGCTTAAAAAAGAAAAAGGATAATTGCACATTTTGCATTCTGCTCAAACAACACTTTTACAAAATAGTTTTAAAAGGATACTGTCTTGGACAAATATTTGATACATCTCACTGTAAGGTTCTGATTGTATTAAGGCTTCTGCTGTCTTTCTGGCTTCTTTACCTACTTAGCAACAAAGTAGTCACTGTAATTTATTAGTTTATCCCTTCTACATTACAATTCTATCTACAGGTCTCTCTTGATTTTGCTCTTAAAGTTGAACTGTTATTTGTTGAGTGTTAGGACAGAATCAAGGGGCATGTGAAGAGGCGGAAACATGTTACTGACTTGTTTCTCTCAAGTTCTAAAGTAGACAACTGTCGACATTTTGGAAAGTAGATGAATAAATTAACTCTTGGTTAGAACACAAAAGCGTTCTTGGAAATTTGCAATTCTGCAGCATGGCCCATTGGCTAAAAGCAATTTTATGCTTTCCCTAGGAACACTGGGTATTTTATATATTCCGACATACTCCAAGTCCTGAGCACGTGTGTTACTTTTGTTCACTGGAGACACGATGACTCTAAGGTCATTTAAATTCCCTGGTGTTTAAGTTACACTGCAATATGCAAAAGTCTTTAACATGTCCCATCCTGCGCTTTTCAACACTGTCCTTGAAGAACTTGGAAATGAAGTTCAGCACTCCGCTTACCAAGAAAGAACCAAACTAAGACACATTTCTGGAGAAAGAACAAGAAGCTGCTTCATTAGTACTATCCCCACATCTACTGGCTCCCTTATAGCAAAACACATGTCTTTCCTCCATGATAGCTTTCCAGTAAAGGGGAGTCCAAATAGTCTTTCCTCCTCAAATTGTCATTTCCATAAATGTACAAGAGCCAACTAGTCAGACTCAGTAGCAGCTGAATATTGCACTGCCATTAATTCTGTGTACAGTTGAAGTCAGAGTGGTGCACTCATGGTGTCAGTGAAGAATAATGACAATGCTGGCTCAGTGAGGTGAAGACCCAGTATATGAAGGAAGGGGAGAACACAACAGTACCAGTCACACACTCAAGCTCAGATACTGGCTTTTGGAAGTTAAAACTCATCACTTTCAACTGCATGTAGTTGTGTATCATCTGCATCTGTCATGCTGCTCTCTTGGGATTCATCTGTGCCAACTTTAAGAACACAAATATGATTAGTCTTTTTTGCAGGAGCTATGTACATTTTACACAATCACTTGTAAAAGTTGCAGACTCTATCATACCTTATGAATACCTTGGATAGAAGGCTGTAATGTACCATTTAATATACTACCCTATATCCCTGGATTACACTTCCTGATCCCGTATATTGTGTAACTTTTCTATTTTCAAATAGTTTTTCTTACCGTCTCCTACAATGACCCATGTAAGCCTAATGAGAGCTAAAGAGTTAAGAAGGAAAGTACTCTAATGTACATGTTGCAAAATAATAAAATACCAAAAAGCCCTCCTCCCCAACTAAAATCACCCTATTTTAAAGTCTTCTTGAGCAACTTCTGCAAAAACAAACAAAAACCAACCTCTGAAGTCCCTGCTGGCTCAAGGACTTATGACAGATGAATCTTAGAAAGTTTAAAGCTTAGAAGCAAATTTCCAGTCTCTTGGTAGTCATAAAGACTACACTGCATTGGTTTACATTACAAGTTTATCTGCACAACCAGAAAGGTTAGATTTTTTTTTTTTTTTTTAAAGTGACTAGACTCAGAAGACATTTCTGATTTTTAAATTCCAGTAGAGATCCTAAATTTGTCCAACAGCACAAAATTACTGGAGTGCTTATGTCTAGTAACTGAAGTCATAGCTCAACATTTCAAGTATTTCATCTCCACCTGCTGGACAGGCATAAAACTGTTTCAGGTGACCTGTGTAGACTATAATAGAAAAAAAGTTTGTTTCACAAAATGAACATTAAAAATAAGATAAAAATGCAGTAAGATCATAAGGTCACTGAAGTCGGTACACACAAGTGACCAATTTGGTAAGTGTTCAACACCAAATTAAAAGCTTAATATCTGTATGTAACATTTTCACCTTTTGAGGGATTTTTTTTTTTGTGGCAGTCCATGCATGTTACTGATCTGTGTCTCTGTTAAGGAAGTCAATACGGCCATCAACATATCTTGAAAGTTTAAAGCTAAAAACAAAAAAAGTCAGGTGGCAGAAACCTAAGCTAGTCTCCAAGCTAAATTATTATCAGAAGGTGTATTTATTGGGCTGCATTCTGTTTAGTTTCAAAATAATGGCATGGCTTCTATAACTGTCCTCCAGAGATCTCTGTTTAACCCTGAAATTAGCACTACTGAAGTATTTTCTGTTGATATCCAGCCTAAATTTTCTTTTGCTTTATAGTCATTACTTTTAAATTTTGAGCCTTTATATACAATTCAATTATTTCCTTGGTAATCAATGGACGAATCAGATGTCCCTTTCAGGGTATAGCATATAGAAGACAATATCAACAGCACTTATATAAATCCTTGTTTATTGTAAAAGTAGTTTAGACAACTAGGTTCTGTTCCTCCCAGAAAGATAACTTTATCCAAGTTTAACACCTAAACTCTCTCAAGAGTTCTTTCTTCAAGTGTTTATTAGAGGTGCACTGATATACTGATCCATATCATATTGACACTGATAAAAGAAAAACTGATCTTATAAGCAAATTGGCTTTTTTGGCCAATGTGGCCAATATTGTCGCCAGTAAATGCCGCAGCATGCATGCAGCAAGGAATGCAGCCTGGCAGCTTGGACAGCAGCATACAGCTGGTAAGTCTGGGGGAGATGGGGCAGGGAAGAAGAGTCATAGGGGAGGGAAGGGGCATGCGGGGGACAGACTGAGGCCCCTATGATGATGGAGGGAGTAGGGGCTGGGCAGGGCAGGGCAGGATGGGGCTCCTGCCACAGTGTGCACCCCCGGAGAAGGCATGGGGAGCATGTGCCCCACGGATTTGTGTGCAGGGTGAGAGTGGGCTGCCTGCTGCAGGAGCTAGGCCAGGGCTGCACTCAGGGCAGAGTGAGCAGCAGTGCTGAAAGGGGGGCTACAGCAAATTTTGGGGTGGCTGCATTTCTTCTTACCCTATAGCCCCCTCTCCCAGCACTGCCACTGCCCACCCCAAGTGTACACCCCCCTGCCAGGAAGAGGCCGGTACAGCCCTTAGCCTCAAGCCCACAGCAGACAGCCTCCCTCACCCTGCGTGCAAATCTGGGGGGCACATGCCTTGATTGCCCCCCCCACCCGTGAACCCTTCCTCTCCAGACTCACTGGTTGGATGCTACTCTCCAAGCTGCCGGGCTGCATATCAGTAATGGGATAGGTATCAGCCAATATGGCTGGTTAATAATTGTCTTTTGGTATTGGTCAAAATAAATAAATAAATAAATAAATAAATAAAATAAAATAAAATAAAATTGGTGCACCGCTAGTGTTTATTACAAGAAAACCCAGACTAGTTGATTACTAAAGAAAACTGAAGTTGACAGATATATGGCACATTCAAATTATTAAAATTTGGGATTCTGAATTGCTCATTAACATTAGCTGGTTTCTTAGTAAAAATGTTGATTTGCAATTTGAACTGAAAATACAAACCTGACTCATATGGATAGCATTCACTGATCTGCTCTTCTTGAGTTATTGGTTCCTCATCATCTGGAAGATAGCGTTTATCGATAGCCTCTTTGATCTGGTTGTTGGCTCCTTTGGGATCTAAGTCCATTGCCCATGAGAAATTCATCAGGGCCAAGTGAGTTTGACCCAATTTTTTATAAACCTAAAAATAAAAATGATAACACTACCTTTTCTATTAAGTTGCTACTTGACAACATGTTATCCAATAGTGATTTACAAAACAAAGATTAATGGCCACTCATGTTCAGAAGTCCTATTGGCACATGAAAAATGGCAGACTAAATGAAAGTACATGGAATGCTCTCCTCTAGGTGGGGTGACCAATCTGCAGGACAATTGTTCCTGCATTAGAAAATCCAATACAATTAAACCAGTCTCCATCATCTTCATGACCATGTTTCACACCCAATAGGTAGGGACCTACTTAAATTCTTTTGTTTGGCTGCGATTTTCATGGCTTGGTTACAACACGAAGAGTCAATGTCACAGGCATTTCCCGGCAGCCTTGCCCCTTGCTGCCGACTGGGAGAGGAGGCCCGGGGGAAGGAGGGACAAGGAGCTGGCTGCCAGCTTGGCTGCTGGCTACCATTCATACCACCCTGTCAGCTGGCACTTTCCCCATCTAGACAGGCTACAAGGCACTAAGGACCACTGGCTCCCACTGAGGAGCCACATTTTATTAAGTATTTTTTTAAGTTGATATTGTGGACAATTGCAGATTTTGCAGTTTCTCTGAAATCTGCAAAATCCCAGATTAAATAGATCCCTATTCATAGTTTTCCCTTAAGTGTTGCTGGTATGTTAGAGACCTCAGACAAGCTTTTAAACAAAAATAAGGATATAAAATTACATTTTTAAAAATATGGTAACTGTTTATATATAAATAGATGCCAAAAGGTACTGGATGGCTTAAAGAACACTATAAACAACTGCATAAAATTCATCTGTTTGATAGGGGCCAAAAGGCACTGATATTTAACAGCTAGGTAATGTTTTAAAGGAGATAGATTTATTTAAGGCTGTTTCTTAGGAGATGGGTATGTGTCCACATTAGAAGGAGAAAGAGCTGAGGCATATTTGTGATTGCTGCTGCCCATGCTGCATGTTCTTTATCAAAGACTAATCAGCAGAACAAGTACTTTGGTACCATTTTCTACAATTGCATTCTCTTTTAATATAAAATTATTGATCTAGAAAAGACAACCTAGAGGCAATCTGCAAGTCCCCTTTTCTGCATTTGATCAGGATATTACTTATTACATTTTTCAGAAAGAAAATTTTTGTGATCTGTAAATGGCAAGTAAAATGAATCATTAAAAAAAGGTAGAAAGGTCAATATAAATCCCTGCTGTATAGGAAGAGCAAAACCATCAGAGAAAAAAACCCAGCAAACTTAAAAGAAAGCTGCATCCATTTTGAAAAGTCACACACTAAGCAGCATATAAAATACAAGATTTTAGTCAACTAGAAGCATATTTATTAAAGACAATCAGCAACTTTTACTGCTGGTGGCTACCTTAGGAAACTGAAAAACTTCCCTCTGATTTCCAAGACTTAGTTCAGGAACATTATGAAAAGATTCAAAGTGAGCAAGAAAAATTCACAGGGCTGGAAGTTTTAACTTGCGCAGGCTTCACTTTGCTAGTGGCTATTGCGAAAGGCATCACAGCATGTCATAGTGGTCAAGCACTCAAGACCCCCTAGGATCCCCATGTCTGCAACTTAAAACCTCTGCAAGGTTTTATTAGTCAATGTCTCCAAGTAAAAGGACCTTAATTCTAGACAACTGTTTTTGAGAAACTTTTGGCTGAAACAAGAAGTTTCCTCTACTCTGTACGCATCAGAAATCTACAGAATTTTGCAGATGTTTTGTTCAGCATTTTCAATGGACACTAAATGGCTTAATTACATCTTTGCAAATACGTATCTATTTGCATGGACGCATCCGATACGGGGGATAGTCATGCTTTAACCAAAGATGTACAGAGGTGAGGTGCTAGGTAGGATCCTACATCGCCTGTACTGACCAAAATTCTGAAACTGCAGTCTCATTTTTAGTGAAAGGTACTATGTTTCTGTACACAAACTCATACATCTGTTTTTCATAGAGGGATTTTACATTAACCTTTTTCATGGTTTTTAGAACAAGCTGTCCGTCAAAGTTAAATTGACAGTAATGTAGTCATAGCAGGTATAAAAGATGCTTCTGGCTTGCAAAATTAAGCTTCAACAACAAAAGAAATAGAAAAATCCTTATACAGTTGTTAGTTTATATATGGTGAGACTTGCATGGGGACTTTCAGAAGACTGGCCAAAATGGATACAGCTTTGTGGTGACAGGAAAATTAATATATAGGCTCATTTCCATGCAATAAAGGAAATCCAAGGGGCTTATAATTACAGTTGCATTTTGTGGAACTATACTCAGTTTTTACCTTTCCTATTAAGAAGTAAACAAGAGACTCTTTGGGAACAATCTGCTTCAGTTCTTCAAGTTCTTGTAAAGCAGACTGAAAGAGAGAAAAGAAAAAAAAATAAAAAAATAAAAAAAAAAAACCTCAGCAAGTTGAATTACGGCTGTAATAAATCAATCATGGAGACAAATAAAACTAGTCAATTAAAAAAGAAAAAAAAAAATCTTACCTCCTTCCCACACCCAACCTATGGAAGTTTATCTTGTTAACCATGATGCCATAAAAGCTAACTTTTAACCTAGCAAAGTTAATTTTCTCTGTGAACCAACACTGTACAAATATAAAATATGTTTTTAAGTAACTCACAGGGTTTATGAAAGTAATGCTTAAAACCAGAACTTCAGAATGTAAAATCTTTGGCTCCTAGTAGACCCTCAATTAAGATGTGATGAAATCTGATACATTTCACCAACAATTGTGCCTCCTGCCATGCTACAGGCACATTACACAAGACAGTTATGGGATCTGGGATCAGATCCCATATTGAGCCATGTTTTCAGTGCAGGGGGGGAACCCAAGATCATAATCCTGGGCTCCTCCTGTACTGTCAAGCAGCAAGCCAGTCAGCTGATCAGTGCTCCCAGCCTCAGGAGTGCATGCCAGTCAAGGGCTCTGATGCGCTCCCAAGACTGGGAGTCCCAATCGACTGACTACCAGTCCTAGCTTTGGGAGCGCATCAGAGCCCTTCACTCTGATACAGCCCTGAGACTCAAAGCCCTGAACAGCTGACTGTCACTCCCAGCCTCAGGGATGCGCTGAAGCAGGACCCAGCTTTGGGGGTACACCAGAGCCCTTGGCTTCAATGTACCCCTAAGGCAGGGAGTGGCAGTCAACTTACTGGGACTCCCAGCCTCAGAGGCACATGGGAGTCAAAGACTCCCATGTGCTACCAAGGCTAAGAACCCCAAACAACCGATGCTTGACCACACGTTCAATTTAAAGTGCAATGGGAATCGGCCACAAGAGTTTACACACATTTTGTGTAAAAAAATTGTGGTTTATTCCTTGCTTTATTGCACCATTAACTGCATTAACATGTGGCTGGGTTACTAAAGACATAATTAACCAGTTAATCACATCTTAAGTGTAATGTCTGCCAGGGGTCTTTGTTTCCAGATTGCTAGTTTTGGTTTTCCCCTCCCCTCTTCTCTTTCACAGTTCCAGATTGAAGTGGATGTTTTGAACTTCTTTAGTTTCTTAAGTATTAGAACTTCAGGTTTTATATAAACATTTTGCTTCTGAGACATTTCAAACCAAATGTGGATCTGTGCCAAGAAAAGTGATCCCACAGTTTCAAGATCCTTACTATGACAACAAATTATAATAAGCAGAAACTAAGCACACTGCAACCACTTCCAATATATTGCTCTTCCAAAAGTTGAGAAAACTAAAAATGTTTTGCATTAGGATTTATGCTTTTAAAAATGAACTTAAGATCTTTTGAAAATACCTTTTTACTATACCAAATACGAGGTTTTAGATGCATTCAAAGAGACAGTGACCTATATTGTGAATGTACACTGAAAGTTAAAGTGAACAAAAATCTCAGAACCAAAACACTAGTCTCATACCCTTCTTTACTGTTGACACTAAAGCAATTTTCTTCTTCTGAAGTACCAAAATTGCAAAAAGTTACTTTGATTAAAACCTCAACTTCTGGCTCCTGATGCTGTGAATACTTACGTATCAGTTTAGCTTTGACTATGAATAATCTGACTGAAATTAATGGGGACTACTTCATGCGAATAAAGTTATGTACCTACTTAAGTGTTTGCAGGATCAGGCCTTTGCCCTGCTTTTCTTTTTTTTGCTTATATTCAAATTAAAAACGAACAAACAAACAATAAAACGAATACCAGTTGTGAAATTTGAAATACAAAATTCAGTAAGTATTTGCTTTTCATATCTCAAGCAGGAGAGTCAGGGCACCACTCGACAACTTTTTTTTAATTTGGCATCGCAGTGGTTGAGAACCACTGCTGTGGTGCCCCACCTTACTACTTCACTTTTCAACCAGGGTGCTGCTGTCACCACCAGGTAAAAAGAGTGCCTTGCGTACAACCAAATTGGAAAGGGATATGCATGCACATGCCTGCCTGTATTAAGGTTATTTCATAAACCTAAGCCAAGCAGGCACTCTCCCTCATGCCACAGCCCTTTCTGGTTCAGCCCTACATGTACCTCCTGGAAATGAAGCAAACAGAACAGTTCTACCAGGCAATGCAGGTGGCGCAACAGAGGTGCTCAACTCAGGGCTGTCAGCTATCACCTCTGCTACCTGATGGAATGGTCCTCCATGCCTCAGTTTCCAGGAGGTGTGTGTGTGTGGGATCAGACTGGGAAGGACTATGCAGGAGCAGGAGCTTGGGTCTGCATTAGTTAGATAAACCCAATGGAAGCAGCAGCATCCACTTGTTACAGTTGCTTCCTCGTTTGGCTCCAATGTGGTTCCTGGAAAATGTAAGTTTCACCTGGCCAAAGCCAGCATCATGACACCCCAACAGGTTCTCATAGCACCCCAGCCACAAAATGACTGATCTAAAGCCAAAATACTTTACAAAATATAGCACAGTGTATTTTTAAAGGCCTAACGCCAATCCAAAAAATATTTTTCATACAAAAATATTTCATTTTGAATTAAGAAAAAAAATTGGGCAAATTGAGCAAATTATCCTGAACAATGATAAAACAACCGTAAAGACTCCTCTAACCCATGAATTCCACCTGTTCAACCAAAACTGTCTGTGTGGGAGAGAGCCTGGGGAGTGTTCATGTCTTATTTTGTGTTGCAGTATATGACTTAACAGATGTGTCAGACTGCTGCACTATGAAAGTAAAATGGATAAACTATAGATAGTACAGGACTGAGTGCTGGATGGCCTGAGATTTGTTATATTTGAGGCCCCTTAGGACTTCCTCCTGCAATCCAGTTTGTACTTGTCCTACTCAATTTTATTTCAAGAACTTACTGAAGGATTGTGTCCAACCTTAACATGTTGTAACACACTTGGGAAATTCCAGGCGCAAGTCCCTATTGGTGCAATTATTTCTCCTTCTGTATGTGTTCACAGATAAGGTCTCAATAAAACCAGACTGACCTGTCTTACATTGTCAAGAAAGACAAGAAAGAAGATTAACCTACCAGCTAGCCAGACAGGACAGTAAGGGAAGGAGAGCAACATTTTAAACAAGCATAAACATCTCTACATGGCTCAAGATAATGAAGTCAGATCCAAGTTGTCCAGCTTCCTCTTATCTGATGGCCTACAGCTTCAGTTGCTTGTGGGACAGTCATTGCATCATTTTTGAAGAACTTGGTACAAACTCACACAAATATGGTTAATTTTAACAAAGGCTATAATAAGTTTCTCTAAATTTAAAAAAAAAAAAAAAA
>JAGPOW010003648.1:126449181-126479501 GCA_030014935.1 Caiman crocodilus | reverse complement strand
AAAAAAAAAAAAAAAATCAGATTTCACATATCTCTGGCTTGAGTAGTCTGCCTGTTGCCATTTTAAACAACATTTATCTAATACAGATGCAGCTCCCACAGTGGTGATGGCACTGGCCAATAATTAATTTTTGAGCTTGGGACATCTGCCTCAGTTCAGGTCACAAGGCCTGCTGTTAAGAATATGAGTTTTTAATCTTAATAATCAGATATTAAATTATGCTTTATTTTAATTGATGAGTTTTATGTTCCAAGTGCTTCTGGAAATTTCCTTTGGAAAAAAAATAGTGATAACATATACAACTTTCTCCACATCCAAATCAAGAAGTTCAGTAGCATGCATTTTGCTGCCAATTCTCTTTACTGCTAGCCAAGATTTAGGAGAATGCTAAGTGTCAGTATCCTTGGACCCAGGCTTGGGACACAGAGGGAAGAAGAATATGGTCTCAGGAGCGATTACACAAGCAGTTCTAGGGTTTGTCGTCTTAGGTCACTCAACTGTCACTTTATAGCTGGATTATGGACACAACCCAAATATTTTATGACCATGTGCATGTCCAACATACATCAAGGGCCTTCTCTAGCCTTATATGAAACCAGCATTCCCTAGGCTAAGTAGACTTGAAGAGAAGCCATATTGTAAGTATCCCTCCCAAAATGTCATCTGTGAATAGGAAGCCTCTCCATTAGAGAATTTCCAGGGCCAATCCCCGCCCCTTCCCCCATCTTCCCCCACCACGTTTGGGTAAGGGGAAGAAGTTCCCAGCACCAAGCAGCCCTCCTGATACCAAATTCATCCTTTCAAACAAAGGAGTTATAACATTCATACACATGACTGTTTCAGTGTTACGCTGGGGAAAGAGGCAAATCTTTTAAACAGCCAAAGTGATCATCGTATAAAATACACTCCAAGCAAATCTCAACTTCCATTAGAGTCAAGACTTGATTAACTTTTAATGCAGAGGTAGGCAATCCTCAACACAGGTGCCAGAGCGTGGCATGCAAAAGGATTTTGCATGGCATGCAGGCTTTGGGGAAGATGGTGGGGAAGGGACTGGGGCTATGCTGCCACAACAAGGCAGCACAGCCCCACAACAGACCCCTCATGGCTCCCTGGCTCTCTGCCATGGTATGCCAACATCTTACAAATCAAGGTTGCAGGCGTTTTTGGCACTCTACCCAAAACCGTTGCCGACTCCTGTTCTAATGCATCTCCATTCCATGAATGACTCATGGCTGTTGGGGGGGGGGGGGCACGGCAGTGGTGGAAGCACAGTGGCAGGAGTCTGGCAGTGGTAAGCAGGGGAGCTCCCACAGCCCACAGCCACTGGCACTGTCAGCAGTGGAAGGATGGGGGGAGTGGTGAGTGCCAACCAAGGGTCGGTGACCATCTGCAGCCAGCAGGAATTGCGGACCACCTGCAGACACCACGGCAGTGCTGCTGGCAGGGTGGAGAGCGGCAACCGCCCACAGGCACCGCTGATGATGTCAGTGGCACCTTTTTGTAGGGGGTGCACCACCACACGCAGGGGTGCACATGCACCCGCATGCACCCCCTGCTCCATTCACAGACAGCGACAAATTTCAAGGAATAGAGCAAGATTTCAAGTTTCCAAGATCCATGTCTTACCTTATATTTTTCATTTGCAAATAATACAGAGGCTCTATGGAATTTGCATAGTGGATTCTTGGGGTCAATGTTAATAGCTTTATTTAGTGTATCCAAAGCCTTTTCAGATTTTTTCAGTGCATGCTGGACCTACAGTGGAACAGAGATGACATTAAATAGACTTAAAGAGAAAATCTAGGAAAACATCCGACTTGCCAGACTATTACAATATACTTGACTAAATCTGTTGCCTTCAAAGTACAATTCTTAAGACTCAATATCTAAATAACTCTTTTATTTCTAAGCCAGACTGAAAAATGGTAATTTGTCTTTTACTGCAAAATGCCACCACATTGTAGAAGTAAAAGGAGCTAGATAAGTGGTTTTGATGCCCTTTGTTGTCATAGTGCAGATGAAACAGTACTAGCTGATGGCTACATAATCAACTGCCACAATTACTTGTGGACCACACACTGCAAATCATCAATATATAAAAGCAGCATTATAAAGGAGCATGTGCCAAGTGATATTATTGTATGTTTTATTCACTGGCAGAGGGACTGACCTATACAAACAATAGCACAAATTTTTAGGTAGCTAAGTTTTGATTAAAGTCTTAGACACATCAACCAGTACCTTCTGCCTACTATTTCACATTGCAGAGCAACTGACAGAGCTTACTAAAACAGTTTTAAAATTAAGAGTCATCAAACGTACAAGTGACGTGGACAGAAGGTATTCAGGCAGGTGAAACCCAGAACCTTATTACAGCAGAACAGGGAGCTGTGAAGTATCAGTCAAAAGCTTGAAACGCCAATATGAGGGTACGTACCAGCAATATGAAGAGTCTGCATAAATACTCAGTTCTGTTGAACTTGCACATACAGACCTGATTCTCAGATCTCCAATTCTACCCGTGCATATACACAAAATGCTCAAGGGAGACATGGGTGCTAGAAGTTTGGAAGCAGGACAAACAATCTTGGACTAGTGGTGGGTATCCTTCCTAACCTATTGACTAGGAAACACCACAAGTATTCACAAGCCCTTGTCAGCTGAATGAGCACAAGCACAACATTTGTACCCTCATAACTCAAAACACATGATAGCACAGGCAATATCAAAGCTCCAGGAAGAGTGCAGATGTTTCTACTTGCTGACTGCAAGTAAATAAGTTTTGACACAAGCATAAGGACAGAGTCTTCCCTAAAAAATTAGACACAGCGCTGGCAGAAGGAGGACAGAATTAAGGGCAATTACTTACTACTCCAATGTGACAGAGTAGGACTGAGCTCTGAGGATTGATATCAAGTGCTTTCTGGAAATGCATTTCTGCTAGGCTGAATTTTTCCTGTTTGTAATAAATCATTCCTAGCCCATACCTACAAATACAAAAACAGATTTGTTATAGAATTTCACATTTTATATTGTGAATTAAATTCTGTCACTAAATTGTGGACTGGCAGAAGGAAACTAGCCTTTGGCACATTAGAACAACAGAAAAATAAAATGAACTTTTGAATCATACAAGCATAATCATACAAAAACTTATCCAGCAAAGTAGTTTGAATAACTGAAGTTACCTAGCAGTAAGTCACAGATGTAATATTCTAGCATTCAAGTGATATAATTATATTGCCAAATTAAACTTATTAAAAGTTTAGTGATATAATTATATTGCCAAATTAAACTTTCCCACTAACTATAAAAGCCCAAATTCACTGACAACATGAGAGCAATGCCACAGTTATCTTGTGTATCAGCGTCCTTAGATTAATGCTGAATTGAGTCCTACACCAAGGGGTTTATTTAGGAAGATTTTTGCAACAAGGCAAAGCTCACTTTTTTTATTTAAACAGACATTTATGCTTAGAGGCACCGGTGCATGCTTTCACTCACAGTAACCTCTTTATTCACAAATGCCTTAGCCTCTACCAAGGAGCAGTATTTGACATCAGTTCAGTCTTTCCAGATGCAAGGTGAACAATCCCAGCTGTAGCATTTAATAGATCAGACCAAATTTCCTTTTCTAAAGTTACACACACACACAAGCTATATCTATGTATATTTAATATGTAGATCCAATATATAGGTGGGGTAGGGGGGGGAAGGAGCAGGTTTTCCAGCTTCTGCTTCCTCTGTGCAAAAAGGAAATTTATTTCCTACATATGGGGACTTTTTACCATCTTGAACTTTCCCTGAGCCTGATGAAAGGTGCACGAGCCTGAAAGCTTGCAGAAAAATATATACATGTATTTTTTTGCAATTTCTCAAATGGTCTAATTAAAGGTATCATTTTGGAACCAAGAGTTCTAGATTTTTGCATTTCCGTGTGTGCAAGTATAACTTTAGAAAAGGAAATGTATATCTATAGATACACCTCCTAAAGAAAGATATAGATATCTTTCTCTCTCGATAGATAGATATACAGGACATCTTCATTTCCTTGCAGTGCCGTGTGTACCTATACATTTCACCCACCTCGCGCGCGCGCACACACACACGCACTACTGCAAAGAAAGACTTGAAAATTCACATTATTCAGGTTTTCCTTCCCATAAATTCTCACTTTGTTTTAGTTCTCATCTTCTCTATGTAGATAGTAAAACCTCAAAACTTAGTAGCCTCCATGGGGGGGGAAAAAAAGGGGCAAACCCTGTACTTACCCAAATTTGGAAGAGGGTACCAGGAACTTGTCAGCCCACATAAGTGGACTACATTTAGACATGAAGTTGATGGGAATATGCACCTACACTTGTCATGGGTTGCTCAACTATAAAAAGCAGAGTAATAGAAGCAAGCAAGCAAAAACCTCCCAAAGCTAATTATCCTATGGTAACTGTAGTTCTTAAGAGTGTTTATGATCCCTGCTGTATATGCAGGTAAAAGGTACAATGGGATCTTGCCATGCTACACACGCATAGCAGGAGACGTGACTCTGAGACTGAGCATCGATCCCATCATGCCTTACTGCTGGTGCAGGAGAAGCCTGGGATCATGATCCCGGGGCTCCCCTTGTACTGGCAAGTAGCAAGTTCCCACAGCTGGGACTCCATTAAGCTGTGGGTTGTCGGCATCAGGGCACACCTGGCCACACATTCAATTAATGGCATGATAGGAGCTAACCAAAAAGTTGTTACACATTTTCTGTGGAATAACTTTGTGGCTTATTCCTTGTTCTATGATACCATTAACTGTTTTAAACATGTGGCGAGGTTATACCTTAAGGCTGCTTACCAACATAACCCCTCACCAAAAATAATTGGTGATTTACTTTAAATTCTGCACACTGCTGTGCCAAGTCCAGAACACGCCCAGAAGAGGCACTGTGTTAGTGGACCCAGCTTGCCCAACATCTGTATAGATCAGGTGGTTCAGATGGCTTTTTTATCACTTTTATCTAATAGTTGATTGAATCAGCTATTAGATAAAAGCACCAAAAAGCCCTACTGAAGTGCCTGATCTACACAGACACTGTGGAGCCAGGTTAAACTAACGCATTGCCTCTTTTGGTAAAGCATGTTGTTTTTTTCCTTCACATCTGTCAGCAGCTAAAAAAGGCAGATCTTGGCCAAAGGCATCACAGGCTCCTCATCAAAGAGTCTTTTTTCAACTGGATTCCAAGTCAAAAGGAAATGAGGGCAGGCTGTGGAATACACTTGGATACCATATCTCAAATAATCTAGGTTACACTAAAGCAGGTCTTCTCAACCTATTAGACTAAAAGCACCTCTCAAAGTGTCAGCTTTTAGGTTTTCAATTGACTTTTGACTACAGAAAAATAGGGTAATTCCTCTGTTGAAAAAAAAAAAAAAAGTTGAGAATCACTGCTTTAAAGTAATCATTTTTTTCTTTTAGCATGTGTCTAGAGGTAGTCCACTCTTGGTAACTATTTAAATACATTCTGCTTTAGAGCAACCATAATAGTGTTACCTAAATGGGCATCTCTTAGATACCTTTACACAGGTATCAGCATTTTTTAAAATGTATGTATGGAATCAAGTAATTATTTTACAGAGTTTATGACATGAGGATGTCACTTCTGGGATTTGCTTTCTGAAGCGGTATGAGCTGTGATGAAGTTCTCCAAAGCTGCTTAGAGGTTCTAGTCCAACTACCTGGTAACAGCCTAATAAAGCGAGATTCATTCTGACTACTTTTGGGAAGATATGGCTGCCTTTTCATCCTTTCAGCAAAAGCCATCATTAATTTAAATGAAACCCAAAAGATCTTAGTGCCAAGTTGAAAGATCTTAATATGTCCAGAGTACAACTTCATTTCACTTTAATTAGAATGCCTTAAAGAAGAAAAATCAGCAAGTGAACACTTTGTTTCAACTGGAAGCCACACCACCTTTGGGAGAAATTGTGTGCGATTTAAATGAGACCTTATCCTTGTGGAAAAAGGCAAGCAGTGGGAGGGGAGGAAATATGGTCGTGAACAGTTTGCAAGTCTCTTATAAGAGTGAAAAAGATAGTGCTATTAAGGCAGCTTCTTTCCTAGACAGTTGGTGTGAGGGACATGGTACTAATGTATTTAGTGGCAGGACCAGAACCAGACTGTATTCACCAAAGAGTGCTGAAAAAGCTCAGAACTTGAAATTGCATATCTACCAACTTCAGCATGTAACCTACTGCTAAAAAAGTCTTTGTACTGGGGGACTGGAGAGTAGCCAGTGTAATGCCAATCTTTAAAAAAAGGAGTTCTAGTGGGGAATCAGGGAACTACAGAATAGTAAGCCTCACTTCTTTCCCTGGAAAACTGGTTGAAACTAATTAAAAAAAAGGAAAAAAAAATGGAAAACAAAAAACTGTTCATTATCACATGGATGAACAGGACTTGCTGAGGAAGAATCACCATGGCTTTTGACCAATAAATATTGGTTACACTGCAATCTACTAGATATGGAAAGCCTCAAAAGCATATGGATCATGGTGCTCCAGTTGACAGAGTGTATCTGGAATTTAAAAAAAAAAAAAAAAAAAGCTTCTGACAAAGTCCTGCAACAAAGGCAGTTAATGAAATGGAGCTGTCCTGCCAATAGAGGTGAGCCCACTCATGGTTCTGTAATTGGGGAAATGACAGGAAACAATAGATATAAACAGTCAGTTCTCACTATGGATGGAAGTAGACAGTTGTGACCCTCAGTGGTTTGTGCTGTTTTACATAATCAGCAACAATTTGGAAAGGGCAGAGAAAGTGAGATAGCTAAATTTTCAGATTAAATTATTCAGGGTAGTAAAAACCAGAAGGCAACTCAAGAACTGAAGAAGGATCTTAGAAAACTGAATAAATGGGCAACGTAACAGCAGATGAAGTTCACTGCTGATAAGTGCAAAGTTATGTATACTTGGGGGGTGTGAGGAGAGAGGAGAGGAGAGGGAAGGGGAAAGAAGAGGTAAGCGACTAAAGAGATCCCTGGGCTCCAAGAAAATCTTGGAATTATTGCAGACACTGTTCTTGGAGAATATGAGCCTTCTCTTCACCACCAGCGAATAGAACATTCAGAATTTAGAAGGGAATTAAAAATAGCAACAGAAAAGGTGATTATACCACTCTATAAATCCATAGTAAGCCCATCTTGCACATAGTTCTGGACCCCCACCTCCAAAAGGACACTGTAGAAGCAGAACAGGTACAAAGAAGGGGAACAAGAATGACTGGAGTATGAAAAGACTTTTCTTGTGGTGAGAGACTATATAAGCTAGGACTTTTCAGCTTAGAAGAAAAAAAATGAGGGGGAGAGGAAGAATAACAGAATTCTATACAATTTTGGCACATAGGAAGTGAGTAGGGATTTACTAAATCTCACACAATAGAAGAACTAAGGGGAATACCCTGAAGTTATTAGGCAACAGATCTGAAAACAAACAAAAAATAAATCATCACACAGCAAGTAATTAACTTCTGGAACTCGTTGCTGCAAGACATTAGAGGCCAAAAAATTAAATAAGTTCAAAATAAGACTGGACAGATTCATTTGGAGGTATAATATCCAAATGAGGACTTCCTAGGCATCTGAATGCTGGACGCTGCTGGGGGAAAGGCAGGGGACAGATCAGTCTGGACAGGCCCTGCATAAATACTCTTTCCTTTTGCATCCACTTTCTCTCACTGGGATACAGAATGCTGGGTCAGAGTACAGGTCCATCTGTCCAATATGGCAATTATTATATTTCTATCCAGAGTTCTCCCCCCATTAAACCAGTTAAACATCAATTAAGAGCCCAAAGAATGAGAGGGCTCCTGCAACGAAAAGTTAGTGTACGTATTCCATCCAGGACGAGTACACATCACCTCCTGAAACTTCCTTAGCCTGGCAAAGGGTTTTTGAACCCGAAAGCTTGCTTAATAACTATTCTCCAACTGTGTGGGCTGGCCTAGTAAAAGATATCAGATTCACCCAAGGAACCTTATTTGCGTTCCATCAAGCAACTTATCTCTGTGTGGTGAGAAAATACACAAAGACTCTGTACTGAGGGACTACGAACAAAATACAACTGCTAGATGCACTTAAACCAGAGGTAGGAATCTTGCTCTCTATCAAAGAAAATGTAAATGTATGAGACTATCAGAAACTACAAAAATGGGCAAGGTAATGTTGTTCCACCCAAAAATAAGTTAACCTTTCCCATATGACTCATCTTTTCCTTATATAGGCCTAAGTCCTTCCTACAAAAGTCAAGGTTTTCTGAAAGCCTTTGTATCAAGATTTCTTGAGCCAGCTGGCATCCAGACCATAAGATCCACTGATGTGGAATCTAAATGCAATTTCCCCCACTATTTTTAGGTGATTATGTTGCCTCTGAGCCAGGTCTAGGATCCAAAACAACTGTCTGCATCATGCTGAGGCTATTTATTCATATCATATTTGCAACTTCCTAAGGACTTCTCAGCATCTTTAGAATCAGAGGAATTAAAGCATATATGGAACATGTTCATCCAAGACTGAGGACTCATCCCTTCTGGGAAGAAGGGAGAGCAACTTCTTGTTCATCAGCGTAGCAAGTAATTCCACAGTAGAGTGGTCTCGCTTTTGAAAAGCAGCTGTTGGAGTAACTGGTTTATTTATGAACCATTTTTGGTCACAACTGCTAGTTCAGCCGATTCATTAAGGCAGTGATTCTCAAGTAAGGTACCACAGCACCCTGGAGTGACTTGAGATCTTTTCAAGAGTGCCATAGTATGCCACACAATATTAGTACCATTAGATGTGCAAATGTGATTCACAAGATAAACCTAGAAATTTCAAATAGTAAACCTTATGGTCAAAATCATTCTGACCTGTTGCTCTAGCTCTTTTTTTGTAGTAAAAAAAGAGAACACAAAGGGCCAGCATTTTCTGAAGGATGCACTGGATCTAAAAAGACTGAAAACACTGACCAGTAGGTAGGACTATACAGGTAGTTAGATGTTAGTTGACAGTATCATTGTATCTCAGACATTAAATAACTCCTGTCAATATCTCAGACAGATAATTTTCTGTTTCCAAGAATCACTGCCAAGGCTGTTTACCACCACCCACATTTTTGGGGCCTGGGATTAAAGGGCAAAGTGTGTCATGCATACAAAACTAGCAGCTCCAAGATATACGATCTTATGCAAGACTAAGTTTTGGACTACAGTATGGTGTCCATTCAAGTGCGTTTCCTGTATAATGTTGAAACCATGTTACTAGATTATTGTGGGAAGAATGGAACAGTCCTGAAAACTTGATAGGGCTAAGGTTTCTGGTAGTTTGTCATACTACAAAGGAGAAGTTGATGGAATCAGGCATGTGGAGTGATGGACAAAAACAAGGTACAATAACGTAGCATTCTTTGACACTTCCTTACTCTTGTCTGAGGACAGTTCATACAATATCTTTACAGAGCACTGTCCTGGCTTTGAGTCTTGTAAGGCAAGATAAATACACTGCTGAAGTCCAGGATGCTCCATCATCTGTGTTGAGTACTACAAATGATTTTTCCTTGTTTAAATTCAGCCCTAGAATGGTAGAGATGAAGAATGTAAATGTGCAGCCTGTGACCTGCCAAGGTAAGGTTCCTCAAAAACAAGCCTGCCATCACAGTAAGGTTGAACTACTTCTCTGCTAGTACCTCAAGACACTTAAAAAGGTGTTTAGGACAACAGACAATTGAAAAAAAGAAGGACTCTACTGGAAACATGAAATTCACGCATCTTAATTATTCCCTGCAAGTTAGGTGGACTGCTACATGGAAATATGATTCCTAGAGGAAGAAAGCCAAGAACCATTTCTCTGGATCAAAAGATTGGTAACCTTTGCCTCAGTAATCCTTTCTGAATAGGTAAATGAACACACTGATAATTATGTGCCAGCTTCCTGTTCTTAGAAAAATATCTTTTCCCCTGCTATTTAAAAGAAAGTTCTAATGTGGTTCAGAGTGACAAGAGACTCTGCTTCCTGATATCCATCTTGTAAGAGTCCCTGAAGAGAGATAGGGAAGCTCAGTAAAGGAGAAGAGTCTGGAACTGAATATTTAGTCTGTATGAAGCCACCTACCTTTAATATTGTTCCAGACTTAAAAACTGTTCCACTCATCTAGAATCAATTCCCTTTCCTCTCCCCATTTCAGAACCTGCCTGTTTTTAGTTTAAGTGAACTGTCAAACTGGTTGCCTTGAGGGCAGCATTAGGCATATTGATTGTGGGTCTTCTATGGACACTGTTTTCTCCTTGGCTCCAACATGAAAATGGAAAAAAAAAAGTCAGACATCTGAATTGTTTCCACTTTGAGTTATGGTGTATATCCTCCTAGTAATCTCAGCAATGCACCCAACTCTTCCAGTGTCTGTAAAGAGTGACTGGTTTAGCAGCTAATAGGGTAGAAGCCTCAAGGAGAAGAAAGAGCTTTTGTATTCTAAAATCTCATGGGGAATTCCCAAGAATTGCAGCTGTGGCACTTGTCTCATTACTGCAGTTGCCCTTGACTTTGCTGCAATGCCTGAGTCAGCTATTGCAGCATATTGTGAAGTTTGTGCTCACAAAAAAGCCTATGATTACTGAAGTGGCTTTCCCTTGTTAATATAAAGATATCAGACTGAGGGCAAGTAATCATAATAGGAGAGGAACACCTGATAGCTTACGATCCATAGCTGAAGTTTGGCAGAGAAGCAGCTCTTCCTTCCTAGTGTCTCTCAATGCGTACTTTTCTTTACTTTTGGAGAGTATTTGCAGGCTTATTTCCTGCACTTATTACTATCTAGGAGTATAAGTGAGCCAAGTATGGGAAGACATGTAAAAATATTCAAAACCTAAGAAAGGAACTCTGTACCTTTTATGAGCCTTCTTTGATGTGGAAGTCTCTCGTGTCTGCTACTATATCTGTAATGATTCTAACAGACTGCCTTAACAGACATTGCCAGGTTATCTGGTAATGAAGTATGGACAAATTAGACCTTTGGCATTTTTTTTCCCCCCAAGCACAAACTCTAAAAGAATCTCTAGTGTTCTAACCATTTTTATATAGGTGACACAAAGACCTTTTGGGCCTTTAAATGTAATGTCTGCTCCATCACAACCAATAGGGAAGGAAAAGGATTTAGCAGTTGGGGTACAATTGGAAGATGCTGATGCTTGGAAATCCACAGTTGCAATAACCAAACTGAAGACACTTCAGACTCTAGTAGGCATATACTCTCTCAGAAAGGGAGCATAATATGATCCTGGTTCAAGTAAGATTTCTAATATAAGGAGGTCAGTAAGAACAGGATTGACATCCATACACAGACTACATAGGAATTCCAAATGCTGAGGATAATAGAGGAGACTCAGGAAATACACATGATCAAATCCCTTGTCCAAAACAGCTGATACCAAGGAAGTCGGTACTACTGACATTAAAATGAAACCCCTTCCTCCATTACAGAATAAAAAGTACTGACAACATAGGTAAATGACACCTAATATCAATAGCAAGAGTGCAGAAAGATGTGAAGATAGAATCCACAGCACTGATGTGGCTAACTACATGGGGCTGTACTCTAGCTAGTACCAGTGTGAGAATCATTTAAGATGTTAGAGGTATCACACTCAGGCTTTGCAATACTTTTAGATGAAGCTGAATGAGCAGTCTGTTATTACATTAGAAAATCCCCCAGTGACCCACTCCTATGCACTTTGAAAATACAGCAAATAATCCTACTCCCTGCTAATGACATTTCAGAAACTGCTGCAGTTTACAAAGCTGTAAGAGATGGAATTGGTAGTGAAGCTAGTACTCTCTTAGAAGAAGCTGCTCTGATACGGACAACTTATTTATCCAGATCAGAATATTTCAAAGGAAAAAAAATTAAAGTGAGTTTCACTTAGATGATTTAAAAAAAAGTGGAATATTTGCTTGTAATATGCCCCTCAATTAAACAAAAGCAAGCATTTTGATTTGCTGTCATTAGGTGTGTAAAACATCTCACCCAAGGGATAACAGTTAAAAATAGACTAGGTTTTTGCTTGGCCATGAAGACTGAAGACCGAGTACCAGGAAAAATGGCTAAAGCACTTCCAGAAAAAAAGAAACAAAAAGCCCCCAATATCCCCTGCCCCCTGCCCTGAATATCTCCATTAAAACAGTAACTAGCATAAAGAAGTTAGCTACTTAAGCACAAGTTGAGAAAGGTGAAGAAAGAATTGGGAGATGCTCTTCTACACCTTCAGGAAGTAGGCATGAGAATACATAGGTGCGGGCCATTGGACACAAGTGACCAAAAGATGTGGGCCTTGATACATGTACACAGCAAGAGGGGAATAATATATAAAAACAAACAAGCTTTCAAAATGCTTATTTCTCAGCTGTTAGAAATTTTTGGAAAAATATGTTGCACAGATAGGAACACTATTAAGCTTTTGTGGCACAAATGTATGTAAAGCACTGACAACACTGAAAGTACCATGGTACTTTCACTGCAACTGAAAAAGTCATATCTGGAGTACTGCATCCAGTTTTTGGTCCCCCACTACAGAAAAAAAGCAGACAAATCAGAGCCCAGTGAAGGGCAAGAAAAATGGTTAGGAACCTGGGGATGTATGACTTCTGAGGAGAGGCTGAGGGAACTGGGCTCTTTTAGTCTGCAGAAGAAAAGACTGAGGGGGGATTTAACAGCAGCCTTCAACTATCTGAAAGGTAGTTCCAAAAACGATGGAGCTAGACTGTTTTCAGTGGTGGTAGATGACAGAACAAGGAGCAATGGTTTAAAGTTGCAGCAAGGGAAGTTTAGGTTGGATATTAGGAAAAAAAAACTTTCACTTGGAGAATGGTGAAGTACAGGAACAGGTTGACTAGGGAGGTGGGGGAATCTCCATCCTTGAAGGTTTTTATGGCCCAGCTCAACAAAGCCCTGGCTGGAATGATCTAGTTGAGGATGGTCGGGCTTTGAGCAGGGGTTGGACTAGAGGACTTCCTGAGGTCTCTTCCAACTCTACATTTTCTATACATTTTCTATAATTCTATGATTCAATAAGATGATTGATACTTTCAGCTTCCCATCTATTGAAAGTGACTGTCAAGTGGATGATGTAGGGCCTGTACTTCCTCAGGAGAGAGGTAAGGAGAGTAAGAAGATTTTCATTGAGAACTTACTCTTAAAATGAAAATCCTATCAAATGTAATAGGGGTACAGGGGAAGGAGAAAAAAAAAAAAAAAAAACAACCAGAAAAAAGTCATCTCCCTTTTCATATAGAACAAAAATGGTAGGAATGTGGCCAAGAGGTGAGCCAACATGTTACAAAGGAACAGAGACACTCCTGTAGCTTTGCTTTTTCCTGTCCTTATATACTACAATTAATATACTGCCTTGGCTAGCAGGGACTAGCAGTGGAAAAACAGTAGCAGTTCAGTGACCAAAAAACACTTAATCAAATGGAATCTAATATTATATGCAACACCATGAGGACAAAGCAACTTCATGTAACAAAAAGTTCAATTACTGTTCAAGAATAAAACAGACAACTTTAATCATTAGATCTCTCCTTGTAACATACACCAAAGAATTACACAAGTTCCTTATCACAAAGATTGGAAGACTAGTACTCCAAGAGTAGTTAGCAATAAGATGCATTTCTTCCCTTGATGGTTTTATTAAAGCGTGCACACTTACCATGCATTATAGTGTCTAGGATTGACTCTGATTGCATTTCTAAAACAAGCTAATGCTTTGTCTAGTTCTTCTGTTAACACAAACTCATGCCCCAGCAGAGTATAGGCATAAGCGTAGTTTGGATCAACTTGAATGGCTCTTTGGAAGAACTTGATTGCAATGTCATGTTCTCGTTGCAAGCTGAAACAGTTTCCTGCAGCACACCACGCCTAATAAAACAACATGACAGAGTTACACAAGTCCCTTTTTATGACACCTGGTCTATATTAAACTGTCACACTTAATATTAAAATCTATGGAGGTGGTGAGCCTTGCCTAAGAAGTGATTACATCTCTGTCACTGCTCAGAAGAAGCAATAATTGTTGAAATAGAGTATTAGATATATGCATATGGAACAGCTTTCATTCATGGGTCCCAAAGCGCTAAAAATACTGTTTAAGCCTCACTCCTGCGAGGCAGATAGGATGGAATGCAATATATAGCCAGGGGAATTAAGTTGCAATTGTTAAGAACTCTAAAAGGACATACAGCAAGCTGGCAGCAGTTAAATACTACAGTGATTAAATACCATGGAGCTTGTAAGACAGTAAAGGCACCCAGGTAGAAAAATCAGTAGTTGGGTTCCTTTGCCCTTTGGCTCTCTTCAGAACAATGAGGAAACCACATAGGGAGATCTAATTTTGACAGTCTCTGCTCCCAATCCTGTGTATCAACCAGCATCACAAGGTTTTATGAACTCATAAGCTCTGATCTCCTGTTGTGCCCCAAATCCTGAACAGTACCACCATTTCTGTTCTCTAATGCTCAGAGGCTCGGTTTCTCTATGTGGTTTTCAGATTCTCTAGCTGCGGTTAGCAGACGTTTTACTTTACATTAACTACTCCACATTTATTTTTTGCCATCAGGTCCTTTATGATGCTTCCCATTCTCATCATTCCAACACCTAACACCACTTTTCTTCCCTGTGCCTACATGTACTGTTCCTCTCCTACAGCAGTTCTTGTTCTCAGTTCTTCTCTCTCTCATCAATGCTCCACAATCTTCTAATTCACTAACTGAAGTTTTCTAAATTCAAATAAAGTACAAAGGAAAAAAAAAGACACACCAATATAAAAAATAGACCCATAATACAAGATGTGCATGGTTACAGATGCTATAGAGTCCATAATGGACTCCATAAGTGACATTATATGTGATCACGTATTATGTGCAAAACGTGTAATGTCACTGTGATCTTTTCTACTGCTTTCCCTCTTGATGCATCTTTCCAAACTTAAGATTGTAAACTTTTTGCGTGAAGTACCTGGGTAGCACAAGGATGCTGTTAATTTAATATTAATACTGCAACAAGTTTCTATAAAAAAAAAATTAAAGAATGTAAAGCTAGTGGCAGAAAACAATATCCTACCAGTTAACACTCCTACCCATATACAGATGATGAATGAGTATAAGGGGGATTTCCCCAAATTAAAGATGCTATAGAAATACATGTCACTATTGACAGGTTTATAGATTTCATCCTGTTTCATATAAGACAATATGCCTACATTTTCTATACAGGTTACAGATATCAAGTCACCATAAATCTAAATGCCATTCTAGTTTTAAATCACTGTCATATGAACATACCCAAGTTAATACTGGAACAAACTCTAAGTTCTAACTCTTGAATCTTGCTACATACAGTTACCTTCTTATCAAATATTCATCACAGCAGTATGTTATACCTCTGGTGAATTTTTATCCATGTCTGTTAAATCCTTTGAAAGGACAGAAAGAGCAACATCTTTCTGCAGATGCCACAGTGTTGTAGAATAAATCTCCATGCCTTCTACTCTGTAGTTTTCAATCCTCCTTACTTCTGAGAATATCCTTTCAGCCTACAAACACAAAAATCAGTGACATTCTGTTGACCCAAACTGCTTCATATAACAGACAGTTTCAAATCTAGCATATCTACCTTCTATCCAAATGAGGGAAAGACTAAAGTATATTTACCTGGGACAAATTAAAATCCATTATTAGCCCTTCCCAACAGCTTGTTCAGATTAGAACACTCTTTCCATCCCAGTACATATAGAGTGAGAAAGTAACACTGTTCATAAAAATTGAGATTGAAGTCTATATGAATCTAGCAGATATTTATATGGTCTAACCACATCAGTTAGCCATTCCACATATAGTATACCTCAAGGATTGTATTTCTATATTATCAAATACCTTGCTGGCCCTGGGCTTTTATTTTCAACCTACTTGGCTCTTATAGGTGTTTGAGGAAAGAAAAACAAAAAACCCCAACCCCTAACTCAACAACTACTCCATATATTAAAATAGGGGTATGCCAGTGCTAAAATAGTAAGTCTGGTCAAATAAAGATAGGTAGTTATGGGATTGCTTTAAATAGCAAAAAACTGCAGACTTTGGTTCATTGCAGGGGGTAGGCAGGAGAAAAATCACTTCACTCTGCATTATATAAACTGCAACCTGGGAGTTTCTTTTACAGATTCCAGATCACAGTCCAGGGTAGAGAATTGGTAAGAAAGGCTTTGAGAAACTGCTAAGGTCTATTGCATGGTCTTTTATAAAATATCAGTGGCCATACTTTGAGAATATTTTTAAAATCATGTTTGTACAAACAGAGACTAGGAGAAATTGCTCTGTCAGTAAACAGTATATACCAATGGTGTTCAACCTTTTGTCCAGCAGGCCAGATGGGCAGTGCCCAGTCCCTCTCCAGGCTGGATCTGACCTGTGGACCTAATCTGGCACCCAGGACCTGCCCTATCCATTGGAATTCTGATGGTAGGATCCCATCTGGCTGTGCAGAAGGGGGCAGCCCAGCCCAATCCAGCTGTACCAGGGAAGAGAAGCTTGGCCCAAGAGGGCATGGCATGGCCCAGCCACCATCCAGCCCTGTGTGGGAAAGGGCACAGCCCAACCCCATGCGAGGTGTGGGGAAGGAGGCATAGCCGCACCTGCTGTGCAGGGGGAGGGGGCAGGGCCTAGACGTATGAGAGAGGTATGAACCAGCCCCCAGTCAGCTATGAGGGGGAAGGGGACATGACCCAGACCCACAGGGGTTGGGGGAGAGGGGGCATGGCCCAGCCCTGAACCAGATGTACAGGGGGCAAGGGGCATGGCCCAGTCCCAACCCCACCACACAGAAAGAAAGGGTAGGTCCTGGCCCCCATCTGGCTGTGCTAGGGTAAGGTCCTTAGATATTGGGGGTCAGAAGGGACCTCAATAGATCGAGTCCTGGGCCCACCTTTGACCCACCATGCAGGGCTTGGAATCCTGGCAGCATTAACGGTCACAGCTCCCCTGTCAAATTTCCTGACCCATGGAGAGCCCTGCAGGTTGGATTCCAAAGCTCTGTGGGCCACATTTGGCTTGTGGGCTGGAGGTTGAGCACCCCTGGTATATACTGATGCAACTAGAATCTATCACAAGGACTTTAATAGTTTAATTTGAAATATTACAGCTGCAGTTTCAATAATCCAAGATCATCTGCAATGTAATTCTCATAATGCTCATTATTATAGAGGCAAATTTTCAAGAGATCAATTGCCTTCATAAAACCTTATGAATCAAAACATTTTGTTCTCTATTACATTCACATGCATGTTTCATTCTGAAGGATCCTTTAGCTCTTCAAACTATAGGATTTAGCACAACTGAAATGTGGCTCTCTCCAGAATTGAGGACAACAGCCAACTGGTAGCACAGATGCAGGAGTAGCAAGTAGGGAAAATTTTGAGCAAGTATAATTCCTCTTACCAAAGGTTTCATAATATCTTTAGGAGTTTAAAAGTAGACAGAATTGTTTATTTGTTCTAATATAAAACAAGTAAGGCATCTTCATCAATACAGATTAAATTACATATCACTCCAGGTGTAGCAGACATTTTAACCTAGATGCCTACACAGCTAAGCTACTTCTGGTTTCACACAAGAAGTCTGCAACTTCCATGGAAAGCTGTGCAAAATAAAATAAAATAAAATAAAATAAAATAACAGGAGCAATCTCTTCTCTGTGCCTACCTGCATATACTCCGCAAGCTCAAAGTAAGCTCTCCCAATTTGGCACAGCACCCAGCCAGTGTTGTAGTGGTGAGAAGGTAAATGGCTTAATATATTTATCGCTTCTTTACAGTTGTATGAACACAAGGCTAAATAACCTTTCCCCATATCACGAAGAAGGCTCATCAAACCTTCTAGGAGAAAAATACAATAAATAAAAGGGACAAGAAAGCTAGAGAATTACTTGCCTGGAACTGCTGTTCCCTGAAGCTATACATTACGGCAGTCACCACTGTAGGTCTCTCAAGAACAAAAGACCAATTCAGGAATTCACGAAACTACAAGATTATGAACTACTACTTCAGCCATGAGATTTTGTATAGCAGTCCTTCTATGTGGGACTTAAGTTCCACCATCTGTGGCCTTCTTTAAAAGCCAAATACAGAACATACTTGCATGCAAAGCCAGCTTCATCATTAATGACAAGTTGAACTTTACAATTACAGAAAGTGTTAAAACATTATTATGTATACTACAGCGTTGCCCAAAATTACTTCACTTACTCTGAATAACCACCCCACCCTTCCCTTCCCCCTCCCCTCCCCCTCTGCTAAATTTGAGTATGTCACTTAAAAAAGCATGAATTGTATATTAAAATAAGTCCTTTAAGAAATCTGACAAACTCCCAGATAATGTTTTTTGTCCTTAACATTTTAGGAGGAGTTTAAGTATATGGAACACAAACTTGCTGAATGCCACGTACTGACATTTAAGGAGAGAGAGAATTAATGGTCTTTTTTTTTTTAAAACTAAATTTACATCTCCTGTTCTCAAATGGACTGAAGCAGAAGTAGCCACAGGAAAGCCAGCAACATCTGTGAAGCCAAAATTGCCAGAAGTCTGACTCCTCCCTGAGGCTATAGCAGTAATCCTCCTACTCCACCAGATCTATTCAGGGGAATGTAGATGACAGAAGCTAGGGGAAACTGATTAATATATCCTAGCTACTTCTTGCAGGAACAGCACAAAATAGAAACACACAGAATGTAATAGTAAATATGCCCCTAAAATATTACAAAGCTAAGAAGGTGGATGAAATTTACTTTAAATGATTAGAAACATCCTACAGTAACATCCTTTGTATTTTCTTAAGTATTCATGTATGAACTTTAACCAAAAATCCACATGCATTTCTTCACAAGGAAGCTTCCAGTAATTACAAAACACAGGGATTGGAGTTTTTTTAAAGAATACCCCACAAATCCATGTGTAGGGACCCAAACATCTTAACTCTCTCAAGTTATACCTTGATGGGAGAAATTCAGGGGGAAAAAAAGAACTTAAATCCATATAAACCAATCTGGATCTATAAAACACACAATAATTGCACCGGTGTCACTATAGGGTAGAAGTGGGGTAGCTTGTTTGTCTCAATTGTGTATTTATATATCGTATCATACATTGCTTATTTAACCTCAAAACTAGATGCCTGCAGCTTGTTTTAGGAATAAATTACAGACCTTCCCTAACCCTCTTCCTATTATATTTTCAATCTTACATGATACTAGGGGCACACCGATAGAGATTTTGGGGGCTGATACAGGTAGCTGATTTTTATGAAGGCATAAATCGGCCAACACCAATCCAAGTGTTGATATGCATCCCTGAAGCTTGAAGAGCACTGTCCAGCTAGTAAGTCTGTTGTGGTGGAAGGGGGGGGGGGAGGGGGGGCCTGCCCCAGCCCCATTCCCTCCCTCACGGTGGGAGCTTCAATTTGCACCTCCCCCAGACATACTAGCTACACACAGCTCTCTAAGCTGTCAGGCCATGCTCCTTGCTGCCTCCGTGCTGTGCTGTGGCTGCATGCCTGCACGGCATTTGTTGCCCAAATTATTAGCCACATCAGGCCAATTTTGATACAGTCAATTTTCTTTATATTGGTGCTGATCCAATATTGGACCAATTTATTGATGCACCGCTACATGATATCGATCAATATTAATTCAAATTGAAAGCAGGTTTATCCAGGGCTATACACCTCAGTCCCAAGGTTGCGGTGGGAGTACAAAGGAGGAGTCCTGATAGATATTTTGTAATGACATATCTGCCTTAACCGAGGGGAGCAACAAGGATTTTCTTTAGTGTCTCTGCTCTATTTCCAAGCATCTTTTTGGGCAATATTTTAAATTTGGTCATTTAAAAGCATGAACATACAGCCTCACATTTTGTGCATAATTATATGCACCTAAAAATAAGACGGTCACTTTTATTTTATTCTGGACCACTACCTGCGTAAAACACTTACCTACCTGTTACCTATAGCATAGATTTAAGTGAAATTGAGTGTTCCATATTTATGAAGTAGCAGCTTTAGCCAGTCTTCATTCCTATTAAACTCTGAGAACATGCACTTTAGAGTGGACAATACTTTCCACCAAATCTTACACTACAACCGAAAAACATGTATATATATTACTTTCTGAGAGCATTCAGACAGACCTGCCGCTGCTTTCTGTAGCGTGAAAGCCTGGATCTGTGGTGTGACGGTGGAAATTTTCCCTTCAGAAATGATAGAAGAGTCTAGCTTGGTAATTTCTAGACTGTCATTTATGTTTGGCTGAGTTATTCCTCCCTTATTTGTTTTACTTTTTGTCTTTCTGTTTGGAATTTTAGGTGGGAACTTCATTTTTAATTTTTTACTGTTTTCCTGTAAGAGAGGAAAGAAAAAGAAAAAAGATTTTCTTAAACCTTTGTTACCATAACAGCACAGTCACTAGAAAAGGAATACAGAGGTGTGCTTTCTAATTTTAACAAGCAAACCATGTTTTTTCAATCTGGTTTTAGAGCACAGACAGTTTTTTACCACATTAATCTCGTTGTTCTGTATATCTGTGCAACTTTTCTATAAGAATTTTCAAGTTTACAGTTGTTATTTGAAATCCCCAGTACTTAAATTAAAACATTACATTAAATGTTTATTTGATTTTATACCATTTTTTATAAAAGCCATTTTAATCAAATCAACTGATTTTGACCAAAGGAGGATTTAATTTGTGTTTATCTCATGTTTCCAATACATGTACTCAGATTACATACACACAGGAACTTCTTTACTTCTTCTTTACCACTGTGCAATGATACCGCACCCATTTTTCTGAATTCTAATTTCTTTTTTTAAAAATCTGGATAATTTGCTCCACACTGTTTTAGAGGTTTAGTAAGGAAACCACCTCTCTTGACCCCTGGTCTCCAGACTGGCTACCAAACAAACCAAAACACAACACACACATCTGAGCAAAAAATAAGAATGCAAGAAACAAAGATTATTAACTGATACTAAAATGTTCTCTGTTTTAGCATAAATTCCCCTCTCCATCCAATTTTTGAAGGAAGTGGAGCAAGCTTTGGTAGTTCTTTGTAAAGGGAAAACAAGAAAAAAATGGCAAAAAAATTACATTTTTTTTGTTCGTTTCCTCTTATAATTTGGTATTCTACCTTCCCCGTGTATTTCAGTTCCTAACTGGAATAGAGTTTTCAGCATCACTAATTATTAGGATGATTCTGTAAGCAATATCAGCTCAGAGTATGACCTCTTGTCCCTCCCTCCTTCCAAAGGATGTCCATTCACACACAACAGCTCTTTTCCCTGAGGTTCTGGCAGCAACATGAAACCATGCAGAAAATTCATTTCTGGGCAGTTTCTTGCTGCTACTGGGAGGCACTACAACACAAAGTAATTGCCAAGCTGAGCCATCACTTGCTGGATACTTTCACACTGACAAGGAAAATGCATCAGAATTTAATTTCAGTTATCCCAGAGTTCAGTTTAACTCTCTAAAACTTGTCTCCAGGTGACTTATACAGTTTGTCCAAATTAAGTTCTAAGCCCAGAAATGTTCTATGATAACAGTTTAGTTAATACGAACACTTGTATGTTAACCTGTGAAGCAGCAAGTTGAAGTATTCATGTTAACTAAAACATTCAAAATCATCACATATAGTTCAGAGGTTCTCAAACTGTGGTCTGCAAGCTCCATTCAGGTGGTCTGCTGAAAGGTTGCGGAACAATCAAGACTATCTGTACGTGTAACGTAAAACTACTGATATGAGTTGTGTGCTTTGACTTGTAGAACATAAAAAAGTTTAAGTGGTCCACCAAAGACCCTCAGCAATTTTCAAGTGGTCTACAAAAAAAAAAAAAAAAGGTTTGAGAACCACTGCTCTAGTTTATGCTGAACAGCAAGATGCATTTCAGAAAATACACACATTCTGGGTCATTTCTTCAGTTTCTTCTTCTAAACAGAGTGGCTGAATAATTAATTTATCAGTTATCACAAATGGAAAGCACAGGAAATGGATAAAGCATGCAATGTATTCAGCTTGTATTACCTTTGTTGTAGAACTATCACTAGTAAATAGGCGAGAACTTCTTCTAGGCAGTGCATTAGGTGGAGCAGCAATAGTTGGGCTCAATACCTGAGGTGTTGTACTGGAAACAAACAGTTTATTAGAAATAAAATTTTTTAAGTTTTTTTTTTAAACCCACTAAGTTTGTAATGAAATAGATTCCTTGTTCACTGTACTGGAGGTGACTCCATCTCCTTGGAAGAGTTATAGAGTAGAGTGTAATAAATTAATCATAATTTTAAATTTTCCAAAATACTCTGTATAGCAAATTGCGTGGGCATTTTGTTCCATGGCAAGTTTCTGCAGTATAAAAGAGACGTGAAAGAGTAGCTAAAGCCACAGCTGGCAGCCTGTTTAAACTCTTGCCAGTATTTTAGCTATGACTTTTACAATAATCAAGTTGAAAGCCCTCTCTGTAACAAAAAAACAAAACTAAAAAAAAAACAAGAAAAACCCCTCACATCCAAGTTAGGCCTGATGTTCATGAAACCTGAGACTGAATAGCCATTTGGGGCACATTCTGCTTGTGCAAGCAAAAATATGCACACAAGTAAGATAATAAAAACCCTCCATTTGGCAGTTCAACATGGAAAAAAAAATGAGGCTTTTCAAACAAGTTTTTCAAAATACTATTTATTACAAAAACAAAATTTTGTGAAATCTATTGGTAGGTCAGAAACAGTTAAACCATAACTTGGCCCCAGTATAAGTGAGGCTCTCTTGCCTTAAGCACTCTCACGTTCCAATACACTCCCCTGAATGAAATGTTACAAGTTATGCCAATTTTCACTAGGCCCTGTTACCAAAAATTATCTTGAATGTCTTAAATGGACTATAGAAATTACTAGTTTAAACACCAGTGTCATAAGGTGGTAAGTATTTTGTTAGTTATAACCTCACTTTCTCTCACTCCTTATATGATCCGAAATGCTAGTCAATCAAATAAAATTACTTGGATTAATTTTGTAATTATCAAATAAGAAGGATGTGAGAAGCACAATCCTTAAATAATATCTGCAACAGATGCTACAGAGATGATTTATTTCATACCTTGTCTGTGGGCCAGAACTTTGCGTTTGTGCAACAAGGATTGGAGTGACTTCTCGGCTATTTCCACTCTGTGAGAACACAGACTTTGTCCCGCTTTGGCTTATCCTGGTGACAGACTGCATAATACAGAATTTCTATAGGTTTGTTATTATGTCACTAATTGTACCAACTACATTTTGCCAGATAATAATCATTTATACCTACAGAATAAAATAGTGGGGAGAAGGGAGAGAATTTTTAAAATGTAAAATACTGGCTGATTCTCCAATACAAAATAAGGCAAAAATACTGTTCTCTCCACCTGCTAGACAGAGAGCAAGAACTGAACTTACCCAGGTTGTAAATTCATAAACTGAGAGTATGTGTCCACATCTGGTAGCAAAGAGAAACTATGCGTTTCCACAAACTATGTGTCTGGCCAGGATAGAGGGATTTTTAAAAGTTGCCCTTATGATAAAAATAGACCATCGAATACTCAAAAGTAACACATACTACAGAAGAAACCCGTTTCTTATCTCTTTCTGTTATTACTTTATAATGGTATCCAGAAGCTCTAATCTCTAGAGCCTCTCTGCACTGTACAATATGCAAGGCAGAAACAGACCATACAAACTTAACCCAACAGTAAGCAAACCATTTGGCACCATCATGTTTAGTAGAGAACAAATGTTGTAACCTACATGGCTTGCCAATAAAATGGTGTAGAATACTGCATATGCATTTGGAGCAGCTACTTAGTTAACCTCCTTTATCAGAAGCTCCAATATGACGCGCTAAGGCAATCAGACAAATTTAAAGCAGGAGTCCAAGCAGGTTTTCTTCAGGCTGTCTGTCAAACCAAAGTAACAGGGCATTTCAGTTCTCTTTTTATAACGAGAAAAGAGCAAAACAAGAAGTATATTTAAGATACGCATTACTAACACTGTAGACAAAAAAACCCCGTTCATTTTGCTTTAGAACCCCTCAAGGAAATCTCAGATTAACACTACATACCTCTAAGTTCCTTAATGTCTTAAAGTGGGACGAGGTACATAGACTAAATCAACTTACGATCACTTAATTATTTAGCTACTGTCCTGTCCTTCCTTTAACTGGCTCAATATCAGATGACACTGTATGTGACCGCAAGTGTACTTGCCCTCAGACAAGATGTACATGGATCCATCCTAATGTTTCATTAATTTATGTAAATATTCCCTAGGAAGCGGTTAGTACAAGTTATGCACATTTTAGCCATATATACTAAGTCTGCAAATAGTTAACGATAAATTGAAGAGCAGAAATGAAACTGATTAAGTAATTCCTGTATTTTATAAGGCATGCAGCTGAATTCTAAATCATCAATTAGAACTGTGCTTTATCAATGTTTGTGTTTAGACAGCAACATTAAAATACAACAAAACAGTGTTCTCACCCAGATTACATCAATATGCAGATGTAAATTTCACTATTATTGCCTAGTAAAAATAATGAGAAAGTGTGATAGGGTTTTATTTTTCTCGGAGTTTGACCTACAATGTGGCTGAAAGCAGATAAAGAAATTAAATTTTACTATAATACAGCAGTAATTCCTCCCCCACATACAAGTAAAGCCTCAAGCTAAAGGTAACAAATACTAAGGATTACAGTGCATGCACTTCTGGTAGCCCAAATGACGACCAGTGGGCTAAACGCAACAGTTCTGTGGGCATATCCCTGGACTATGTCCTTCCCCCAAATCCAGGATGATTGTTTAACTGTACAGTAATGGAAAAATTGATCAGTGGCAAAGAAGTTGGTTTGGAGCAACTTAGTATGAGAGTTGGCAAGGCAAGCAGGCTTTCAGAGAATTCTGGACAGAATGGAAACACTTCAGAAGACAACAGAAGCAGCCTCAGTTGTTATATTATTTGAACTGTGACAAAGTATGACTAAGCCATGAAGCAAAATTAGTGGCAGAGGAGGTCCCTGGCTTAAAGACTCCCACATTTTAATGATAAAAACAAGGACATTGCAAGCTAAGTACAAACACTGAATTAGCCCATATACTACTAAGTGGAAAGGTGAATCCTACACCCCTGCAATCCTACTTTGAGGAATTTAACTAATAAGATAAAATCTTTTTTCAGCACCATTGAAAAACAAACACCCATATTCTGAATAGCTGCAGTCCTCCAAAACTTCATATAAAATTGCATTGGGAATGCTAGAAGACAGTTTACTAAAAAAGATATATGGAAGGATTCTCAGGAGCTTGGGGAAGAGAGGGGGAGAGAAGGCATGGAAGGAAAGGAGAGGTACAAGGGTTCTTCAAATATCATCTGACACTACACCTCTCATTAAATTATTCCTATATCATCTCTGTCACAGCTAAAATAAATTGTCCACAGTGGAGATACTATATTCACTAAAAACTTATTCAAGAGAAAATAAGGCTATAAACAGGTAAGGTAACATCATACTGTCAGCCAGCTTTGTGGACCATCCAAAAGCTTATCTAGGACTGTATAAGCTACTGTTTAAAGAAACACCACTCTTATGCTTTCTTAAATGCAGTAATTTCAGGTCTAATGCTTTTAACAATACTGTTATGCAGTATATTTTATAAACATATACGTTACAAAAATGTCGAGTTAGACTGAAATTAATGTGCTTGAACATTTAAGACTTCAGAAATCACTATTAGCCAATTATATTTTTCCAGTATAGGTTCAGCATATATCTCCATACTTTAACAAAAGGGTTAAAAATCAGGCCAAAGCAGGAATCTGTCCTCCTACTCCATGGAAGTTTCATAAGAGAGATGCAAAAAGAGAAAATTCTGGAACCAAGTCAGAGAAAAATATGGTTTTGAGCAAAATACTGTAGTATGATTATTTTTTCTGCGGTTGTTCTCTTTTTTTTGGCTAAATTACCTTAAGTTTAAAAATTGTGAAGTGGTTTTTCAAAACAAAAATGGTTTCCAGGTTTCTAGTTTAGGGGTATTTTTTTTCCCCCAAGTCAAAATAGGCTTTGACTTAAGAATATTTGAAATTTCAATTGGCATTTTCTAATGCATGTACACACACAAAACATTTAGTCAAGAAGTTTCCAACCAAAAATAAAAATGTAAATTAGCAGAAGAAAAAATTTAGAAGTTGACAAGGGTAATACAGCAAAACAAGTTAGTGTCAGCATTAGAGATTTTAATAAAAGTAAGTTTTTGTTTAACAGACATTTTAGAGACAATTTTAGTTCTCATTAGGCTCTAAGAGCACTTTTCTGAGTTAAAAAGTGTTATTAGTTATTTGCTTGAATGAGCAAATGTGATTTCAATGAAAAAAGAAAATCCAATTTATTAGCACAGATCAGCTAGTGTAAGTTTTACATTTTGTTGCATTTAAAAGAGAGTAGCAAACTTTCTTGAACGCAAGATACCTTTTTTGAAGGTGCTCCTGTAGATGGCACGTCAATTACAGAAGATGAATTAGTGTAGTTTTGTAAATATGATCCATCTCCGGGACTTGGAGTTTCTAACGGCAAAATTCCAAAACTGAGAAGAGAATGCAATGGAGATGTCAGAATCCCAGCACATTTGAAAGACAGAATAACTAGAGACATAAGACTCAAGAGCTGTGTGCATGTGTGTATCTTGTTTCTATATCTACTCTGTCAATCTCATCCAAAACCCTAGGCAAGTTAAAGTCTTACTTCATCCGTGCCATCATTTGTAAGCTAAATGAACATATTAATATTCTTAAAACCCTTTGAGACAGGAAATCTCTTCTACATATAGTAGCTAAACACAATGGTACCTTCATCTCTGTTGTGGTGTATAAGTACTAGTGAATTCATATGTTTCTAACAGGGAAAAAAATGACAGGATATAGTCTGTTGAAGCTCATAACTCCCCTCCCCACCTCTCCTCAAAAAATTCAAAGCATAAGAAATACAGTAATGCCAACTGTCGTAAATCCATTGTGAGACTCAGGATTTCAAAGTCAAAAGAGCTCCAACTTGTGATCTTCTGATCCAACACTCAGATCTCCAGAATTTCCCAGCTGGTAAGTGGGGGCAAAGGGGCAGGGGGAAAAAAAAAAATTCAAGTCCCCCAGGGTGAGGGAGGGAGTGAGTGGGGCGGGTCATCCAGGAGGTGCAGAGAGCGTGGCTTCCTGCAGCAGTGAGAACACTCAGGGGCATGTGTCCCCCACAGGGCAAAGGCAGCTTGCCTGCTGTGGGCTGGGGCTCTGCACCCTGCTGCCTTGCCCCAGGAGCTTAGCCACGGGATGCCATTGCTGCCTGCAGGGTGGGCAGGGGACACGGGATATTTTGCCTGCCCAGCAGCAGGAGGCACATTGGGGTCCCATGACTGAGCTCCTGGGGCAAAGGCAGCAGGGTGCAGAGCCCCAGCCCGCAGCCTGACCCTCCCCTGCAGGAGGCGTGTACCCCCTATGCCTCCCGAGGGGTGTGTACTGCTGCTACTGTTTTACGTGCCACACCCCTCCCCCACACCTCTGGATGATCTGGCCCAGCCCCTGCCCCAGCCCCATTCACCCCTGCCTCACTCCCTCCCTCCCTCATTGTAGGGGCCTCAATCTGCACTCTGCCACCTCTTCCCTCTTTCCCCACTGCCCCTTTCCACTTACCAGCTGGGTGTTGTCTGTCTGTGCGTCTGTCTGTTTTCATAGACATTAGGGCTGGAAGGGACTTCACAAGATCATCAGGTCCAGCTCCTCATTCCCAAGCCAAAGCCCACCAGCGCTGCTGCTACTTCTGACTCCTGACTCACAGTACCCTGCATCCTGACAGGGTGTGTGGGGGCCCTCCCTCCCTGGGTTCCAAGCCCCACACCCACAGCTCCCCACACCTTCACAAATAACCCCTCCACACATACACACACTTCAAAAATAGCATCTTATGTTTTACATGCCAATTGCTTGATTTTGTAAGACTTCATCTCATGATTTTTGGCATGGTGGAGTTGGCAATACTGGAAATATCACTCTCCACAACAAGAGCTGTCTTAATGGAGCTTTTTAGTATAAAACTCTTGATAACAAGAGGAGAAATCCACACTCCTTTAGTAATTTTTCTAGCATAGAAGTTACACCAAGAAATATATAGAATCAACATACAATTTTACTTAAGTCAAAAAAAGATTTCTAGCGTCTTGTTTAAGTCTTTCAAGATTAAATTGATCCCCTCCCCCGTTGCTGTGGGGCTTAAAATTTCCACTCTTAGTCTTACCTTGGTGTCAGGGGGCTCAAAGCTGCTGGTCCTCCCAGTAAGCTCCGACCAGTTTTTGGTTTATTTTGAGCCTGTTTAGACAATATGGCAGTTCCTGATCCAAGAGGGACGGCATCTGGTGAAATTACAGCTGAGTCAATGTAAGACATAGAGGAATCTGTGTTCAAGGAGGAGTATTTTGAATTGGAGGATTCCAGGTTGAGTCTGTTTAATTCCTGAAATTAAAAGCAGATTTTAGGATAGCCACATGTCAATATTTCCCAATTAGTATAATTCATTTAACACTGGAGACTGCTCCAAAACAAAGGCTTTGACAAAACGTACAATTGTGTCTTGTGGCGTCTCCATAAGGACAGTGTCAGGTTGTCTGTGGGATATATTGTGGTTAGACACCAATGTTGTGCAAGTGTTGGGCAGGCAACTGCTGAAGTTCTGTAAAGATGTTAATTTAAATGTCTGGTCAGGGTCTGGTTTTTCACCTGCAAGATTGAAGAGAAAATTTAAAAACAATTATTTTTGACCACACACACTTGGTGCTTGTTAAAAAGGAAGAAGGGACATATTTTAAAAGAATAAGTAATTTTAAAAGCAAGTACAGCATTAAAAGAAAAACCACACACTCCTCTCTCTATTACATAAGGGAACTAGAGGGGGTTATTGGCTTCCAGCCTTAGAGTGTTACCACTCTTTAGAGCATTTATATATTTTGGAAGTCAGAGTACAAAAAAGTGCTCCTAGAAATCCAGGCACAAATGTTGTTTTTCTTAAGGAAAAAAGGGATATAAAACAGGTCTATCAGTTGGGTTTTATTAAGTTCTTAGACAAAAATCAGCGAACCACTGCAAATTTTAAACGTAACCTAGACACAGGTCTTAGAGTACAGTAGAGAGTCAATTATTCAGAAAGTCAATTAATCAGATAATTTTGGATTAATGAAACCCCTGAGCCTGAAGCCTGCCAACAAGACAACTGTGCACTGTTTTTTCATTAGTGCTTAGTGATGTAAAAAATTACACAGTGCTATACATTTATGCTTTTAAAAAATATTCAATGCACAGTGTAGTAATTAAAATAGATTTTCCAACACTTCATACAGTGGTGTTTCATTATCTAGAAAAAACATTATCCAAAATGGTGATGACATATTATTCAAGATTAAATGTTCTACTGTATATTGAATTAAAATGTATGCCAAAGACTACTGATGCAAGTGTTAGCAATACGTGAGCTTTTCTATCAAGTTGTGTAGCATTTTTACTCATTAAAAGGCAGCAGAACAGTTTTTTTCCTACTGCAACAAGTTACTTGATATTGTCAAAATAAAGCTCACTTATACAAAGAAAGAGGCTTAGGAAACAAAAGTTACCAAAATTAAAGTCTACTTATACTTTGCTCCTGAAGCACAAGTGAAGGAAATGAGAATTTTGTGTTCTTGTGTTCTCAGCTTTTTACATGAGAAAATGCCAACTCCAACTGGCCAACTCTTCCATTCCCCACATACAACCCCCCAAAATGTTTTCACAACAGAAGAATTTTGCATACCTACCAATTTCACATAGTGATTCAAAGGGGGACCAGAGGAAAGGATTTAAACTAAGGCTCTTTTGGTAACATTCTGATCCTTTGGCAAGCCTGTCTGTCTTGCTGTAAGAAAGAATACAAAATAGTTTAAGAAAAAGTTAAAACATTTAAGTTTAGGATAATTTTCATGAAGAGTAAAAGGCGGCAAAAACAAGAACATCTTTAGAACTTCAGTAACCCTTTAACTTTTGTTAAACCACAAGGACGGTTAATTTGAAAACAAATCATCATAGATGATGTCCAAGGTAGGAGCAAGAACAACTTCCCTAGGAAGCCGGTTCCACATCCTAGCCACCCTAACTGTGAAGTAGTGTTTCCTAATGTCCAACCTAAA
>JAGPOW010003648.1:126411685-126449081 GCA_030014935.1 Caiman crocodilus | reverse complement strand
CCGTCTGACATTGGCGGCTCATGTTCATCTTGGCATCAACAATGATGCCAAGATCCCGTTCCACCTCCGTGCTAGCAAGAGGGGAGCTTCCCAGCCAGTGTGTGTGCTGGGGGCTGCTTCTGCCCAGATGCATCACCCTGCACTTGTCCACGTTAAATCCCATCCTGTTCCTGTCCGCCCACTCCTGCAGCCGGCCCAGATCCCACAGAAGCCTTTCCCTCTCCTCTGGTGTCCCCATAAATATATTAGTATATTTATTGTTATGAGCTGCACCGATACATTGGTCCATATCATATCTGCACTGATAAAAGCAAAATTGACATTATTAACAATCAGCTTTGAGTGGTTGATGTGGCTGATGTCTTGTGTGTGCCCATAGCTGCAGCATGCTTGTGGCTGGGAATGCAGCCCAGCAGCTTGGAGAGCAGCATTTGGCCAGTAAGTCTGTGGAGGGGAGGGCAGGTGCTGCCCCACTGGGGCAGAGCATGGGAGAGCCATGAGTGGTTTGTCTGGGATGTGGCATGGGGGGGCCCCTCCCACCACTGTGTGCACCCCAGGGGAGGCATGGGGGGCACATGCCCCATGAATCTGTGCACGGGGCAAGGGCAGGCTGCTGCTGCCCACTCGGCTGGGGGCAGCGCTAGGCTCTACCTGGTGGGGTGTGCTGGGTCAGGGCTGTGCTCAGGATGGGCAGCAGTGGCACTGGGAAGTGGGGTTATGAGGGGTGGGGGCTACAGCCACCCCAAAATTCACCGTAGCCCCTCTCTGTGCCAGCACCACTCACCCCATGTGCAGCCCCTGCCCAGTCCTTCCTTGCCAGGAAGAGTCTGGTGCCACCCTCAAACCCGAGTGGGCAGCTCACGCTCGCCCCACACAGACCTGGGGGTCACGCGTCTCCCTGCCTCCCCCGTGGTGCATACAGCGGTAGGAGCCACTCCCCCCCATGCTCCTCAGACAAGTTGCTTGTAGCTCTGTTGCATTCCCCACCCTGGCTGTGCAATGCCTGTCCCTGCTCCAGCCCTTGCCCCAGTCCTAGTCTCTCCTTCACCATGAGAGGCCTTGATCTCGTGCACGGCAGTAACAGTGGGTGGCTGAGGCCCAGGGCAGAGCCATGACCCGCTTCAGTTCTGTGGACAGGGACATACAGGGAGTAGATTGTGGCTCCGCCCTGAGCCCTGACCCCATGCTATCACCGCTCTGATCCTGGCCCCTGCCTGCCTGTGGTCCCATCCCATCCACCTGGCTGAGTGCACCTTGCCCGTGGAGGTTATGGGCCAGTCTCCATGGAGACCCTGCCAGACCACCCAGCGCCCTTGGCAGTGGGTGCAGGGTGGATGGCCTGGGGCTGAACAGGACCAGTTGTACCCAGCTCCCTCCACTGCCAGGCTCAGTCAACACCCCAGCCCACAGCAGTTCACTAAAACTAAAGCGGCCCTTGTGAAGAAATCCTCATCTTTCAGCCCCTCTCTTAGGCCAAATCAGGTGACCCCTTTATCTCCTGGTTTTCTTCTTGGTTCAGGTTGGTCAATCAAGCAAAGACCTCAGGCTGCTGCCTGAAGATTTTCTGTAAGTAAAACCTGGAAACTAGCCTGGAGTTCGGAATTATGTGTAGGTCAGTCGCATCTTAAAAGGATCATTGCATCCAATTTGAGCAAACATAAGTACATGAATCTTTACAGAAAGTGACTTCCTCATACTACTTCGCTCCCCCAATCAATAAAGGTATCGGGTTACAGCTTGACTTCTTGTTCTACTGGGGGTGGGGGAGGAAGAGAGACAGACAGAGAAGGCAACTTTCAATCCCCCGCTCAAACAGTAACATTTGGCTTTTTATTTTCCCTTACTTACCTGAATCTATCTTTGGATGCTTCAGGCTGAAAGAAGCATCCAGAAATATTACTGGAAGCAATACAAAGCACTCCCAAGGTTTGCAGGGTCTGTGCCCCAGGCTGCACAGAGCCCAGACCTGTGCCCAGGTGGTGGCAGTGTTACCCCAGGCTTGTGGGTATTCTCCAAGAAATGGGACAGCTGGCTGTAGGGTGCCCAAGGAAGACTCTCAAAGCATGGTTCTGGGCCTGGCACAGTGAGCTGGGTGGCTCTGCATAGCAGCATCCCATCCTGTGCTCCCACAGCCCTCCAGTCCAAATAATTGCCCACCCCTGACTTCAAAGGAACCAAGTAACTTATTTAATTGATTCACAATGCTCAAAAAAACAAAACAAAACAAAACAAAAAACAAACCTCATTGCTGCTCTTAAAGTTGATTTTTTTCTTATATTGGAAGAAGCAAGCTTGTTATAATAAAAGTTTCCAAATTCTAGACAAGCAAAGAGTTTAGGAATTTAAACTTTCAATCCACATAATTTGTTTCTGAGCATTGATCTGCATTTAGCATATTGATGAACAGTTCTCTGTTAAATTTAGTTTACATACTCGAGTTGAATGATACGATTTTTGTTATGAAAAGTTTTTTTAAAACTGTTACAATGCTGGAATAATTACAATGAATAAAACAGACAAAGTTTGGGGTTTCTGTTGGTTCACTGAAAGAAAGCAACATACTGACAATCAAAAACAGGAAGAAGAACAATACTAAAGAGGAATGAAACTGACAAGCAGATCCATGTATGTTTCCATAATATTAACTGTAATTAAGAGAAGATATGACATGAGAAGCTGTCTAGCATGTAAGGATTTCTCCATCCTATCCCCTGAAAACATCTCTATTTGCATCTTTCAAAGACATGCAGATTTAAGAACAAAGTGCGTTAAAAATACCCTGCTTTTCCCCTGGATCTTTTAACATAGGCTGTCAAAACCCTGTTTATTAGATTTTTAGCTTTGTTATGCAAAAGCTTGCAGACCACACATACACAGCAGGGGTTGTCAACAGGGGGTGCGCATACCCCCAGGGTACTTGGGAAGGCCCTAGGGAGTACGCATGGGTGGGCAGGTAGAGAATGCCACCACTCTGCACCGCCGCCTCCCAGAAGGATGGCTCCTCTATGGGCCGCACAAGCAAATGCATTATTTAGTAATTACCTTCATAAAATTAAACCTCACCAGTATATATGTCCCAGTAGTGAGAGAGTAAAGCATGAAGAATCACCAAACTCCGTAACAATGTCTTCGTGGCTTTTCTGTTTATTTAGCACTCCACCAGATAAGATCTGTTCTCCTTCTGCAAGCCTTAAAAAAAATTAAAAGGGGTTACACAAAATTCACAATATTGGTGGCCCATCATTTCCACCCCACTGCACAACAGCAGAAGCAGCAACAATAGAAAACACAGAAATAGGTTTTAAATATCTGAAAGTTCCAAACTAGTCTCCTTTGTGCCTGAAGAGTCCAGAACAAGGAGACTGTATCTATAAAAATAGGAATTGGGATATTTGAATGCTAAGCACGTATCATTTGAAAAAGCAGGAACATCTATAGGGGTTTCAAGCTGGGCACAAACACTGGTGGACTTTACAACTGTTTTAGTAAAAATTGACTTGATTCACTTTTCAACTGAGATTCATAGCTTCAGTTGCTTGTTGCAACAGTATGAACTGTTGCTCAGGCTAGGAGCCGGAGAAGTTTTTACACCAGATTTGCTTTCGAGTCTTGGTCTACACTTCTATACAGAAGAAACTAAGAGCTCTGGATTTACCTTGATTTCATTAAGTAAGGAGTATACCTTGTAGAGCTCTGTTCTCATTTTCCAACTTGTGCATATGCAGACTGAATTCTTGTGCTTTGCTTGCTCACAAAGACAACTGGAAGAGGAAAGGCCATGGCTTATTGTATATAAACATGCAGTTAAAAGTATGGCCCAGCATGGATGGTTTCATTCAGTTTAAGACTGATTTCATCATCACTGCAACTCTTGCAACCCATTGTATTATTTTAACCATACCAATGGAGTTTAAAACAGCCTGATCCCCCTGCCTAATGTGAAGGTAATTTCAATGGGATGGAATTGCTTGTGCCAATACAGCTTATTCCCAGAAAAAAATGGGAATAAGTGATACCAGTAAAGGCACTTCAATATAGATAGGATTACATCCACAACAGGTTGCAACACTTTAAATACATTTCATATGAGAGGGGGGAGAGCGGGGCCAGGAGGAGGAAAGACTCAAAACAAAAAATACCTACCACCAACTGAAATAGTTTAATCTGCAGAACATAAATTACATACAAATGAGGCCTTAAATGAAATTGGAAGAAAGAACAAAGAGCGTTTAAACATGTTTTCCTGGGACCCATCCCAAGTAGAGCATTCAATTGATTTCTATTTCAACAGAAAAAGGTGGCAGACTGATTAGTTTCTTTGCAGCACATGAAACATCAAGAGATGTTAGAGTTGCACTATATAGAAAAGTCATAACGCACTCACACACTGCAGCAACTAACCATCATTGATTTTTCCACATTAACTTGCCCCTGCTTTTGGAAGACAGCTTTCACAGAGACCCTAATGAAACATTTTTCTTTTAATTGGTTAGGATCACAATACATAAATCTTCATGCCACCAGGAAACACAATGTCATACTTCGTCCACTGAATGCATTACACCAGACAGGAGGTGTGGTGGTTTTTTGTTTTGTTTTTTAAATTATTATTTTAGCAGAAATGAAGGTAGACATCCCTTAGAAATCCTGAAAAAAAAAAATCTAGGACTTCGTCTTGGATAGAACATCTCCTCTGTAATCTATGGTGGCAACTATAAACAGCTGGAATGCCCTTCTGTCCAGTTGGGAGAGCAGCACAGCAGGCTGTGGGCTCTCTTTCCCCTGGCATGCATAGCTTAAGCCATCATACAATTTGCACCTGTCAAATGTGTATTTAAGAATACTGTGTCGATTTTGAGTCAAATTACATGAGAACTTAATAAAATGAAAACTGAGAATGAAGCAAATTGATTTGTTACAAAGGAAGGATTTTTCTAGTGCTGATCTTTCTAAAACTTGTTAGTAGCTTATGTCTAGGACAGGGATAGGCAATTATTTTGAGTGGAAGGCCACTTACTGAATTTTGGCAAGCTGTCAAGGGCCACATGGGTAGCCCCGCCCCTTGACTGGTAGCCCCCCCTTGGTCACCATCTTGTGATCGGAAGTCCTGTCCCCCTGACCCCCTAACTCTTGTCCCTGGAAATACTCCTTTCACCAAGGGGTTTTGCCATCTCAGAACCAGAAAAACACCAAATTATATTTAAAAAAAATCAAACATCTACAACATTCATTAATTTGATGTCAAAAAATATTTTGTCCTGATTTACATTCATTTGTGTAATGTAGGCAGATGTGATTGTACAATATCTCAAAATGAAGTCCGACTCTTGTATATTGTGTGGGGGGGTGGGGGTGGATACATGTGCGTGTGGCTATGTGGGGATCTGCGTGTATGGACGTGCAAGCGGGGTGTGGGCACATGTGTATGGTGAGGTGTGCGTGTGGGACTTGCCCCATGAACACGCACACACAGACATGTAAAACACTCCCTCCCCGAGTGTGCGCGCGCGCATGCACACACACAGTCTATCCCTCCCTCACTGCATGCATGTACACACTCACACTGGCCCTGGTGTACTGGTATGGGCCCTGTGCTCCCATGGTCTGCCCAGATGGTGCTGGAGGCTGGTGGGCAGGCAGGGAAGCAGTGAAAGCTGCATTAGGCAGAGGCTTCTGGTTGGGAAAGGAGTAGGGCTAGGAGGGGGCTGGGCTGGGCTGGCCTTCCTTCTGGGTCCTGCTGCCCCTGGCTCCTGTCATCTTTGACAGGCAGCAAGGAGCAGATAAGTATACATTTTCTAAATGTATTTATTTATTTTTTTAGGGGCCCCACAGGCTGGATAGAATGGTCTAGCAGGCTGGATCCAGCCCACAGGCCATATTTTGCCTGCCCCTGTTATAGGATATACCAACTTTGCTATTGCTCCAACGAGTGATTTAAAATATCCAAAAACAGCCTCCCCCAAACCTGATCTTCCTATTACTGAACCAACCAGGCTGCTTTTATATCCTTTTCTGCACATAACTGCATGTTTTTCCCCCAACTCATCCCCCCCTTTCATATTTGACTTTTTATTCTTAAACCAATTCAAATGTGCTTGTAGAAGAGCAGGAAAACAATTTTTTGGTACAAAAGACTACTACTCACAGAGGAGGCAGAACACAGCTACGTTAAATAGACAACAAGTACAAATCTATATGATTTTGATCCTTTTGTGCCAGGACTGTTGACCAAGGTTTCACCTGTGGTGGGGTCATGTGTAGTAACAGTGATTTATTTGTTTGCTTGTTTATTATGTGGATAGTAGCGCTCTTAACTGCTATAATACTACTCAGTCCACAGAAGGGGCAAATTTATTACTCCTAATCTGGACTACAACTGAATCAAAAGCCTAAAAATGTAAACTTTGACTGTCCTTTATAAAATGACAATCACTTGAGTCCCATTACCTCATCTTTCAGATTCACGTGGAAGCAATATGCTATGTAGGACTTCTTTAGCACTTTGTGTTCCCTTATATATACACACACCATATTTACTCAAATACAAGATGACACCACCAGTAATTAGATTCTATATATGGAAAAAATAATTAATTGTATCACGGCCCTCGATCATCTATTTCCTTCTTCCCAGATTTGTAGCTTTACCCATTTCAAACCTCATAACAGAAGACACATGCACTAATTGTCAACTGGGCTGAAATTAACTGTAGAGAAGGACAAATGCATAAAACCTTACCTAGCAAACTCAAAGTATTACAGTTCTTCCAGTTCCTCCTCCCATTTAAAACTACTTGACAAGTACAGGGAAAGTCACTGTTTTAAGGATTTGGTTCTCTTTTAAATACTAGCCTTATTCCAGAAACATTATTAGACTACTAGCAAATTGCAATGGGGAGTGGTGGCCGGGAAGAGATGGAGTACTGTGTGCCCACTGCCTCCCAGGACCAGGGGAGGGGGAAAGCTTGCACATAGCAGCCACTGCCACCAGCCTGTGCTGCTGCCATCTGTGTCCGGCTGCTGACACCCCCACCGGCAATCTGTCTGGGTGTCCGCCTGTGCAGACCATTCTGATCTATTGTTTCAGTAAGCATTGCGATTGCCTGCTGAGACAACCAATCAGAGTACTCCAAGAATGTTATGGACAGACAGACAGATTAAGTCCTTATATATACAGAATTTAAAAGTGGAGTGGGGTGTAGTTAAAAAAAAAAAAAAAAGACCTCACAATTTCTAACCTGCTTTCACATGGACACTTATTTAGATGTTGCTTAAACTGACCAAAATACTATACAAAAAAGTCACTGAGTATGTTTTAGAGGTTTCTGTATATGAGCTATTGTTAGGTGCATATCAGAGTAAAGTTAGCTGCATTTATGATAATTCGTAGGGATTAAGGACTCCTGAATTGCCAGTGTATGTAATATGACAGCTTCCTAAAAAACCCTACAGAACAACAGCAGAATGGAAAGGGGTTACTTACTTGCTGAGGTCCACGCAACACTTTGCGAGCAAATATTTACATTGTGGGGTGGTACAGCTGTGTCCCTTCAGAAGCCTGTATGCCTTATATGCCTTTCCTGAGCGATAGTAACATGTTGCCAGTAAAAACAGCGCCTCTTCTGAATGTACTAGAAAGAAAGAAAAACAAAAACATCATTGTCATTTGATCAGTTTGTTTTTTTGGTATAAGCAGCAAAAAGTGTGACTCCTGGTGTCAAGGGGGAAAAACCCATGACAGATTCAATTAAGTTTCCTAGCCACAGCGTAAAGGATTTGTGCATTATGTGACCCTATAAATAAGACCTGTCCAAGCTACTATATTCAGAAAAACATGAATCATTTCATCAACCCTATCTACACAAGTCTTGAAAAGCACCAGAGTGCGATTTTAAGCACAGTAAAACAGTAATTCTACTGCAAGTTACAGATCTGGAAGGACTGCATCATATCCTTAAGTGCGCACTATTTTTTTCTACATGCATCTCAATTTAGGTATTTAAGAGTGCAGTTTTCCTATCAAGTAATAGGAGACACTATAGTAAGGTAGACTGATTTTGTCAAAGTGACTTAAAAATCACCAGTACACACACATCACACACTTATCTAGTTATTATAGAAATAAAAAAGTAAGCAGGAAACCTGTGTTTAAATAGCTGATTCTGGGGATATTAAAACAGATGCTAAACAAGATATAGAATAATTACTTCTCACTGGTTAATATAACTACTAACATATGTTGATTTTCAACCAAATATAGCCTGCCTATAATTTGGTCCTTTCTGGTAATAAGAAGGCTGTACAACAGTTAATATATTAACAGATTGTTTCACATTCATATGATAGAAAGTGGTAAATTTAAGTTTTGTTTTCACTTTTAATTTGCATCCAATTATATTCAGATGGAAAATGGTATTCAACTAAAAATATCTAAAACTATATCTCTGATGTTTAAAAATCCTAGATAAACAAACACGCTTAGTTTTTAATATTCCCTTTCATGTTTACCATAGTTAATAAATGCAGACCTGAAAAATGGCTATTGTTTCTGGTCATCAAAAGACAGGTGCCCAACCCTTAGACATTTTATTTCCCTCTAAAATCATGGGGAAGTAGTGCCTTTTGGAAATTCCACTGGGTAGCTAAATATTTTTAGAAAACTTGACCTTAGGTCAGTCCAGATTTTAGAATTAGGAGGTAGTATGTACAGCAGAACAAATGCTAGCATGCATACATGTATGCACATACACTCAGCAACACACTATCCACTGTAACACTGATACACCTGGAATTAGGTTCAAAAGCTAATAGTGTCTTCTCCTCTGCACCTGTCATTCATTAAAAAAAAAAAAAAAAAAAAAAGCAGTACACTTTGAGTAAAAAATTGAAAGGAGGGCTCACCATACATAACATTGTAAATTCACTTTGAAATTAGAGAAAGCTTAGGCCTTGACGTGATTATAATTTTTAATCTGAAGTTCTGACTGATTTTAAAAACAAAAAAGATTAACACACATTTTTCTTTAAAGAATAAGTCAAAAAACCTTCTGCTAGGGACTGCCTAACTGGCAGCAACTCCAAGGGATCCAGGCTCCCTTTCCAGCTCCATTTTCTGTCTCCACCCCAGGGAGCAGTGCAGTGCTGTGTGGCACGGAATAACACAGACTACACCCTGGAGCTCCTGCACAGCCTGGAGAGCTGAGGGTAAAGCTAGGGAACTCACATGGCATGCAGCCCAGGGAGCCTTCAGCCTGTGCTAGTGCAGCCCGCAGACTCCAGCCGCTTAAAAGTCGAACAGCCCCTATCCCTGAAGTTAACAGAGTGATTGCTTAAAAAGGTTAGGCTGGTAAATGACAGGGCACCCATTGTGAAGTGATATAACTAGTCTCTAGTCTAGCTAAACAGGGTCCCATTATAAACAAGTACATGTCCATCAGAAAATTCAAAGTTACCCAGAGAAGTCACTGGAGACCAATGGACCTCAAGGACCAGCAATAGCAATTCTGGCGTGAAAACTTTTCAGGCTTCTACCTTGAGGAACAACTCGTACTGTTGCAACAGGTTGAAAAGTGAATGAAGTCAGTTTTACTAGAACAGTTGTATAGTCTTATTAGCAGGAGCCAAGGCATGGTTCTGCTGCCCAGATGGTGCAGTATGTTTAACTGTAAACTTCCCAAAATCTGAGCTAAAGTAGCTGCTATTATTTATGTCTGCTACATGAAGACATGAAATAGTATATCTTCTGTAGGGAAGCATCATGTACAGAACTAAACAGAAAACATTTGGGCAAGATTCTAGACAGGGACGTCTACTCAGTCCCAAAGGGACAGGGAAGGAAGGTACCCCTCACAAATTAGGGGCTAGTATTGTGCTGAGGATAGGCAGCTCTATTTTTCCCTGATATCACTCCTGTCCTTCCACTAATTAAGTCTCTGCAGCAAATCAGTACTTCAAAAGGCACAATTTCCCTTATATTTGTTGGTTAATCAGATTCCAACAGCAATTAAGAGTTAAGTACCGAGAGAGATAGGCTTAAGCCGGCTCTCTGCAAATTGAAAACGTTTAAACCTTAAAGGTACAGCAGATTACTATCCGGCCCTATTCCAACTACAGTTAGAATATCAGCAAACACCCAAGGTTATTGCAGAAATTATCAAAAAATGTAACTTTGTGTTGCTAGGCTATGATCAGTCAGTCCATCCACCTGTTTTATATGTAGATATTTTCATTTCTAATAATATATGAAATAGTGTATTCAGATCACTCTCCCCATTTGATGCATGACTTTGTACATGTCCTTTAACAGCATCTGAAGTGAGCTTGAAGTTGAAGCAGCAAGAGTGGCTCACCTTTAATTCAGGCAATGTGCTAGAAATTAAACAGTTGTGAACCATGCAGATATGAAGGATCCAGACTCTACTGACCCATGAACAACTGATTATATATAGGCATGACAACTATTTTTTATGCATTCCCAAACAACATCACTTCAACCATGACTTTCAAAGTGAACAGTTCTTACCAAGCTGCCCATAAAATGTGGAGTTACTTTTATACAGCCACTTTAAAATTACTCGTACTGCTTGGTTCTAAACATGTATTACCCCATGCTTTTTTTCAACACTATAAATTCACTTGCAATTAGGTTGTTTCTTTACCTGTACTGTTAGGTCCCTCTGAACTAAACTGAATCTTTAGTTTTGATTAATCTGAAGTTATGTTATCCGTAACATTTGTCATCCTGCTACTTACCCCCCTTAAGAGATCATAATAAGCATTCTGTTGTAGACCCTTGGGGCATCTCCCTCAGCATTCTGCCTTGTTGAAATGAACCATTTATTCCCAAGTCATTTTCTACCTATTGTTTTCTAGGAAGTAATAAAACTAGGAGCTAAAGAGAACATGAGATGTCAGTAATCTTTACTAAGAACACAGTGAAAATCTTTTGAAAGTCAAAGTAAACTGAGATGAACAGTATCACATTTATCTTTTATTTTGGCATGCCTGGAAAGCGAGACGCATTTGATTTTCTTTTCCTTCTAGTTATTTCCTATCAGGCTCCTCTGGCTGTTTATAATTCTTCTTGAAATATAAGACAAATAATTAAATCAGAATTTTGATACTGAAATGATGGCAGCTTTTATAGTTCCTAGGATTAGGTTATAGTAGCAGAGTGCTTAAGGTGTCTTCCTTCAAAATCTTCTTCACAGGGGTTTTTGACTTCTTTGACCATGGGGTGGTGTTCCAAGAAGATGGACTCCTGGGAAGAGATGGGATCCACTTGACGAAGAGAGGGAAGAGTATCTTTATACAGGCTTACTAACCTAGTGAGTACGGCTTGAAACTACTTTCACCAAGGGATGGAGAAAAAACATGGAATTAAGTAGAGCCTGGGGACCTGGATAGAAGATAAGTAACAGAAAGCAATAACAAAAGCCTTAGCAATGTTCACAGGGAAAGGATAGGACTCTCAGTCAGGTACCGAAAATGTTTACACACTAACGTGAGAAGTATGGGGAATAAACAGGAAGAATATCAGGTTGTAGTACACACAGAATCAATATTAATTGGGATTACAAAGACGCACATGATTGCAGTAATGCCACGGATAGAGGTGCACTGATATATCAGTCGCGTATCAGATCGACACTGATAAAAAGAAAGTTAACATTATCAGCAATCGGCTTTTTTTGGCCAGTGTTGCCAATAATGTAACTGATAAATACTGTTTCAGTATGCATGAGCTGCAGCGTGCACATGACCAGGAATCCAGCTGGGCAGCATAGACAGCAGCATCTGGCTGATAAGTCTACAGGAGGGAAGGGATGTGGGGGGAGAGGGGCAGACTGCAGCCCCCATGGTGAGGGAGGGGGCAGGGGCAGATACTGCCTAGCCAGGGCAGTGAATCCTACACTGGGAGCAGGATAGAGCTATAGGCAGCTGGTAGAGGAGGGGGTCACAGGTAGGTGGGGAGGGGAGGCAGCTTCCCACTGCTGTGAGCACCCCGGGGGAAGGCACAGAGGGCATGTGCCTCCCAGATTTGTGCACAAGGTAATGGCAGGCTGCCTGGTGAGGCTCTTGTCCAGGGACAGCGCTGGCCTCTTCCTAGGAGGGGAGCTGGGCAGGTGGCAGCAGCACTGGGGCCGGGGGGAAACACACGCAGCTACAGCAAATGTATTTTAGGGTGGCTGTAGCCCACCCTGTAGCCATACTTCCTAGCACTGCCACTATTGCCCACCCCAAGTGAAGCCCCAGGCTCACCCCCCCGCACCTGGTAAGAGGCTGATGCCTCCCCCCAGGGGTACATGTAATGGCAAGGAGCTGGCTTCTGCCCCCTCCCATGCCCTCTGGACAAGTTGCCCACGGGTCCATCCCACTTCCAGCAGGGTCACATTCACCACCCTGGCTGAGCAGCATCTGCCCCCGCCTGACTGCCTCCCTCATGGTGGGGGCCTCAGTCTGCAAGCCTCCAACCCTTCCCTTCCCCACACCCCTCCCCCCACCACTTATTGGCCAGACACTGCTCTCCAAGCCACTAGGCTGCATTCCTGCAAATTAGCTATTGGATCAGTATTGGCCAATATGGCTGGTTAATAGTTGGCCATCAGTATCAGTCAAAAGAATCTGAAGTCTGTGCACCTGCAACAGACAGGTATAGTTTATTCAGAAAAGACAAGTGGGGGGGGAGCGTGGGGGAAGAGAAGGAGGAGGTATTTTTGCCCTACATATAAGAGATGATATATAGGTCTTCTACTTTTTGTACCACGTCTGAAGGCAGGCCCATTAAAAGACTCTGGGTAAAGGTCAGAGAGGAGAGCGGTGAACTAGGGGTAAGGAAGGCATTTGCTACAGGCCATAAAATGAGAAGGAGGTTTTCTTTAAGAGAACTGACAAAAGGTTTCCCTAGTCACAGGACATGGTTCTCATGGGGGATTTCATCTATTGGGATATCTGCTGGGGTGGGGAGGGCGGCAGCAAACATAGCAGTGTAGTGTACAAGTACCCCAACACATTTTTGGAGTCTGTTGGGAATAACTTTTTGATACAGGTGGTAGACAGGCCAACTGGAAGTGGGGATGGGGGCAGGGAAAATCTCTCTTTAACTTACTGCTCACAAGAGGAAGGAATTGGTTAAAAATGTGAAGATGGACAGTAGCTTGGGTGACAGTGACTGCAAAATTATAAGAGTTCAAGACCCTAAGAGGAGAAAGGATAGAGACCAGCACTAGAAGACACTGGACTTTAGACACGCAGACCTGAACCAACATGGGGAACTGGTGGGCAGGATCTCCTCGGAGGAGAAATGGAATACAGGAGAGCTGGTCTAACTTTACTTTTGTCACAGCGTAGGGATAAGTCGTAGCAATGCAATGGAAAAGTGGGAAGTGCAACAGGAGGCCAGCACTCTCTTTAATGAGCTGAAACTCAAAAAGGAATCCTATAAAAAGTGGACACTTTGGTCATAGTATGAGGGAAGAGTGTAACGGTATTGCACAGGCATGCAGACAGAGTGTCTGAAGGGCCAAGGTATGATTTGAGGTGTATCTGGCAATGGGACATAAGACAAAAAAGGATTCAAGTATGGCAAGAGGAAGAGGAAGATCAGAGAAATCGTAGGTCCCTTATGGAATGTGGAAAGCAATCAAGTTACAGATAATGCAGAGAAAGCTGAAGCATTTAATGCCTTTTTTAATTCTAACAGACAAACAGCCTAGAGCAGGGGTGTGAAATATATGGCCCTGTTATCTGGTCACATGCTGCTCGTAGTCTGAACGGATGCAGACTGAACCAGCAGTCTCCTTTAGAGTCTGGGACATGTGCTGCACGTGGAATCCATTCTGGTCACCTCCTCCAGGATCTTCTCGACATGCACTGCACACAGTGCCTCCTCCAGCCAGTCCAGGACCAGGACCAGGACTGCATGTGGCACTGTACAGGGTGGGTTCTGACACTGACTGGGACTGCACTTCCCCTACCCCTTCTCACTCGCCTGCCATTTTTGTTGCTCTGCACCAGACACTTTCCAAGCTGGTCATATCTTTCTTGAAGGACCCAGGACAGACTCCTGGGGAACCTCACTTGTATTACCTTCTCCTGACTAGACACTGAGCCATTGACTGCTCATTGAACAGGATGATCCAACCAGTTATGCATCTACCTTACAGAACTTTCAGCCAGTCTGTATTTCTACAGATTGTGAATGAGAATGTCATGAGAGATGGTGTCAAAAGCCTTGCTAAATTTAAGGTGGATTACATTCATTGCTCCCTCCCACTGTCCACTGAGCCCACTGCCTTACCATAGAAAGCAATCAGGATGGTCAGGCATGACTTGCGCTTGGTAAATCCATCCTTGCTGTTCTTGATAACTTTGTTCTCTTCTAGGTGCTTCAAAATGGATTCCTTGAGGACTTGTTCCATAATTTCCCTCCCCCTGCCAAATACAGGGGTCAGGCTGATTTGTTTTGTAGTTCCCTTGTTCCTCCTCCTTCTCTTTCTTTTAAAGGGCACTATATTTACTGTTTTCCAGACATTCAGGACCTTGCCTGCCCTCCACAAATCCTCAAAGAGAATAGCCAGTGGCTCTGATATTACCTCAGCCAATTTCTTCAGTAGTGTAGAATGCATCTCATCCAAACAGGTTGATTTGAATGTATCTAGCTTATATAAGTAAACCCTAACTTGTTCCGCTATTGCTCTAGCTCATGGGTGTCTAAACTCATCTGGCCCTGCAGGGCAAATGAGTGACATGGGGGTAGTTCACTAGCCAGATTTGAGCCATAGGACTCACAGACTTCCTCTCCTCAACCCATGTTGGATCCAGCACCCATGACTACTGCTTTGGCATTCATATTGCATGTTATGCAGATCCTAGAGTGGGCAGCATGTGCAGCTGAGGAGGCACTGCATGTAGCACTGATTCCAGAGCAGGTGCTGCACTACATACAGCATCTATTCTTGCCGATTTGGGGTCTGCTCCACATACGATGTGTCTGGTAACTGGTGTGGAACTGTGCAGCGCACCATACCTGCTCCAGTCAATTGGGGACCCATGCTGCACCTGTAACAGGTTTACTCCCATTACTGGGGAAAAGATATGGGGCAGGACCACAGGGTTAGGTCACTTTAAGGCAAGGGTTTGTAGAGCCAGAAGGGGTGAAAGACTACAGCTGAGAGCAAGCTGTGGATCTGTCCCTTCTCAGGGTGGCATAACATAATGAGGACCTCCTGGGCAAGCTGGATCAAGGGAGCTGGGTGATGGGAAAGAGGATCCAGTGCCATAAAAAACAGATCCACAGGTGCTAGCCAGGGAAAAAGAGTCCCTGTGTAGAAGGTAGGAGGGATGGCACTTGGAAGGGAGAGAGAGACCACCCTGGAACCCGGCAGGCTGGACCCTGGGCTGCACAGGGAGTTTCTCAAAAGACAAAAGAATTGCTGTAGTGTTGAACATCACCACCCACAAGCTGGATCCAATCACTTGGAGGGCAGGATCCAGCCTGTGGGCCATATTTTGCCCACCTCTGTTCTAGAGGATAAACACTTTTGGGTTTGGTTTTGTTTTTTTAAACCATGAAAAATCAACCAACCAAAAAATACCATGCAGACAAAATTCAAATTATAGGTAGGCAAAAGAAGGTTTTTCTTGAACGAGTCATAGAATTTAAAGAGCAACTAAATCATTATCATTCAGCTCAACAGATGGCATAACCTGTAAGGTCCACTGTATGACGCTAGTATACAAGAAGGTCTTGGGATTAGTTCCTTAGCTACTGTAGTTATGTTAAATCCAGTGAAATTACTGCAATTTCACCTGTTTATATATGAGCTGAGGCTCCAGCCCTGCATCCTTGCTCCTAAGAACTACTTCACTGTTGGCAACATACAAACACATGTGAAGGCAGGGACTACTCCACTCACACCTTCAACGCCGACATTCAGTAGATCGTCACTTGTAAATTAGCGCTTTATAGAAAAAGTCAAGATTTGCTGCCATAAAGCACTTGTAGCAGGACACGACAGCAAGCCGGGTTAGCTGTTAAAAATTCTAAACACTAAAATTTAACCCAGAATCTTTAACTTCTGAGAGAATATGGAGCTTGACATACTTGAGAAGCCAATTTCTGTTGCTTTTGTCCAATACAATGTAGGGAGCTTGAGCACCTCACTGCTGTAGAAATGAACTAAATGCAATATTCTTGGTGTAGCCATATCAGAGCTTTATGAAAAAGCTATAAATTTATAGTTTAAGACATACCTTCTCATACCTATGCATAAAAATGACAGAACTTTTAGGTGGCCTGAGTGGATCTGTGCCAAGCAAACAACCGCTTGTCTGGATTAGAAGCCTGCCGGGTCTCTCCTATTATCCTGTATAGAGCCAGTTTGGAGTCCTTATAGCTGCCAAGGGAAACAATCAGATACAATATAGGCCAGGACACTAGCACAATATTCTGAATCTAAATAGGAAGTAGATGCAGTCTTAAAAGAGTCTGCCAAACTGCTAAACAGCAAGAGTTGTTGAAATGTCATTGATGAAGCCTAACACAAATACTTTTTGGTGAGAACAGAACCTCTGATAAGTTTTATAGGAAAATAAGCCCAAAGCAACTGAAAAGGACATTAAGTTGCTTTGGAGGAAGGGGCAACAAGGGAGGCCTCATTCTTACTGAGAAAGTAGGACAATCTGATAGTTACCTCAGGTGTCAGTACACAAATGCATGAAGCCTGGAACAAAAAGTAGGAAGAACTGGAAGTCCTCAGAATCAAGGCACTATGACATGATTGGAATAACAGCCTTGGTGGGAAAGCTCCCATGACTGGACTACTGGCAGATGCACACTGTTCAGGAAGGACAGGCAAGGGAGAACAGGAGTTGCACTTTATGTAAGAGCTTCATGGTTGTTCAGAGCTCCACTATGAAACTAGAGATAGGGCTGTTGAAAGTCTCTGAGTTAAGGTTAGAGGGAAACAGCAACAAGGGTGAGGTGGTGGTGGTTGTCTGCTATAGACCACCAGACCAGGAGGTGGAAGTAGATGAGGCTTTCTTCAAAACAGCTAGCAGAAGTTTCCAAATCACAGAGCTGAGTTCTCATGGGGGACTTCAACCACTCCAACATCTGCTGGGCAGGCAATACAGCAGGGCACAGGCAATGCAGGAAGTTTTTAGGGACAACTTCTTGGCGCAAGTGTTGGAGAGACAAACTAGGGGCTGTGCTCTTCTTAACCTGCTGCTCTCAAAACATGGAAGAACTGGTGGGGGATGCAGAAGTAGATGGCAATGTGGGCAGCAGTGACCATGAGGTGATAGAGTTCAGGATCCTGACAAAATGAAGAAAGGAGAGCAGCAGAGTAAGGACCCTGGACTTCAGAAAAAGAAGAGAAGAAAGTGATTGGGAACAGTCGGCATGGATGCAGCAAGGGCAAGTTATGCCTGACCAACCTGATGGCAGCCATCTTGTCAGAAGACAATCAGGTTGGTCAGACATGACTTGCCCTTGATGCAGCATCCATGCTGACTGTTCCTAATCACTTTCTTCTCTTCCAAGGGCTCAGAAATGGATTCCTTGAGAACCTGCTCCATGATTTTTCCAGGTACTGAGGTGAGACAGACTGGTTGTAGTTGACTGGATCCTCCTCATTCCCTTTCTGAAAGATGGGCACTATATTTGCCCTTTTCCAGTTGCCTCTCCCACTTGCCATAAGTTTTCAAAGATATTGGCCAGCAATTCTGTAATCACATCAGCCAACTCTGCCATCATCCTTGGGTGCATCACGCCTGGCCCTATGGACGTGTACTTGTCCAGATTTTCTAAATAGTGTCCAACCAGTTCTTTCATCACAAAACTGCTCACCTTCACCCCAAACTGTGTTGCCAGGAGCAGTAATCTGGGAGCTGACCTTGGCTAGGTTGCTAGAGCTACTTGTCTGTTCTTCAGATAAACTGCTGCAGGTGGAAAGGACTTCAGTTTGCTGCCAGAGGTCACATGCTTCCAGCTTCTACCTTGCTAGGACTCCGTGTTCTCTTCTTTCTCTGGCACTCCTTCCTCCACAGTCCTAGACTTCTCCTTCAGCACTAAATTGATGAACTCCTCAAGGCAGAGGATGCTTCAGACCATTACCACCTCCCCTCATAGTGCTCTTACCTGCTCCCTGATGGATACTACCAGGAAGCACAACACACACTGCAGGCACTTCCTCACCTGGCTGTCACAGCACCAAGCCAGGACCTGGGTGGAAGCCTCGACAGTGAGCAATCCTGTCTGGACAGACACCTCACAGGTACAAGCACAGGAAGAGCTAGAAGTGGTAGTGGCTCTGACTTTGCAGCATCCTCCAGCCTTTTCTCTGGGTCCTAATCTGTCACCTCTTTTTCTGCCCCTCTTTCCAAGTAGACCTCCCGTACCAAACTCCTGTATAACCTGATCCATTCAGTGCTCCTTGATCCCAAAAGGTTACCCTTTCCCTGGTTCCTCTCACCAAGTTTACAGTGAAAGAAGGTGAGAGAGTTTTCAGGAAAACTCCCTAGTGAATTCCCACCCTTCCTAGCTTTTGGTCTTTTCTAGTCAAACAGGATGGATCCTATAAGGTATTTCCACAGATTAATTTGTATAACTATTTGCACGATCAGGCTTAACATCAGTGGCAGCTACAGCAAATTCTCATTCAGTTCATCTTAATGCATCTTAAAAAAAACTAACAGCTACATTCAGTGAGGACACCCTCTAAAATCTATGGGAATCTAAGCTATTCACTATCTGCCAAGAGCTGTTCAGCATGTTGTAGGACTGGGCTCCAGCAGCAAACCATTTTTGATGTTATAAATGTGCATGTAATATTTTGCTTTAAGCAGCAAAGATAATTAGTCTAGTGTTCTCAACATTAATTGGGATGTATTGAACATTTTTAAATATGAAACAATGCATGTTCTAAAATAAACCATAAGATGCTTCTTATAACATTGCTGCTTTAAAGAGCCCTGTCTTTTAAATTAATAATTAAATTTTGTATAAGACAATGTTAGTCACATTTGTTACATACTACATCAGCAAGCTTAACTCCAAGGTCCTGCCTTTAGTCTGATGGAAGCCACACAGATACAGGTATTTTTCATATGCAAGTTTATTAAAAAAAAAAAAAAAAAATGAAGTGTTATAACTGTGCATGTAATATTAGGAAAAGGTCTTCTACACCTAAAACCAGGAATTAAATACAGGTATAATAAAAGAAGGATGAAGCAAAAGGAAGGTGGGTGCTAGGTCAGAAAACAAAACAGAAAGGCGGAGTTGTCCTTAGAAGATTAGGACAAGCAAATAAGGGGATTCACAGGGCAGCTGTATGGCATCTGCATGGAAACACATGCCAGATCTAACTGCATTACAGTGAAAGAACTGGAAAACTTGCATGTGTATACACATGCCTGTTGAATTTCCTGCTCCGAGTGCCACTGAGTTTCACCTTCTGAATTTCTTCCTTCTGCTTAGGACCACATCGTACACACCTGCTCAGCATATCAGAATAGGATGAGGAATAGCGAAAACTATACTTAAGACCAGGAAGAAGGTTGCTAGGTTTAAGTCTGAATTAATTTGAAAAAGGCATTTGGAGTTGGGAGGGACGGAAAACCACCAAAACTAAAATGAAAAAAAAAACAAAACAAAGTAAAGCAAGTGTTACATGTACCATGTCTCATCTACCATTGGGAGCCAATCTTTTTGCCCAAATTTCTAGGAGTTTAAAGCTGAATACAGGAGCATCCCTTCTATTCCTGGTTTCAAGCCAGTTCAGGATATTTCAGCCTGTCTCCCCAAAGACTTAAGTGGACAGCTACTGACTGGGTTACTGCTGCAACAAGCATTCACAGACTCCATTCTTACTTTTCTCAGGCTTGATCTACACTGCATAGCTCTACTGGCTTCTCTCAACCAGAGGTGCAAAAAAAAAAAAAAAATCACACCCAGTAGCTACCCTCTCTTTGCCAGGAACTGCACCCCTTTATTAACACAGCTTTGCTAGAAAAAGTTGCCACCAGCAGGGATTCTCTCATTCAAAGGATAACTGGTAGTGCAAGAACACTGTGCAGCATGTGGGGAATGTACACATCTCTAATTTTTCATTAAAGTAACTCTATTCAAAATAAAGACTTAAAGAAATTATGGTAAGAGTCATGTACAATTAAGAGTTAACTCTTTATGCTCAGGTACTCTTATCCTCCCTTTCCTACTACAGTTTGCATGCAAATAAAAACACTTCCAATATAGGACAATACTTTCATAACTATTTAGTGAAATCACAAGTCAGTTTTTACACTATCACAATTGTTTCCATTCTGAAAGACTGATACCCCTGAACTCAGATGAAGATTTTATAGCAAGTTTAATGAGTTTGCCCAAGCTGTCTTAAAAAGGACAGCTGTATGTTTACCATAGTGTTTGATAAAAATCACCATATTTACTCAAATTCAAGATGATTTGGAATTTAAGATGACCCTTCAGTAAACAGATTCTAGACATGGGAAACTTAGAAATTTATTATAATTTTAATCTCTAGACACTAATATTTGAAAAAGTAGTTTTAAATTTGTTCCCCCACCAACACTGCAGCAGGGCAAACAGTGTCAGGGATAGGATGGCCTGACTCCTCACCCCTTGCTATCTGCCCCATTTGACCCCACAGTACCTGAGCACTTCACATCTGCCCACATCACTCTGTGGTGCCTGCCCTCTGCTGCTTGGCTCCCCACTTAGTCCTCCTGCTGCCTGCCTTCCCCCACTACCAGTTCCCCTCCTGCTTGCCTCCTCACAAAGCCTGTGCTTCCCTGCAGCTCGGGTCTGGAGTTGCAGCTGTTGCCCCACTCCTTGTCCCCCATCTAAGAGAAGGGGCTTTCCCCACACAATGTTGAATAGGAAAGAGGAGGAAAACCCTACCACCTTCTTGGATTCAAGTAAGCATGGTATGTTATAAACCAGAGCTGGAAGCATCTAAAATTAGGGTTGCTTTATACTTTCCATTTCAAGAACCTGTTTTCTATTGCTTATATAATATTTCACCCATTTTTAATCATTTGAGCTGAAGTTTTCCCTGCCTGCTCTCTGTGTGAGACAGGGGTTTATTTTTCCAAGAGATGAGCCAAAATGGGTTAGCCTTTGTGAAAAAGTTAAGGGGAAAAAAAAAAAAAGTGTGGGTGTTCTGTCCATGACGAATCCATGTGCCCTCTCTGTTTGAAGAGCTACAGCACTTCTATATTCTGGGTAACAGACTTCATTTAGGAGATGGCCTGTATATAAAGGATATGAATTTTGCCATTTCCTTGAAAAATGTGATCAAATCTGGCCACACTGCAAGACTGTGGGAATTTTCTGAGGGAGAGGTGAAAAAGAGGGGCAAACAAAACCAAAATTATTCAAAGTTCTCAGACTTGGTAGCTATTTAAAAAAGAAAGAGACTTCCAGAGATAGTTTTCTCTAAGGACAACAAGGCTTCACACCTCCTAGGGCTGACCAAGCTGCGCATGTACCATTTCCAGAGATGCTGTTAGTGCTTTATTTTAACTTAGTAGCGTACTTTTAACATAGATTTGAACACGTGTACAATATAAGCTGTATATTGAATAGATAAGGGGATGCTTCATGTTCTCTGCTACAAGATATAGTATGTGTATAGTATAGTGTATGTGTATGTGTATAGATATAGTGTGTAGTATAGTATAGTATTGCAGGTGATTCTCAACTGGGGTGTCGTGAGTTCACTTTAAGGGTGTAATTGCACCCAGCCTCAGTGCAAGAAAGCAGTAAGTGCTTTTGTGCTCTCTTCCACCCATCTGGTGTCCTGTGTCTGCCCTACAGCCCCACAGATCAGCAGAACCTCCAGGTGCTCTTCTGGGAATTGCTACCTTGCCCTGCCCTTCCCCCACCCAGCAGCTCTGGTGCCAGCCACTCACTGCCTGCAGCAGAGCCTACTGCTTGGTGACACAGGGCTGTGGAGCCATGCTTTTCAGCCCAGCTCATCTTCCAATACTCTCTGGGGCAGTGGGAAGGGTTACAGGGGCAGACAGCTCCAGATACTGGCACGCAAGAGCCTGGAAAAGCAGCCTTGGTGGTGGGGGCTGCCCTTTGCTCCACAGATACAGACTAGGGGCTGGGAGAGGGCAGATGGTAGAAAGAGCCAGGTATGGTGAGGTGATGTCCTGCCCTTGCTGCCCTCACTTGACACTTGATCTATGTCAACCTGGTGGAAGGCAAGCCAGTGGGGTCTCCCAGGGTTCAGTACTTGGCCAGTGCTTTTCAAACATCTTGATCAATGATCTCGATGTTGGGGACAAAAAGCACACTGGCAAAGTTGACCAATGATACCGAGCTGTAGGGAAGTGCGGCCATGCATCAAGGTAAGCTGATGATCCAGGCAGACCTAGACAGATTAGTCAGATGGATGGACAGCATCTAGTTCTCTTCCAACTCTGGAAAGTATAAAGTGCTCCGTCTGAGGAGGAAAAATCCGCAACAGACTTGCAGGCTCAGTGGTGCTACGCTGGCTAGCATCACATCCAAAAGGGACCGAGGGGGTCAAAACTGAACATAAAAATGAATACGAGCCACCGGTTTGATGCTACAGTAAGCAGAACAAACATTAAGCTGGCATGCATCAACCGATGCATCTCAAGCAAAACAAAGGAAGTTATTCTCCTGCTCTACTCTGCATTGGTGAAGTTGCAGCTGGAGTACTGCATTCAGTTCTGAGTGCCACACTTCAAGAAGGATGTGGAGAAGCTTGAGAGAGTCCAGAGAAGAGCCACTCATAATCAGAAGCCTGGAGAGAGCAATCCATACAAGGAATGGCTGACATGTATGGGACTGTTCAACCTAGAAAAGAGAAGACTTTGGGCGAATTTGGTGGCAGCTTACAAATATATCAGAAGTGAGCACCAGGGCACTAAGTGAACAACTATATTAACTGCAGCACCCCAGGGGAAAACCAGGCACAACAGTCAAACTCCTAGAAGGTTTCAAACTGGATACAAGGAAAAACTTCTTCATGATTCGTGTGACCAGACTCTAGAATAGATTTCCAGCAGGGGTGGTGTAGGCACCATCCTGGAGATCTTCAAAAGGAAACTGGACACACCTTGCTGGGGTTATTTGACCCCAGAAAGTCTTTCCTGCCCAGAACAGGGAGGCTGGACCCAGTATTCTCATGGGGTCTCTTCCAGCCCTAAACTTCTGTGAATCTATAAGCAGAGCTCAGAAAACAATAAATACTGAAGTCTCTTAGCACTTCATTGGGGACAAAAGATTGACATACTAAAACTCTTACAGGCTTGGGCAATTGATTTAATGCTGCAAAAAACAAGCAAACAACAAAAACCTCACAGTAATTTTCATGAAAAGGGCAAAACCAAACAAAGTCTGTCTGTGTATACATGTGTGTGAAAGAAGGAAAACCTATTTTTGCCAATATAATATCAATTCTAAAAATAAATACATAGCGATCATCTAACCTTATTTAATAAACTGTTATTTAACACACAGAGCAGGTCAGCACATGCCCCTGCCACAAAGAATTATGCTATCATGATAGAAACTAAGGCTAAAAGGAATTTTTAGATAGCAGCTCATGGCAAGGAGGAGGTATCTGAGTTCAGAGACAGGAGAATAGTCAGAATTTTTTTTTGTTGGCCAGTTCCAGTAGCGGCACTAATTCTAAAACCTTTTACAGCCAACAAAATTTTAAAAGGAACTATAACAGCAAGTAGAAGTGGGAAAGACAAAAATTGTTATACCATGCTAAACCAAGAATATATAAGCTTATGACATTCATTGCATTCACATGGCAGAATCAAGCTTAGCACAAAGGCCCCAAAAAGTATCTTCAACTTAAAAAAGTATAGTTAACCTCCATAGGGACAATAACTTTTAATTAATATACTTTTTTTTTTTAAAACAGATACTTGTGTACATACCTTCTGCATATAGCCTTTCTGCCAGGAACACTGCATCTCGATAAGCATAGTGGTTAAGTGCTTGCCATATGGCGGCCTGTAGAAAGAGGGGCAGGGAGGGAGAGGGGAGGGGAAAAGTTTAAAACACCACATATCCAATTATAGAAACACATACACGTGAATGAACAATCAATTCTAAATTAACAGTTTATGAAAAAATCCAAAAGGAAAGATATACCAAGGGTCCACAAAATTCAGTTAAATTGTTCAATTTTACCAACAAAAAGTATTTTTTTAAATAATAAAGTTGAAATGACTACTTTGGAGAGAGATGAATCTATAAGGGAAGTCTGCAGTGCAGACCGTTATACCCTGACCACTGGTCAAGATGCCTACTCTCTTGAGTTAGTGCCATTCCTACAAATATGGGGATACCTCTGCTAATTTCCTCACACTTCTTATACAATTATCATTGAGCCTGGTCCATCTGCTACTAGCATCAACAGGGTTCTTCTCATGGATCAGTGGAATGTGACTGGCCCTGATTGACTGAGGGATGCTATGACTAGTTATTACCAGATTATATTAAAAGACAGAGATAAGCACATATTACTAGAAATAACAGCAAAACCAAGTATTTAACTATTCGTGCATTTTCAGACCCTATATTAAAAAGCAAAGAAATTTTGAGTAAAGAATATTAAAGTACCCACTGCAACTTACAAAAGCAGTAGTAGTGTACTGGTTTACAACCAACTTAGTTCATGACATACCACCATGCAGCTTAGACTGTGGTAGAGACTGGTGTCATCATGATTGTTGAATACTTCACTGAGAACAAACATGTTATCTAGAAAGAATTGTGTGATGGTACAGATGAACATGTTCCTCCATTAGCCATTGGTGGCTGCTGCATGAAAAAGGTTTAACTGCACCAACCAAAGCACTTAAGTTTTACACAGGAATACAGGAACTATATAAGCAAACCACACACCCGGCTTCTCCCATCAGCATGGGGGGAAAAAGGCTCCTTGTCTTACATTCTCATACAAGGAAACCTCATTAAATACACTGTCTATCATTAAACCAATGCCAAAAGAAGCATGTGCTCAGTCACGGAAACCAGCTATGAAATTGATTAAAAAGGCAGTTAACACTGAGCATGACTACAAAATGCATGGCCGATAAGGGAAAAACATACCGATAGGAACCTCTTTTTTTTTTTTTTTTGGTACAGCTCTTAAAACAAATTAAGAAAATAGGCAGTTGTTTCCACAAGAGGGAATGGGCACTAACCTTGAGGTACAGTAAAAGCTCTATTATCCGGCATCCCCGAGGAATGGGGGATGCCAGATAACAAAATATGCCAGTTAACTCAGCAGCCTGAACAGGCATCCTTGCCTGTTTGAGACATCTCTTCTTCCGCTGTGTCCACGGCATTGCCACCCCCTCTGTGTGCCCTGCGGGACAGGGAGACGGGCCCTATGCAAGCTATTATGCCCCGTGCCATGGGGGCTGGGCAGCGCAACTTGCTTTGCCCTGGACCCTGGGGGCTCAGAGAAACTGGAAATGCCATAGTGGACACTTGCGGGTTCACTTTGCCTTACAAGCTGGCATGCCGGTTGACAGAGCATGCTGGCTTGTAAGGCACCGGATAGCAGAACTTTTACCATACTACAATAACAGGCCAGCACTCAGGGAGGCAGGAGTAAGCTCTACCACCCTCCCATGGAACCAAAAATGATGATGGGAACCCTTTTTTCTTTCTTTGTACAGCCCTTAAAAATGGGTGGGTGCTCCCTCCACAGCGAACTGATACTGGGCCTGGAGGCACTGCAATACCGGGGTGGCACTTGGAGGGCCAGAGCCAGCTCTGACCCTTCCCTTGAGGCCAAAAATGCTTGCTGCTATACTTGATCACAGCCAAAAAGGCCAACATGCTGATGGGAACTATCTACAAATTTTATTGAAAACATATTCATCACCCTACATTTACAAATCTACACATATTGAGTATCTTTGTTTTACCAATACTTCATAGTACAGAAACAACTACATATCAAAAGCTTACAGGTTTAATATATGTAGCTGTATATAACATAACATCAACTTCCCGCAAAAAACAAACCCTTACAGAAATCTTTTTCTTCGTACAGAACCCCATGAAAAACTGCCACTGTTACAAACAGACTTTTAACCTGACCTGGAAGAACCATTTCTTAAACCCCCACACAAAACAACCTCCTTCCCCCCTCATATATATGTGCATGTGCAGGCACACATGATCTAGCTCTCCACAGTCCATTCAATTTTTAAACTTCTGACTGACACTGCCATCTAGTACAAGTTATGGTGCTTTTTTGTTGTTGTTGTTTGCTGTTCTGGATTCCACCCCCCACCCCAAAAAAAACACCCCCAAAAAACAAACGAACGAAACTTTGCCTTTTTCAAGTTTTTTTTGCACAATACAGTGTACTGTTTAAGTTGAGGCTGAAAAAGGCTGTGGGCTTGCCAAATGTATGTACTTATCCAACCTTAATATAAACCAGTGATTTTCAACAAGGATGCCAGATCCTTTAGAGAGTGCTGTGAGGTGTGAGGAAAGGAGCAAGTTAGGAGGGGAAAGATAGATAAGCACAGACTCAGATTTGTCCCTGCCTGGCTGAATCGTCATCTCCACTGCAAGGATATAATGTGCAATTAATATATAAATTAGTTTGTGAACCGAGTAGCACCCAGTTTCAAAAACATAAGTGGAGAGGGTCCCTTCAGTCCAAAGAGGTTAAGAACCACTGATGTTTATTGGTACCAAGGTACTGGCAATGTTATGTACTCAGTAGCCCCAAAACTGCTTAACTTCATTCATTTCAATACTTCCAGTAATCAGTTTCTATCAGCAGCCTTGAGAATGAGAGCTAGAAGCCTCAAAACTGATTTGCTCCTCTCAGTTTCAAGACTAATAATAGCCCCTTGACAGCTGCTTTCCCTCTGATTAAGGCTATTTTTTAGGCCATTAAAGAGAGTACCATTACATTACAAAGTAGACAAAGAAGCCAAAAGATGCTGAGTACTTAACAGAAATACCAAACATCAGTTATCTGCATAATGTCAACAATAGGCAAAGAATTGGGACTGGCAAAGTGTCAAGCAGATGAGCACACTATGCACTTATCCCGAATGCATTCTAGTATACTATGGGCACATCCATGAGACATTACATCACTGTAGCATTGACCTATGGTGACGCAGCTCATCATTCTGGTGCTGTAATGCCAGCGGGCACACACCATGACACTGACACTACTGTGCAGTAGGGTTCAGAAACAAGCCATGCACCACTGGGATTGCACAATAACTGCGGTTACTGTGCAGTTTAGTACATACACAGGTACTAGATGACTGCACAGTAACAACTGCACAGTTATGTGCACATATAAACACACCCTGATGTCTGAGTAACTTATAAATTATGGTTTTAATCTTTACTTCTGTGAAGATGATCGGTATAGCAACTCCAATCTGGCATGAACTGGAGCATCATCATGAAACTTGGTTCACATTACTACCAAGCAACTACTCAGCAGCAACTGTTGCTGCCAAATACTTCAGCCTTCTCTAAACTATTTGTAATTCAACTGCCTTCCACATTCCATAAAGGACCTATGGTTTCTCTGGTCTTCCTCTTACTCGTGACATACTTGTAGAATCCCTTTCCATCCTATATCCATTGCCAGCTGCATCTCAAGTCATGCCTTGGCCCTTCAAACACTCGCTCTGGATGCCCATGCAATACTGTTACACTCTGACCACATACTACGGCCAAAGCGTCCACTTTTTACAAGATTCCTTTCTGAGTTTCAACTCATTGAAGAGACTACCTTCTATCCAGGCTGGCCTCCTCTTACACTTCCCATTTTCCCATTGCATTGGGATACTTTGCTCCTATGCCCCAAAAATGGGCCTCCTTAAAACTTAGAGCCAGCTCTTCTGCACTGCTTTTTCCTCCCATCACCTGGCCTCTGGTGCTGCCCCTAGGTCCAAGCTGACCTAGGTGATGTGTACCAGACCAGCCTTACTCCCCTTAGGATCTTGAACTCCATCATTTTGTGGTCCCCATCACTCAAGGTACTTTCCACCTGCATATTCTTAACCAATTATTCTCTGCTTGTGAGCAGTAAGTCGAGAAGGACTCCCTGTCTCCCCTAGTTAGCTTATCTACCATGTGCATCAAAAAGTTACCCCAGTCTCCAAAAATCTGTTGGAGTGCTTGTGCATGGCTATGTTTCACTCCTAGCAAATGTCCCAATAATTAAGTTCCACATGAGAACCAGGCCCTGCAATTTGGCTGAGATTAATCTGTTTGGATTGCATTTTCTTTGAAGCAGAATTATATTTTCTTTGTTGTAACCCAGAGGTATCAAAGATGCATCTGGCTTGTACAGCCCCAACACCTGGCCTCTGGTGCTGCCCCTAGGTTCAAGCTGACTTAGGTGAGGTGTACCAGCCCAGCCCTGCATGCAGGATCCATAGCCTGCAGCGCTCATCCCAGCTGCTCTGCAACTCGTGCTGTACACAACACCCATGAGCACTGCATGTACTACATGTGCTAGACTTGCTCATGTGGGCACTATGTGCAGCACACTCCCAGACCAGCAGGGGGGACAGCACACCACATGCAGCATGGACCCCAGGTCTGCTGGGGCAGGTGCCACATGTAGCATGGATCCTGGAACAGGTGCTGTGTATGCAGGATTTGGCATGGGGGTTGGGAGAGGGGAGAAGGGATCTATAGGTATGATACAGCTGGTGGACCAGCCCTACACCATTCACCCTGCCTGCAAGGCTAGATGCGACACCCCTGCTATAATCGAAATGATACAAGCTTTATGGTACTCATCCCCCACAGGGAACAACTTTCCATTAATGAAAGGAGAAACAATGCAGAAATTTTCACAAACTAAATTAAATACAACCTTGGTGTCTGACTACCAAAATATGAGTTACAAATAACTATAGTGATTTCTTTTCTGCAAGATAGAAACATTAACAGGAACATGGATTACACGGCTGTTTCATTTGTTTCAGTGTCTGAACAGTGGCAATGAAAGAACCAGTCTAGTGCATTTCCACTACAGCAATCTCAACATTGTGGTTGTACCAGTACTCCAGGGAGACAAAGAGCACCTATGCCATAGAGACTAGAATTGCTGCTGCAATCAGGTGTGTTGGGGCATTTACAAAGCAAAATATACTCCAATGTAGAATAATATTAGAACTAGTCTACCTTCTGTATCATCTATCATTTCCCCTCTATACTGGGAATAAACCAAAATATAATACCTAATATAGAGAGTTAGGTAAAATCCTAAACTAGGCTAACTGGGGGTTTGGGTGGGGTGAGCAATTCCCATAACCTTTTATGGAAGATCATTAGAAAACTAAGCCTGTCCTAGAACTCAAGTCTATACAATGGATTCACACCATTTTATCCCTACTGAACAGCAAACTTTTATTAGCCATTACTGTACATTGCTGTTTTTATCATGTTTTCAACCATAACATCAAACAATGCTATCAAACTTGTGCATCACTAGAGCTTGTAATGGCAATTCATATCAGCTTCTCAAAATGATCAAAGCAGTGGAACTGAAACGCCATGGAAACTATTTCAGAAAACCTTTGGCTTCAGAGATTCATACACGTAACCTGCTAACATACAGGATACAGCATTTGTATTTAAGGTTCAGAAGTTTCAGATTACTTCCTTAGGAGCATAAAATGCCATGTTGTCTATTTAAGACTAGACTCTGCCACCTATACCCCTTGCAAAAGTAGCAACATCTGAATGTTGAAATAGAAACTTTTCAGGACAGGTAACAGCCATTTTACATAGTATGTTGGCATTTTAAAATTAAGCACCATGTAAATAATAATCTCTACAAAGCACTATCATGTTGATAATTCTAAAGGTGACAGTTTTTTTGGATGAAGGCATGGACTTTGTTTTGGCATCAAGCATTACTTCACCAGTGCCCTTTTCATTTAATGGTTCATAACCGTGGCACAGAAACACCCCATGACTACAGATGATCAAGGCTGACATATTTCATTGAGGTTACCAAGAGAACAGAGAAGCTGAGGCCTATGCACTGCAGACAAGCCACTGAAGACAGCACACTTTAGGACCTGCAGTTTGCACTACTGTAGTTCCAATGATGGTAGCAATGGTGAAATCTGTAGCATAAAAAGAGAACCCAAGTATGGTTACAACCTTATCATGCAATGTTTAAAATGAGCCAAGATACAGTTTACACCTCTGCAACCACAGATGGACCAAGGCAGTGACAAATCATGGTCATGTATTATAAGTGCAGATAGAACCATAACATATACATGCACAAACATATCAGTCTCTTCAAACAAAGGAAAAATAAAGGGCTTCTTTTTCTTTTTTTGGATATATCAAGCATGCAGAACCCAAATGGGTCTGTGTGATCACAAAGCAGAGCCCCATCAAAAGCATATCCAATTTGGGAAGGGGCTGAAACTGGAAGAGAACACAGTAGAAGTAACTTTGTATTTCAAGAATCCATTAATGCTGCTCAAGTAAAATACTCCACACCTCTGCCAGGGAAATCTCAGCACAGCAACTGTTTTTCACCTAGCTAATCTAATTATGATAACAGAGATGCTGTTTACAAGCATTTGTGGAAGTGTTAGATCAGTAGTTTTCAACCTGGCCCTCAACACAGGTGTTGCCTGCACTATGGCAGCCAGATAAAACTGCCCTGAATGCAAAACTGTGGCAAACATGCACTCCTGCTACATTACAGCTCTCTTATCAACCTCCATCTAGCTCCTGCCTTCTTGCTTGGGCCCTTCCCAGTATGGGTCCCCCACCACACACTTCCTAAAACAGGGTACATGGGAGCGTTCCACCTGCTGCCTCTGTTTCCAGGATGGCGGCTGCAGCAGCAGCACCTGGCTGAAAAGTACTGGGGTAAACTGAGGCAGCAACCAGGGATGCTGCCATATTCAGAGGAGTGGTGAAGGTTTATCCCACTTGAGCTGCTGTGTTAGATATTATTTGCACCCTTTCACTGCAGAAGCAAGTGCTCGCTTCCTTTTCACACAGACTTCTATGTCAGGTGGGCTCTGCCATGCTTTGCAGCAGCTACAGCCACAGACCTGATGCCAAAGATGGCTAGGTGGCTGGAAGCATTTTCAGAGCTACAGCCATAGCGTGGAGAATACCAGCGCGCTGTCCACAAGAGCGCCATCGCCACGGGCATCGCCCCGGGGACGTGAACTCGGTGGAGCAGAGGTCATCTCCCACAGAAAGTCACCCACGCCCAGTGCGTGAGCCCGTGCTCGCTTCTGTTCTGCTTGCGGCTGCAGGCTGCTCTTTGCAAAAACAGGAGCTGAAGAGGTGGGGAAAGAAAGGAGGAAGGCAGCTGGGACAGACCTGGAAGAGGGTTAAAGCAAGATGGGGGAGATGACAAGGGAAGTGGGGAAGAAGGAACAAGTCTTGTGCTCTGGAAGCGCCCTGCTAGGGAGGGGCAGAGCTGCTGGGCAGAGCCGGAGGGGCGAAAAAGGAATAAAAAGATCAAACTTGAAGCGACTTCCTGCTCCGGGCCTCGGGGCCTCCCAGCGCCCGCGGGGCCCGAGGCCGGGCCGTGCCCGCAGCGGGGACCAGGCCACGGAGACAAAAGGAGGAATCAACAGGTCCCCCCGGGGCGGGGCGGGGCGGGGGCAGCCCTGCGGCCGGCCGGGGCGACGGAGGGCCGAGCCGGGCCAGGCCCCGCTAGGCCGCGGCGGCGAGGCCGGGTGCGCGGTACCTGGACGGGTTCCTGCAGCACCGTCATCCTGCCCGCGCGGCCTCGGCCCCAGCTTCGCCTCAGCCTCGGCGCGTGTCCCGGCGGCAGCTGGGCCTGACCCGGCCCCTGCTCATTTAAACTCCCAGCGACCGTTACCGGGGCAGGCCGCCGGGAGGGAGGGAGGCCGGGCGCCGAGTCCGGCCGAGCGGAGGCGGGAAGAGCCGAAGGGGGGCGGAAATGCCCGAGCGAGGGCGGAAGCAGCCGAGGCCCGAGCCCGAGGGGGGGCCCGCGGAGGGGGAGCCCCGAGCAGGCGCGGAAATAGCCGAGCGCTAGCCGAGCTCGCGGACCTGCCCGAGCGCCTCCTCCGCCACCGCCCTCTCCTTGCGCCGGAGTCTCGGCGGCGGCTCCCCCTGGCGGTCGGCCTGGGCCACTGCGGGCCGCTGCTTGGTGCAGCGACTGCGGGCCGAGGCTGGGTCCAGCACGGGGGCCGGGGATGGGTCTCTGCTCTTTCGGACCCGCGGCTGGCCTGGGCAGGCTGAAGCACACCCCCGGGAAACGCCAGTTCTCCCTTTTCACTCTTGTTTGATTAGGGAAAGAGCACCGCGCAGTTTGCCTCTTGCGAAGATCCAAGAAGCACCACCACGGCAGATTCCTGTGCTGAATCTCCGGCTTTATCTTGTGACTCCTATTTGCACACCTTACCTAAGATCAGTGCTAACTATCCGCAATTCATGTGGTGCCTTAACCTCTGGTGCAGTTTGCTCCAGAGTTAACGGTTGCTAGGCATATCATCTACATGTGCGCCTAGGACCGCAGCAGTTTGGGCTGTGCCGGGGTGCTTGGCCCTGGGCTGGCAGCAGGCTCAGGGGTCAACCCCGAGCATGAGGCTGAGGTGACCATCTGCAGGCGGTGGGGGTGGGGATGTGGTGGCAGCAGGCAGGGACCACCTACAGGTGGCCGTGGTGGTGGCAGCGGCAAGGGCACACCAAGCGGGGACCACCTGGAGGTGGCCACAGCAGTTTGGTGAGCGGGGACTGCTAGTAGCCACCATCCGTGTTGCCGGCAGACACGAGCAGGGACTGCCCACTGCTGCCAGTGACTGACCGTGTCAACAGCGAGGCAGTGACTACCTGTAGAAGCTGGTGGCAGCTTTGGTGGCAACCAATCTCAGGGGAGGCACGTGTCCCCCTGTGCACGCCATACGCATCGCTTCTGACCCCAGGTTCCAGGTCATGGTGTTAGGTGGCCGAGGGGCTGGCTGGGGCACAAGAGTGCCCAAAGAGCAGGGCTGCATGGCTAGGCAACAGGCAGTGGTCTGGACCCTGCTACCTGGGCTTACTGGGCATGATTTATGTCCAAGTCAGAGTTTACACACATCCTGGACAATACTATCTTAGGATGGCAAAAATTGATTTGCTGCAGTCTAATAGTATCATACATGTAGACTGTGATGCTTTACACCACAGCAAATTAGTCTGCTGCACAGTTAAGTGCACGTGGAGATCGATCTCAAGGTACTCCAGGGTGCTATGTCACCCTGCTTGAGAATCAATGGTTTAGGGGAATGCAGGAAACTTCCATCCCCTTGATTTCAGTGGCAGTTCAGTGCCTAACTACCTTATAAAACCTGCCCGCAACTTTGTCTACTCAGGGAAATGTACCAGCACGTGGTCCAGGCAGCAGGCAGGATAGATTTACACCTTACAGACTACAGGTTTCCCTCACTTTATGCTGTACATGTTTTCCTGGAAAAGGCCTCGTAACTCACATTCGCATAAAGGGAATCCACTTTACAACATAACAAATAGGGATACGTTCCAAGACCGACTGGACTGACTGCAGACCCCATTTCCACCAATTTTACAAGATGATTTTGGTACTCACCAACAGCAGACAGTACACACAAGCACCGGGCACTATCATAATGGGGACAGCAACTACAAAAACACGTGTTGCATACAACGAGCAAGGAGTACAGATCCATGCAGGAGACCACATTTTGGTGCGTGTCACTCCCACAATGCCCTGTACAAAGCAACTGACTGTGGGTTTCCACCACACTGACTGCATAAGAGTGAATTGACCTTGCATATAATGAATTTTTGGTATAAAAAGGGTCATCGCATAAGAGCGAATTCGCACATGCAAACCCCACCTAAAGCGACGGAAGCCTGTAGTTGGGCACTCCAAAGTAACTCCCTGTGGGGACACTTCTACCATGGTAGGGGGAGTTACTCTGGACTAGATCTTCAGGTCTGTCTGGTACAGAAGAGTTTCCTGATGCAAAGAAACTTGGGAGGAAGGTGAGAGAACTCTGCAGGGTCCCTGGCTTTTTGTTGAGTTGTCTTACAACGGCTGAAGTATGAAGGAGTCTGGGTCCTGGCATAGCAGGAATGTCTCTGTATTTGTACTTCTTTGTACATAAAAAGAACTGTATTAAGGGTGTCACTGAAGCTGCCAAGAGAAGCACTGAGCAGTTGGAAAATCGCAGGGTGCACACTGCCCAGCTGGAAGATAGGTCCATCTTGGAATTTCACTCCTCTGTAATTGTCTCCATTAGTATCACTGCTTCTGTGTGGCTATGGTTTCTCAGCCTATCAATTACACATTAATACATGAATACAGTGGAATGCTTGTCACTTACCAGCAAACATATTCAGATCAAATCCATATCCAGATCAGATCAAATCCATATAAAATCTGCCCATATCAATAGTGATACTGTTATTAAATGTCTGGGTCCTTGTACTGTCAGCTTCAAGCATTCAAAATGAATGAGAGAGGCTAAAAATCATCAACTATTAAGAATAATAAATGATGGGGTTAATTTGTATTCACTATCTAAGGTTAAAACATTTAAAATTCTAATTTTCAGGGGGGTTATAACCCTGAGGACTAGAAACTCACCTGAGTCAATAAGAGCTAAGTCTCAGATAATAACCTGATTCTGGCAGTGAAGTCTTTGAAGAACACCACATCTTCCATGACTTATGAAAAAAGTTATGAGGATACCCAACACCAAAGGCTCATTTTCCAAAGGTTTAGGAGCCTTAAGTCCAGACCCTCTGAATAGGACTCCATGTATTAAAATTGGTTTTCTGTTGGACATCCAGGTTGAGCCCAAGGTAACATTACAGAATCACTGCTCCTGCTGCAGGGAAAGACAGCTGTCCATATCATTAGTGAGACTGAGCCTATTTTGGTACAGTCCATTCCATCCTAAAGATTATGTAACATGGGCAAAGCCTGGACTCCTATTCATCAACCAGGTTTACAGGGACTTGCTATATTGGTAGAATAATGAGGTGATTTAGAGCAGTGGTTCTCAACCTTTCCCACTTACATAAGGTAAAAAAAATCCTGGTCCCACCAGCTGATGGCGGGCTGGGGCAGGGCAGCAATTGAAGCGTGCAAAAGCAAAAGGGTTCGCTGCCACAATGCAAGTCCCACCTAGAGGACCTTCGCATCCGACCAGTTGAGAAATCCTGTAAAATTTGGATAGACTCAAGGCCTGGTTCTGAAGGGTGCTAGAGCTGCCCTAGTCTTGAAAGAGCTGGTATTTATGAGGGATGGAAATGCAGGTAGGAGAAGAAAGGATATGGACAAGTTGGAGAGAGTCCAACGGAAGGCAACAAAATGGTTCAGGGGCTGGGGCACATAACTTATGAGGAGAGGCTAGGGGAACTGGGTTTATTTGGTCAAGAGAAGAGAAGACTGAAGGGGGATTTAATAGCAGCCTTCAGCTACTTGAAGGATGGTTCCAAAGAGAATGGAGCTAGACTGTTCTCAGTGCTGGCAGGTGACAAAACAGGGAGCAATGGTCTCAAGTTGCAGCAAGGAAAGTTTAGGTTGGATATTAGAACTTTCTCACTCAAAGGGTGGTAAAGCACTGGAATGGGTTACCTAGAGATGTGAGGGATTCTCCATCCTTGGAGGTTTTTAAGGCCCAGCTCGACAAAGCCATGGCTGGAATGATCTAGTTGGGGATGGTCTGCTTTGGGCAGAGGGTTGGATTAGATGAACTCCTGTGGTCCATTTCAACCCTAATTTTCTATGATTCTATAAGCTGATATCTTTGGAACTTGTATCCAACTGAAGCATTTCAAGACAAATCTTCCCTGAGTTAATAGCCGATGAAGGAATATTTCTTCTAGGTCAGGGGTTGTCTACAGGTGGCACACATACTCCTGGTGGTACTTTGAAAGGTCCCAGGGAGATACAAGGGGGCAGGTGGGGATGGAGCACCACGATCTCATGCCACTGCCTCACAGGAACAAGGCCACACAGCTGCACTGCTGCCACTCTCCACACTCTCTCTCTCCATCTGGCTGCTCGGCCCCCCTCCTCCCTCCCACTTGACAGCCAGGCACTTACCACCCCCCACCTCTGGCTCCGCATCCGGCTGTTCACCCCCCCTGGGTACACTTACTAAAAAGGTGGCCACTGGGGGTATGTATACTCATTAAAAAAGGTTGAAAACCCCTGTTCTAGGTGCCATTTGCTTATCCCATTCCCACTCAGAGCTTACATACCAAGCCAGAAAAGTACCACCTTTCTGGATGGGGGCCTGCTATAGACCTGTATACATGAGCACGCAGGGAGGTCACACTGAGCAATCACAGTGTGAGTTTATTTTGTTGGAATGTGCCAGCCTATCAGTCATCTCTGGATAACCACCTCTTTATCCACAGATCAAAGATGATGAACAGGACAGTCTTCCTCATGCTGTCCCATTTGTGAGTCTGCCCTACAGTTGAGGGGTACCTCTGTTTGGAGGAAGAATTCACATCCTGTGGCCTTAAAAACATCATGCATTAACAGGCGAGCAGAAGTCCAGAACTCCTTAATTCTAATTTTAACTCTGCCACTGATTTGGTGGGTGACTTTGGGCTAATCCCTCATCTGACACATCATGGTGGTATCTAGTTCCATTCACCCTTACTTTAGAGCAGTGAGAGTTAATTATCTAACGACAGAACCATGCACCACAGACTACCTAACTTTGCAGTTCTCTGGTTCTTTTACAAGGAAGCACAGACTGCTTTCTAATTGATTGTCCTTCCTTAGTCGCTCATCTGTAATTAGACTGGCAACCAATCAAAGCTGTTGCATGTGATAAATGACACTTGGGACCCTGTACACCAGGGGTAAGCAATCCCCAGTACACATGCCATAGTATGGCACGTGAAGGCACTTTGCTTGTAACATGTGCCACAGGGAAGCGACCAGGGCTGCGCTGCCACAAGGATCATGCTCCTCATGGCTCCCCTGCCATCCTGCCTTGCCAAGCCTTGGCAGCAGGTACAGATGCGCTCCACCCCAGGGTGTTGAGGGAGCTAGCAGGGGTTATTGCAGGGCCCTTGTCATGGCTTTATGAGCACTCGTGGTGCTAGGGCCAGGTGCCAGATGATTGGAAGATAGCCAATGTGGTCTCCATCTTTAAAAAAGGGAGGAGGAAGGACCCGGGCAACTATAGGCCCATCAGTCTTACTTCAGTCCTGGGGAAACTCTTTGAGAAGATCATCAAGGAGCACATCTGTGATGATGCAGCATTGGGGATGATGCTCAAGGGCAACCAGCATGGTTTCATTAGGGGCAGGTCATGTCAGACCAACCTGATTGCCTTTTACGATCAGGTCACAAAAGCA
>JAGPOW010003648.1:126365003-126408238 GCA_030014935.1 Caiman crocodilus | reverse complement strand
AGGCCTCTTTCGTGGCTTGGAAACACACACGGGATCTCTCCTCATGCATGTCCCAGCTCTCCTCCAGTTTGGGCGGGCATCACCCAAGCCTCTTATTCGGTCAGCGGACCAATTGCGGACCGATACATATGCATAATTTAACGCGAGCCAATCACAAGCATGCACTCGCTGGTGCAGCTGCAAGGTTTTGGCGGGTTCTGACCTTGCACCAAAACTTTTCCCGCTCTACAGGGGAAAATCCCTGCATCTGTGTTCGCAATGTGCTTAACCCAGCTGTGCCGAGGCATCTCTTAACTGTTATGCACAGACAGGTCAACTGGGAGCAGCCTGGTGGATCCATAGCAAGAGACCTTGCTAGGTCTGCTACCATGTCCCTTCACTGAGTAAGGTGTGAATAATTACATTAAAGACTGTGGGGTACTTAGATACTGTTACCGGAGGGCCTGTAAGTATACCACAGGCAAAGGAGTTCAGTCACATGTTGTGCTTATCAAAATGTGTTTTAAATTTGCCTCTTACAAATAATACTTGCAAATTGCCTGTCAAGAATGAAGGGATGGGCAGGGACAGAGGCCTGCATCCAGACTCCCTGTTGCTTCAGGGCCGGGCCCATTCCCCCTCCCCTCCCCTCCTGCTGCTGTGGGGTCGGGCCCACTCCCCCCACCCCTCTTCAGGTCTAGGGCCTTGCCTTCTTGCTTCATCCACTCCCTCGCCACCGCCACCAGGGAGCAGGACCAGGGGAGGGCAAGATGAATACTGCTGGCCTCACCCCCTGCTTTGTCCCCTCCATCCCCACCATCATGGTGGCACTCCACCCTGTCGCCGCCGCCTGTCTGGAATGCTGTTGAAGCACTCTGATTGATTGTTTCAGACAACCAATCAGAGTGTGAAAAAAGCATCATGGACAGACAGCCAGCCAAAGGCTTTTATAATATTAGAATTTACACCAGATATTGGAGAAGAAAAGCCACACTTCTTGAATCAGTGAAGAGCAACATGCCAGGTAACTTCCATAACCAGTTACATCTAAGCAACACAGCTTACATTTCAAGTTGCAAGGCACGAAGGAAAGGACATTTGAATAGGATTGAAGTTGAGAAAATAGCCACCTGCTTCCAGATGTTTAGCTAAAGGGAGGAGTGAGATTCATCAAATAAATTATCCATTGTGAATTATTCATCATCTCTACCATGGTGAAGGCTGACAGGTAAATAGACAGATAGATTACAGATATCCATCATCCAATTTTGCACAGGGCACTGAAGAGCCATTACAAGGGAATGATGTTGAATGTTTCTCACAGGCAGGAAATACACTGAGTGTCATTCTTGCTGGGTTCTCTCCTGGAGCTTCTAGGACATTATGTACACATAGGCAATCCACTATTCCTAGCTACCCCATGATGCCCAGGCATACCTCCCTCCACTCAGCTCCCATAGGCACCTGTCAGCCTTCCCCAGACATTTTCACCTACTCGGTTGCTCCCTGACTATTAACATCTTTCTACCTTGCTGAGACGTGAAAATGCAACCATGACAGCCAGCTGTCTCTCCCCCTCCCCTCCTAGAACATTACCCAGCTGCCTCTCTATTTTGCTGGTTCTCATTTGTTCTCTTTGAGCCCTTGATTGCAAACTGAGGCTCCATCTTTCCCCTTAACCTGACTGGTCATTCATCTTAATTCTTGTTTCTTACAAATGACAAAGCAATTTATTCTCACTCTGTCTAACAGCAAAAGCAGAACAGTGTGAATGGCAGTTAAAACAGGGGAAGGCAGAGTGAGACGGTATCCCTCTTTCCTACCTGATGGGTAGCGGGTGGGAGTTGGAGAAGAGTGCAGCCATGTGGCTGCCAGGTTCGATATTCTATTGAGAGCTGCCAGCAAAGCCCAGGAATCTAGGTCAATTCCCCTGCTTTTAGAACTCTCTTAAAGATCATGTGTACAGTGAAACAGAAATAAATCATTCTAAACAGTTTCTCGGCTGCTCAGTGTGTCTTCACCAGCAATGCTGGAACTGACCAAAGCAGATCCAGGGAGGATGTAGTGGTGCAGTCACACACCCCTTGCACTACATGCTAGAGCCAGCTCTCTGGAAATCATACCACCAGGCTCCAGTTCTCCATAGCCCCAGATGCTTGGGTCCCCTGAAGACTTCAGACAGGAACTGAGGTCAGACCATAGGGAAGTGGGGACAAGATGTGGCCAGGGCTGGTGGGGGACAGGGTGGCAGGCAAGAAGCAGGCCCATGAAGGACAAGTCACACACTGTCTCAAGGCATCGACTTAGTAGGAGTGACAGAATGGTTCCCACACCCCTGTGGAGTCCTGGCCCAGAAGCAGAAGTAGTCCCATGGTGGCATTACTGTTGCAGCAGCAGTCAGGTGCATGCACATGGTAGGTGGACCAAGCCTTGAGTCCCTGAAGGCGGGGGGTGCAGAGGTTGGGGGTGGCATAGCTGCTTCTGCCCTGCTTGGGCTGTGGAGAGCCAGGTTCAACCAGGAATGGCAGCCCACAGATTCCTTTTCTGACCCCGACTACTGGCCAGCAGGGGACAGGAACAGGAAAGGGGGGATGCCTCCCCTTGCTGCTGTTTTCTGCCAAGTCTGGCTGTTCACACAGATGCTTCCACAACTGGAGCCCCTGGGTCAGTGGAAGACACACAAAGGGGCTGAGCAGGGGCAGGAAATAGGGACCCACCTGCTGCCCTGGGGATGGAGCGAGGGAGCCTCAGGGCTGCAGGGAGCAGCTGTGTGGGTGCCAGGCTGTGCGGGAGACGGTAGCAACAGCAACTTCTTTCTTGCCCCCTGCTCGGCCCTCTCACCTGCCAACCCTAGGATTTCAGCCACACCTTGACTCCATTCTTCCCTACAATCTGAGGGCAGTAGGCAGCATCTAGCACACCCCACTCTTTTATAATCCTGGATCCACCCATCGAGCTGATTGGACTCATCAATTTCACTCTGCAGTTCCTTAGCAAAGCCTGCTTTAAATACCACCAATTGTAGGGGTACAACCAGGATGTAGATGGTAGGGACTTGACCCTAAGGAGTCACAAACCAGGGGTCAGTAACAGGCAAGGTCAGTAAAGCACATGTCCAAGCTAGAAGTGGGAGTCAGGGATTTAGACAGGTCAGGAGGCCTGTCTAATAAGTGGTTATCTAGGGTAGAACCATGGACTAGGTGGGAGAAGAAGGTCAGGAACAGGGACCCAGACCCACGCTATCAGCCAAGGTATTTGCAACAGGCAGCTATAGCCGTACAGGACCAAGATGTGGGTGATCATCACTTAGCTAGGCCACAGGCCAGAAACTGGCTGCCAGAAGACAGGAGTCTGGAAACCAGCAAGGCAGCCTGAAAGCACTAGAGTCTAGAGTGGAGTCTGGAACAAGGAAATGAATGGGCAGGACCCAGGGAATCAGAAAACCAGGACTAGACAAGGAGGTATCCATCTTGTGGAGTAGCCTGCTGGATACTAAAATTGCTGCTGCTTAAAAGCAGGCACATCCAGCAGCCAACTGGGGCCGGGTGGGGGTATCCAGGCAACTGACAACCAGGCCAGCTCAGGTAACTAGGGCCAACTGGTGGCAATTTGGCTAGACTGCTGCCCTGGCCCCTGATTACAATGGATTTATCCCTCCTACGCCCCTCTTTCCCACCCTGAATTCTCTATTCTGTGGGTGACAGCTGAAGCTTCTGTTCTCTGGAAAGAACCTCAGACTGCCCAAATGCAGAGATGGATGCCCTGAGGGGTGGACAGTAGCCGGAAGCCTAATTCTTCAGCTCTTGGTAATATAGCCATAATCGGCATGCCCATAAACACAGCCAGGAGGTAAGTTGTAGACAGAACATTTGAGAACAGCAGATCCTAGTTCAACCAACCAGTTGAGCAAAGGTAAATTTGCTAGGCTGATGCAAAATGGGGAAACTTCTGGCAGTCCTAGCATAACCTTTCTGTTGGGCACTGACTGACAGTGACAAGGGCCAGGTTCACATTTCAGGGTATACCCATAAATTATAGCAGTGGCTCAAGGCGCCTCCCTCCCCAGAAATCTGGGAACACTAAATTTGCTGGGGTGACCCATATTAACAAAATCCCCTCCTCACAAGCAGTGTAAACACAAAAGCCCAAGTTTATTACAGAAAAAAAGGAAAACACTAAATATAAACTTTAAAACTCTATTAACTACAAAGTCTATAGGTTGCACCCTCCTGGGGAGGCTTCACCTATGCCTAGACAAGTCTGGGACTCGGGGGTCCCCAAAAGGTAGTTCTGGGGGCTTCACCACTATCCCTGCCCTTCAGCAATGGGCTAAAGAGGGGGGCCCACATCAGAGTCCTATGAGCTGCTCCTTGGGTTCACTGACCTGCAGGGAGCTGCTCAGGAACATGGGTCCTTCTGCATTGCAAGGGGCTCTGTTGCTCCTGGAGAAATGGTAGAGCACTGACCTCCACTTTCACATGTTGGCTTTGAGGGGTTAATTGTGACTTCCATCAGCATACCGCACTCCACAATTCCTAGTCCCAATCCCAGCCCTTCTGGGCAAAAAACTACAAAATAACTTAAAGGAAAGGTCAGGCCCATCATGGCTTGGGCCTGAACTACAACTAGCACCCAACTACACTGCTTGGTTGGGACATAAACTACAAAAGGGGGCCCCGGCCTACCTCACTGGGCCTGAACTGGTGAGCCTTATACCATACCAAGGCCTGGATCAACAAGTGCTATGTCTCATCCTGGCTCAAATCCGCCAGCCAAACATATGGTGGGCTTTAGCCACACAGCCAAGCTGAAAAGCAATAGCTGTGAAACAGCACAAAGGGCCCAGGTCTATGGCTGCAGCCAGGACATCCAGTCTCAGCTATACTGCAATGCTGAGGCATTACAATCACAAAACAGAGTAGGTCAGGTCCACGTGGCCAGTAACTGTCAGGACCCATTCCTGGTCAATCTACTCCAGGGATTAATACCCCTATGGTATTACCCCACTGAAGGCCTATGTGGCCAAAACTGCCAGAGTTCCACTCCTGATCAGTCTGCTCCAGGGATTAATACCCACTCAAAAAGTAGGGAAAGAGGGAGAAAACAAGGGTCTCAAACTCCAAGACAAACTTTCTCTCCCTGTACCCATGGGTAACTGATGCCACTTTAGTCAGGGGGAGGGGGGCATGTGCCCCCCCAGTGACCAGTCAGCAACCAGGGACGATCCCTGGTCGGCGAGATTGGCTGCAGGGGAAGTGGCCACAGCACTTAATCTGGCACTCCCACTCCCCGGCTGGCACTTGCAGGAGTGGCACTGGTGCTCCCGCCTACCCCCACTGCACATCGCCTAAGCAGGGAGTACAGCCTGTCAGGGGGTGCACTGGTATTCTATGCATTGCCACTGCCTGTACCTGAGGCTTTCCTTTCACATAGCTTTTGCTCATCTTTTTCAGTGCAAAGGGGAAAGGGAGCAGATTTTTGGCTCCCACTTCAGCTGTACAACTCTTAGCAGAACAAGGAGAAAGTCAGAAAAACCTTAGCTGAGTTGTTCTTATATACCTGGTGTGACATCACCCAAGTGTTGTCCAATGAGGAAGTGCCACACTCCAGCCTCTTTTAATCTGCCTGGAGAATCTTCTGCTTCCAAAAGCATGCACTTAACCATATACAACCCAAGTGGGTGTTACACTAGGATAAACAACAAAGGTAGGTCTAAGAATCCACTACTGCTCTGTCCCCCCAGACTATGGCCTGTCCCAGCAGTGAATGCAGAAATACGGTTTGTGGGTGATGTTTGGAATTAAATGCTTTTCTTTTTACATCTCATGCCCTCCTCTACTTCCAATCTATTATTTGCTCACAGACAGAATTCCAGAGCCATTTGCTACAATCAGTACTCAAGTTCCTGAGAATAAAGACTTGATGAAACGTGTTGACCTTACAAGCTATACAGAAAGGATGTTATTCAATCCCCTCCCACCGCCTTCTATGCTTTCTGGTTTCCAAAGTTTTTCACCAGTTTCATTTCTGAGGACTTCTCAGTCTGACAAATTTGTGTAGCATCTTTAGATTCTCCTTACATTTGAAGGATCTGTCATCACTTTTCACATGCCTCACCCCCTTGCATTTTATAAATTGTTTCATTCTTGGCTTGGGCTGTGGAATGTCCTTGCTAGAGATAAGTCCTTTCCTTCTGGATATGCAAACGTATGCCAATCTCTACACAGCATGTGAACAATTCTGCAGATTGTGAGCCAGTCTTGCCTTCTACCATCTTACTTATTGCAGGTCACAGCCACACTTCTTTCAGGGCTCAACAAAACCAGATCCTTTACTAGCACTTGAAGTATTAAAACACAAAGTTCTGGACCCTCTACCTACTACCCTCAACAAAAGAAAATAACCTTACTACCTTCTGTTCAAACCAGAAACATGCTCTAACATCTCTCAGCAAGAACCATTCCCTCAATCTCTCTCTCTTCCACACACCTACAGCCCTTTTATAACTCTTACTGGGGATCCAACCAGGCATCTCATTCCCCACAGCTGTGCCATATTGGCTGAACTATCAACCCCTTCTGGATCCGTAAAGGGTTTCTGCACCCTGTTGCACAGACCTTGTTGATCAACAGTACAGCACATGTCATTGCATCTGTTGCTTACGTTTTTCATTATGGTGTTCTAAAAACAATGTAGTCTTGTTTATGAAAAGATGATTTCCACTTACTGTCTTACCATCAGACCTCAATACTGCCACAGAGGGAAGCTCTGTCCCCTTCACGTGGGAGTTGGGACCCACATCATATTTCTCGGTATGATCATTCAAGAAATCTCCCTTGGTTTGCAGGAAATAGAGTCAATCTTGGAATGCTACAATGCATATTTTAAGATACTACTAGTATGGCCCTCTCTACACCAGGAGAACATTTAAAAAGCCTAGTGTAGACCAAGCAAGTTGAGGTTTTAGCGAATTATTGAAGGAAGTCTACATCTTGCTCTGCCTACACTAGGATTTTAAAATGTGTTTGCTACCCAGTGCTAGCTACTACATTCCAGAATGATGACATTTCCTTAGCTTAGACATTGCTGTTCCAGAGTCATCTTGATCGCTACAAGACCATTTGAACAGCTGCTTATGAGCCTTTGCGCACAAGATGTAGATGAGATCTCCTGTTTCCTCCTCACAGAAGATCCCTTGCTGCCTCCCCTTTGAGCAAGGCCCTTTTGACCACTTCTGTGTTCCAGTGCCTCTGGGGTGGGACACTACACCTCCTTCTGCAGCTGGCATCTCCAGAGGTAGAGTACAATTGACTTTTAAAACCCATTTAGCTCCCTCATTGAATGTCAGGTGACAAAGTGTAAGTGTACTGAGATTTAGGCCTGTGTCATGAAGGAGCATATAACAGGGATCCCTTCCCCTGTTATAGAAAAGCAGAATGGCCCCTTTAAGGGAAGGGGTTTTGTTAACTGGACAAGGGCAGCTGGTCAGGCTGGGGTTAACAAGCACCCTTTGGTAGGTCAGCTGATAGAGCAAATGACCAGAAGGGGCAGGTCTCTGAACATATAAACCAGAGCCAGTGTGAGTACTAGAAGTAGTGTATCCTTCATAAGGCAAGGGAAGGAGCTCCTAGAGGGACTGCTATAAAGAAGTGTCTGGTTGATTGCTGAGTTACCTGGGAGCTACTAATAAGGCTGAGGGCTTGAAGAGAGTAGTGTGGAGCAGGGGGAGCTTTGTGCATACAGCTAGTGAGCTGGGATTCATGTTCAGGCCCATGGGTGACTGGTACCACCTTAGTCAGGGGGGGCACATTCCCCCCCCAGTGACTAGTCACTATCTCACTGACTGGGGGTGGGGTCTCCGGTGGCCAATCGCACCAACTGGGAAGTGACCACAGCACTCCCAGAAGTGGCCATGGCGCTTCATCTGGTGCTCCCACTCCCTGGCTGGTGCTCGCAGCAGGAGCACCAGCGCTCATGCCTGGCCCCTCTGCCCGTTGCCTAAGCGGGGAGTGTGGCCTGTCAGGTGGCACACTGGCATTCCCAGGGGGTGCATGTGCACCCCTGTGCACCCCCTGCACAGTCACCACTGCTCAGGCCCAGCGTGGGGACAGTCTGAGTTGCAACCAGAGGCTTGTAACTTTTGCTGTCTAACTGGTGGCGTTGGTTTGGGGCTAAGGGTGTAGCTTAGAGGTCTCATTGGTGCCCTATGGGCACCTGATTGCCTTAAGCCCTGGGGCAGGGTTTGGGGCCACGAAGCCCTGGGGTAGTCTCCCACCTAATTAAGTTTAACAACAAAAGTGTGCGGGGTGAGACCAGGAGGTGCAAGGGCACTTGAAAAGCTGAAGTTGGGGCAAAAAGTGTGTAGCTACCAGGGGGTGTTGCAGCTGCTCCTGGAGCATGAACCTGCTACAGAGCACATCTCTCACTCTGTTGTAAATCCAGAGTAACTTCTGCTCCACAAATCTGACCACTTCCATTGCACAACTTTTACATGCCCTCAGAGATGGCTCTCCTCCCTCCCTGTAGAAACATGTCTCTGGTACCTCCTTGTGAAATCCCATAGCTGGCTAGTCAACTCAGCTTTCCCCCTTAGCTTACTGACTATGATGAGGAGCAATGACGATCTGCAAACTTTTCCTCAAAAGGACTGAAGCCAAACAGGAATGATATTTGGTGGGTGTGTGAAATTTAATGAGCCAGATAACACAAGGAAAAACCCAAAAAGAATAAATTAAGATTTAAAACAGAGGGGCAGCTGTGTGTCCTTTTATATACAGAGATTATTGCACACACTAGTATAGGGCTGGCATGTTGTGACACTTGGGACTCTTCATTTTGACTTGTGTGAAGTACAGCTCTGGACTTGGGACCTTTGCAGAGGAAGGGACAGGGGTCAAGGAACTGTGCCACTAGTAATGATTGTTCAGATGGAAATGCTTCCAAGAACCTGGAAGATAGACATGTGGTGTTTCAGAATCATGATGACAACGATGATACCAAGTAATAGAACTAAATGTCAGATGAAATTGAAACAATAATAGCAGCATTTTCATAATGTTCAGCTTAGGATTCCATGAAAATAGCATAGTTTGTATGAAATGCACTGCAGTATTGACTGCCTAGTCTTGCAGCTAGAGGCATAACAACCAGGCTCTGTACCCTGGGCAGCAGGAGAAGCCAGGCTGGCTGCAGTGACTGGGCCAGCAGTACCAGTTACTGCTGTTTATGTACCCCTCCGAGTGGGCACCAGGGGCTGGTGCTCTGTTTGCCACCCCTCATCACACTACTGGTTGCAGCAGGAGTGTCAAACATATGGCTTGTGGGCCAGATATGGGCCATGGTGCTGTTCTATCTTGCTCACCATCAGGCTATTGGAAGTTGCGGGTGAGGCCAGAGGGAGGGCAAGGACTGCCACAGAATTCAGGGTCCCTGGACTCTGCTGCACATGGTTGTGGGCAGAAGAGGGGTAAATGAGGGCTGGGCTGACTCAGCCCTGCAGCTGCTTGGTTATGCTGCTACCTGGTCCCACTATGGAAGTCACCACTGCCAGACCCCGCATTGGATCCATCATGGCTGCTGCTGGACTTGCTGTTGAACCTGCTGCAGCAACAGCTGGACCTGTTACCATTGTAGTTGTTGGATGTGTTGTTAATCAATGTTAACAGTTTAGGGACCTCCTAAGCCAATATTTTAAAATTTTTAGGTGCAGGCTATCAGGCCCTGCAAACTTAAAGTCATTAACTTGAATGATTAACTTGAATGACTGTAGTTACTGAAGGAATAAAAAATATTTTACTATTCTCATAAGATGTGACTGTATGTTCCTGCTTCCTTCTGAATACAGGACAGAGGAGTGCCTTTTCTATATGATGACTGCAGTTCGTTAGCATGAACTTTGGATTTTCGCTGTGTTGATGGTAAGTCACTACATGACTGCTGAGTTCATTAGCCAATAGTATTTACGTTCAGCGCCCAGCAGACTAAGTCACTGTGTAAACATCTTCAGGTGCACACTAAGAGGTCCACATGAACTCACCTGAAGTTTCTCTTCTTCAGTCAGACATGATGTGCTTGATAAAAGCTGAGCAGAAAATCAGAAAGGCATAAAAAAGAGTGAGATTTCATCTTTGACCACAAATTCCACCCTACAGCAGTCTCCAGTCTTTTTAGGTAACTCTATTGGGACAGGCAGGGGCACATTTTCCAAGAGCTCAAGGCCAGATTTCCAACAAGTGTCCAATTTGCCCAATAAAGAATACTTTCCTCAAAGTACTTACCTCTCAGCATTTCTCTGTGGCTAGGTTCTGCACATGTCAACTCCAAACATGCCTGTGAGGTGCTGAGAGCTTGAAAATCTGTTTGTGACTGTAAGACTTTTGAAAATTTGGGTCCAAGAGGTCAAGTGTATGTATTAATGCCCATCACCTCCCATTTATTTCTCAAATTTCTGAAGGACTGATTGCCCCAGAGCAATCAAGATTCAAGTGCACATAACTTAGTGGAAGGCAAGTGCTAGGGGCACACTGGAGCCCGGTAGAGAGGATCATGGGTAAAGGTGATCTGTGAAAATAGGTTATACTCCTGTAAAGACTTACAAGGGTGCATAGCTTTATACATTATGAGCCAGGCCCCTAACATCAAGACTACAGAAACAAAAGCCTGCAGCACAGTTCTGGTGCATAAGTCCTTGCTTGAGAGTTGTAATGCAGTCAGTTTCTGGGTGTCATGTAGTCTCTGGGGTTTATACACATAGACAAATCTTCCTAAAGCTCTCAGGTTCTCTAGCTGGAATGGCTGAGGATTCTTGAGACTCAGAAGCCAGTCCAACTGCCCTCTCTTATCATCCCCCTCAACAATAATCTAAACTAGTGGTAAAAGAGCTGGCCTGGGCTGATCTTGAATGACAGCTTGGAATTTCCCCCCAGCTCCCAAACTGGGATTAAAGTAGAACTCAGAAAAAGAGATTTGAAAAAGAATCTGGTGTTTGCTTTGGCACTAACGTCTCTTCATAGGAATGACCTATTTCTGACTGGAAGCCTCAGCTTGGGGTACTTAGGACAGAGGCTGAGCCTAGCAGGCCATGAGCTCCCTCTGACTTAGTCTTGGGGGAGCTTTGCAGTTCCATATTAATGAAAATGCTTTGTAGAGCATTTTGACAAGAAAGCCTTGATAAGATCTTGACCTGCATTTTGAGTCCAGCATCCATGAACAATGAAATACACAGATACTTTTCACCGGTACACTGACAGGCAATTTTCCATGTCAAGAGATTAGTAAATAAATAAATAAATAAGCTCAGGAGAGATCCTTGAATTTACCAAGGTCTAACCAGTGGGTTACAGTGATGCATATCCTAGTGAAGAGATCCTTTCCTGTTCCTCTACTGCATCTCTCATCTGATAATAGCAAACCTATTTACAATGATAAGGAAACTTCACAGCTCCCAAGAGGTGATTTAGTATTGTTATCCCCAATTTACAGTGCCAAAGAGGGGGAAGTCTTCATTCTCAACTGTTCACTAATTCTAGGCCCTCAGACTCTACCCAAAGATGCACTCAATCCTGAGAAGATATTGCTGGAAATCTCCGACACACCTGAATTCTCCTGAATTTGCCTCATGATTCCTAGGATGGATCATATACAAGTGTTTCTTCACCTCACTCTGATCTACTCAGTGACTGCCTACTCCACTTTTCAGGTCAGCAGAAGGTGTATTTAGTATTTCAGAGAAAAGCATGAAATGGCTGATGTGCCCAGGAAAAGAATCCGATCCTCCTACCTTCATAGTTGATGCACCCATTAGCATCTTCCTGCCCTGCCATCAGTTGCTCTACCTCACGTTCTGACATTTTCTCTCCTAGAAACAAAAGGAAAAAGACAGGTAGGTTAGAAGGATGACTCTACCACTGCCCCAGCCCTGGTATTAGATTACTGTGGATTATGAGGGTCCTCTAGCCCTCTTCAAGAGAGCCACTGCTGCCTCACTTGAGGAACAGTACTGGGGAGAATTCATTTGTTGGCTATTTGCTCCATCTAAGGCTAATTAATGGGGCATTTGTAAGTTAAGGTGCTATGTTTTCAGAAACACTAGAAGGAGTGTAGTGAAGGAAGGCAGAGGAGAAGAGAAAGAACCAAATTGGAAGAGCTGTCACTAGGAACATCTTCAAGCCATTAACTGGCCTGGGTCACATCCCAGCCCATAACTTACATGTGAAAGGAGCTCTGTTTTGGAATAATTTGCTCCTGCTAATACTATATCAGCAATGTCTATATTAACAGTGCATTGGGCTATTTGCTAAAGCCTGTGTTAAGATGAGGAGGATTATCTGTGGCTGCCCCAGATAACAGGATCTCCCTTTAGCATTATACCATCCAACAGAACTCAACTCCCTAAAAGAAGGGAAGTTCCACTCTCAATGCTGTTCCCCTGACACTGCCACAGGGGCTTTTGGTATCAGCTTAGATCTCTGTCCCCTGGTTACCAATCCACTAGGTCCAGCTTTGCCTCCAGCCCATACCCAGAGTGGCAAGCACATGGCGCAGTTCTGCTCCCATAACAGTGCCGTTTGACTCCTTGTCAAAGACACGCAGTCCTTCCACAAAGTCTTCATAGGTTCCCTGTTCCTTGTTACGTGAAATATGTTGCAGGATGGGGAGGAAGGTCTCAAAGTCCAGCATCTTTGCATTCATTTCTGACAGAGAAGGAAGCAAAAGGAAATGGAATAATTCAACAAGTCCCTAGTGCTCTTCATGACAAGGCACTTTATACACACCAATTACTATGCGCATCACTGAAATGCAGCCACCTCTGGAATAGAACTGGGCAACTCTACATGTGAATGCAGGAAGGAAGTGGAGAACAACCTGCATCCAAAGTGAAAGCATAAAGCAAAGTTGTGAGATGTATACCAGAATTGTCTAGACTAAAATTTAGCTAGGAAACAAGTCTGATAGCTCACTCCTATAGGAGGTGCTAGGGCACAGGCAGGAAAAATGTGGCCCACAGGCCAGATGCGGCCCACCAAGCCATTCTATCTGGCCTGTGGGGCTCCTAAAATATTTAGAAAATTAATATTTATCTGTCCCTGGCTGCCTATCATGTGGCCCTCAATGGCTAGCAAAACTCAGTAAGTGACTCTCCATCCAAAATAATTGCCCACCCTTGTGCTAGGAGTATTCTCATTACCCAGATGGACTTGGGTTTTAAGTCCTATTCAATAGCACATCACTCGCTACCACAATAACTCTGTACCACCCCAAAGGGCACAAGTGGTTCCATTTCACTTGAAGGTATGAATCAAGGGGTTACTAAAGGATCATAACTAGAAAGCAAATAAAAAGCACTCAATGTATTTTTTAAATCATAATCCAGGATTTCCATGGCTTCTCATTTAGGATTTTTGAATGCTCACGATCAGATAGGCAGCCCCTAGACATGATTTAACAAGTGACAAACAGCAGAGTATTCTCAGCAGAAGGTTCTGGGATATATTTACTTTTTTTTTGTCTGTTAGGACCCATGCTTTTGGCCTTCAAGACACCCTGTTCCGGCTTTCTCTCCCTGGACGGTGGCTGCAATATCCAACTTGAGGGTTTTGTTTAATATATCCAATGTATTCCTATGTTCACTTAAAAGGACTACAGTGTTTAAGGCACTAGCTTAGGTCCTGGAAGAGCCAGCTCTGCCATAAACTTCCTGTTACCATAGGCAAGTCCCTTAGCTGCTCTGTGCCTCAAGTTCCTCCTCTGTGCCCTGCTTCAAAAGGGTCCTGCAAAAATCAGTGCATTAAAATTGAAAACCATCAACAGAAAGCACTATACGAGAGCCACATATCATTGTCCAGGGAGCTCCCCAGTCAGATGGTTGCTGTTAAGCACACAGAAAAATCCCTGAAGCCAGATCCTCAGAGAGTTTAAAGTGTCACAGCCCCATCCAAGCCAGGGAAGCTATTCTGTTTTGCAACAGCTGAGAATCTGGCCAATAAAATGATGCACCTCCAGAGAGTGTCCTTTGGGAAGGATCAGGGATGCTATCTGGAGGGAGAGAGGAGGAATTATCCAGGAATGATGAGGTCTCTGAGTCATTTTCTTTAAAACGTGACACTGACACAGCACAGTTATTCTTCTCTGCATGGGGACTAAATCCATCCTAAATCTCCTGGCATGTTACTGGCTACATTTCTCTTCAGGCCTCCAAGAGTGATCAGAAAGAATTGACCTGCCAAAGCTTTCCCAAGGGCATGGATGGTGAGATAATGGCTCAAAACCAGGAGGTTTCTATCCCAGGGCTCTGCAAGCAGCACCAGTGTGGCACAGGGAGGGGAGTGTAAAGAGGATCATGGCCAGTGTGGGGGTCTGGACTGATCATAAGGGCAGTCCCCCAAGTGGGAGGCACTTAGTGACTTGTGAACTACAAGAATAAGAAAAGATGATTTCTGGAGCTCTGAGAGCTGGGCCTTGGACTTCTTCTGTTAACTGCCTTCTTGTCCACCCCTTCTTCTACCACAGGGTAGAAATGGGAGGCAGGAATATTCCTCATCCCAGCAGTGAGGCCAAAGTACAGCACACAGGCTGCTTCTGACACAAGGAGAGAAACTCCTTGTTAACAGCTACCTCATCACTGAGACAAGATACAGGGTATTCCCTCTAGAACACTAAAGGCTTTCCCCATCTACAGCTCCCCCTGCCCAAAGCATCTTCTGTCATAGGGAAGCAGTGGGGGAGGGGTGAATTAGGGCTACTTACTCTCTGGAAGCTGAGTTTTAAGGTGAGAGAAGAAAACCTGGTGCTCAAGTAGTTTAGAAACACAGTGTTTTGCATACCAGCTACCCTTGAGTGGCTGGCAAGGCTTGTGGACTGATCGTAGAGCCTTGGTCCTCCATGTCCATTATAAAGGACCAGAAGGTGATGTTAGGGGGACAATCATAAAGCTTGGAAAGCCCACGCAGGGGAACTACGGAATGGCTGCAGGTCTCTCTCTTCCTCTATGCTACAGAGGTGCCTTCAGCTACCTGGGGCTCCCGGTACACTCAAGTGACTGACTGTGCTCAGAACACAATTCTCTAGTCAGGCTGATGTCAGGACTGGCCCCTTGTTTTGGATTCCCTGTTACAGATCTCCCTGTTACAGACAAAATTATTTCTGGGGCCCAGTTCAGCAGGACACTGATGAGTGCCCCCTGCCCCCCATGTCTTCCCTGTCCCCACCTCCTCTTGCTGTTTTTCTTGCCTGTCCCATTAAACCCTATCTTCTCTCTGTTCTTCATCGTTTCCTTAAGATGTAAAAGCCAATCAAGCCCAGGAGACCAAAGTCTCTATTACTAGCTGACGTGGCACAAACAACCTGTCCCCTACCACCTTCCGCCTCTGGCTGGGGAGGACTGTGTAGAAGGCTAAGAGGGAATATAGATTCTATAATAATGTATAAGTGCTGTGTATTATTAGGCTAAGTACAGAGAGGCAGAAGCCTGAGGCTGAATCGATTCAAACTAGGCAGCTTCCTCTAAGCTGTGTAGGTTGCACGGGTAACCAACTGAACTGACATTCAGTTTTCAATCTGGAAAGGCAGAGGGAGGTCTGCACTGACCCAGTCCAGTAGGCAGGGAGTGCTAGAGCACGTCTTCCAGCCTGCTGGCTATTTCCAGCCCAGCCTAGTGTCCCCAAATGCCAGCTGTCCCCCACAGGGGGTTCAGGAGCCCCCTGTCTGGGTGCTGGCCCACCTTGGGGGAGCCTCCCCCTCAGGAAGTTTCCCCTAGCCTGGGTTTCCCAGCCCAGGCAGCCCTGGGGAGCTGAGGGGAATGCTTCAGCTGCTGCCCCAGGAGGGAGGGAGAAGAAGTCCTCCCAGCCAAATGCTTGCCCCTACAGCTCAGCATGGTGGCACCAGGGAATCTCTGCCTTGCGGGGCTTCTCCTCACCCCAGCCCAGGGTCTCCCGGCCCTGCGGCAGCCCCAGGGAGCTAAGGGGGATTCTTCCCAAGCCCACCTCCTTGCCTTAGCTGCTGGTAGGGTGGCCATCATCGAGGACATCCTGGTTTTCTGCTACTCTGTCCTCTATTGATACGAAACCCAATGCCTTCATGTCCTTACGTAAAGGCATCTGGGTTCATATCAATAGAGGGCAGAGGACAATTGGACTGTCTTCTATGATGGCCACCATGGGTGACTGGTGCCACCTTAGTCAGGGGGGCATGTACCCCTCCAGCAACCAGTCAGCAACCGGGGGGGAGGGGAGAGAGGGATCTCTGTGGCCAATCTCACTTTCTTGAGGGGGGAAGTCCTCCTGAGGCTAATATTGCTGACTGGGGTGGGGAGTCCCCCTGCAGCAAAACTCCCCCATGGCACTACATCCGGTGCTCCCACTCCCTGGCCAGCGCTCTCACTTCCCTTCCCATAGCCTAAGCAGGGAGCGCAGCCTGTCACGGGGTGCACCATGTGCAACCCCATGCATCCCCTACACGTTGCCACTGATGGCCACCCTGGCTGCTGGCGTCTCAGGGATAGCCCAGGGAGTGGCAGGAAATTCCTCTGCTGCCCTGCATTAGTTTTGCCTCAGACTTACAGAAACTAAGGCAAAACTGGCTGCGGAGGAGCAAGAGAACTTCCCTCCGCCCCCTCCAGCTGCTGAGACTTGCAGACACTGAGGCAAGGTTCTTAGGCAAGGTTTGGGAGGGGAAGAATTTCCCTCAGCTCCCTGGGGCTGCCCAGGGATGGAAGACCCTGGGTAGGGGTGGGGGGAGGCCCCCCAAGGCAGGGGCTCCCTGGTCCCCCCATGAGCTAAAGGGGCAGGCACCTGGCCAGCAGGACTTCTTGCCTTCTGTGGCGGCCACTGAAGCAATCAGAGCTTGGGAGGGGGATAGCTGCAAGGGTCTGAAAAAGCCCCACCACAGGGGCTTTCCCTCCTGCCACATGCTATGTAGACCCTGGCTGGGGACGAGGTGGGGGGTTGAGCATGAGCGACTGGTGCCTTCTGAATCTGGGGGAGCGCTAGATTGCTGACAGGGGTGGGGGCACGAAACTGGAAGTGCACGTCTTCCAGCACTTCTGGTTTCGCGACTTGACTTCCAGGGGGTGTACGGCTGATCTCAGGAGGTGCATGTACACCCATTTTCATCCCCTACATGTCGCCAATGTGCTGGGGGTGTTTCCTTGCCTCCATCCCATTCCTTTGGGCTGATGGACACAGGCAAGAAGCAGGCTAAGGAGCAGAGGGATGAGGCAGCCCCTGCTCCACTGGAGCAGATAGCATAGCCTAGGGCTGCAAAGCAACCTGGGATGCTGGGGGACTGAGAGTTAACTTGAGCCAGGAAGGGGTCTGGGACAGAAGGTCTATAAACCAGTTTGACCCAAATCAGTTAAGTCTGATACTACATCCAACCAGGTTTATCTTAAATCAGTTTTGTTTATGTTGAAACTGGTTTATGTGCACTGAACTTCTGTTCTGTTACGGGTTTAAACCAGTTTCTGATCACTTAAACTAGTTTATGTGTAACTTCTTTCCCTAGCCTTGGAGCTCATTCATGTCCCATTTGCTGTGTAAAGAACAAAAGACATACCAACCCTAGGGACCATTCTGCCCTTAAACTCTCTGCTGGAGGTATTGCCAAGAGGTTGGGAGCACTGTTTGCACTTGGTAAAGAACATTAGGGTGAGATTTTCAAATCATTTCATGCCCAGTGGGTGATAAGTTATTTTATATATGTGGCACTGATGCAGCTATTTAAATGGAAGCTGAGCTGAAAAATGTGGTCCTAGATAGTAGAGACAGGATAATGGGACAGAACTTTCTGACAAATACTCATTTGAATTGTTCACCCCTTCTTTTTGTTGTGTTTTTGCCTCTTTTAGCATTTACTGTCTGCGTATATTTATGCAAGTTGCTTTTACTATAAGCACTCCAGAAAAAAAAAAAATTTATATTTAACCTGATGATGAAACTGATACTCAGGCACTCACTCTCTCAGTAAACTGAAAATTACCAGTAAATTACAGGTGACTTATATAACCAACCACAGCCAAAGCAACAAAGCTGGAAATTTTAGGGACAAGTCACACAGAAGAATTTTTCACATAAAAAGTTACTGAGCAAGGAATGACTCCGAGAAAAATAACAGTGTGTTCCTTGCTGTTTCACAAAAACAGAAAGTAAAATCCACCCTGTAAGTTATTTGTTATAAATTACTCATTCAGCTGTGGATGCAAGATTAGACAGAAAGACAAGACAGAGAGCTACCAACTCATTTTACATAAGTCTTTCTTTGTACAACCATTGGGTAGGAATGCTGCTGGAGGTCAGTTTCCTATAGCAAATATTGTCCTTATCTTGCAGCTATGAACACGTGGACTGGATGCTCACCCCTTTGTCTTGGTTGCTCTTACCTTCTGGTTTGGGTTTGCCCAGCACCCTCAGCACCTCAGCATTGGTTGGGTTTTGTCCAAGCGCCCGCAGGACATCTCCACATTGAGCATAGGCGATTTTCATCTCCCCAGCTGGGGTCCTGTCAAATAGGCTGAAGGCCTCCTTGAAATCTGCACAAAGGAAGGGACAAAATCTGTGGTCATCTGCCCATTCATAATGCCTCCAAGTCACCCTGGGGAGAAAAGGACCTGTGGGAATCTGGCTTTGTCCATGGGGATGGGAGGGAGGGAGTCATCCTGACAAGGAAGAGAGGTGTCTTGACAGTTGTATTTTGGGATTTCTAAACTGTTAACCCTGTTATCCCTGCAGTATTTACCCTGCCTCCAAGTCAGGTTTTCCAGACTACACTGAACCCCAGGTTGGTGAGGCTGGACTGCAGTCAGGACTCAGGCTAGCTAGCTTGTGTATGTCTCCATTACACAGCACTCACAGCCTCACCTCCAGCTCCATCCTCCTCCTCTTTTATTTAGACTTCCCACAGGCTTCCACTGCCTGTAACATCCACTGAACAATCCTTTTCCTTCTACACATGCTTTACCTGTAAAATTCCCTTTGGAAGGCATGTTCCTGTGTAGTCCTCTGTTCAGGCCCCTCCCTTGCCCCAGCCAAAGTCCTCCCTGTCTGCAATGCTTCTTCATTCTGTGACTTTCCTTGGTCAGGCCTTCTTTGCATCCATTCAAGCAGGATGCTGCTGCCTGAATGTTTGCCATGTGCAAAGTAGGGTTGCCAACTCTCCAGGATTGCCCCGGAGTCTCAAGGAATTAGATATAAATCTCCAGGAGATGCTGAGAGTCACCCCGGAAATAAATGATAGGTCATTCATTAAAATAAATATTAAATGTTGACTCTGATTTATACAGTAGTCAGTGGGTTTTTAAAATGTAATAGTAATGTGTATGTGCCTTCCTGATGTAAAGTCTCCCCACCAGAATCTGTAACTGATACACCAAGCACATGGACATGTTTGTGTTGTGCGCCACTGGCACAATGCTATTCCAGAAACCTCCTGGAGTAGATTCAGGAGTGGCAACCCTGATGCAAAGACCATGTTCCACCTCCTCAAGAATCCTGCCTTATCCTCCCTGTGTGCTGCAGGAGGCAGGACTGCCATTTTGAAGAAGCCCCTGTCACCCTGGCATCAAGCACTGCCCTTTACCTTGGGGGATGTACCCTAGATCTGGAACAATTAGGATCTGCTTCTTCTTGTACGTAATGTTTTTCAGTCTCCTGGCCTGCTGTAATATTCTCTCTTTATCCCTTATGTCTGCTACACGAACAATAACAGTCCTGCACTGCTCTGGCCCTGGTTTCCCCTTCCTGCTTGTCACCCGCCAGGCTCTCTCCACAATGATGGGATTCTCCAGTGTGTCTAGCTGCAGAATGCTGGGCAACCATTTCTCCAGGAATGCTTCTAGATCTCTCCCCTCTTCTTTTTCTGGCAATCCTAAAACTCTGAAGGTGTGGGCTTGGGCCTGGCTCTCCAGTAGCTCCAGGCGGGCATGGAAATGTCTGTTTTGTCTGATCAGCTGTTGCAAGGTTTGGTCCCATATTTGGGTTTTCACCCCCTGTTTTTCGATCAATAAATCAGTCTTCATGGCTGGCAAGGCAAGGCGGTTTATCAGCCTTTCCAGCCTCTCCATGCGAACACTTAAAGCCACCATTCTACCATCAAAGGCTGTAAGGATTTCTAGCTTCTCATCCAATTTCTTCTCAATGTCTAGCAATAGCTCCCTCAGGGATGCATGGCTGTTGTTTCCACTGATGGGTAGATTTGGATGGCTGGAGTCTCTCTGGGGTGAGTGAGGCTCATAAGCCCAAGATGTAGTTCCCCGGGCTTGGTAGAAATCCTTGGGCAAGATTTTTGGTTTTCTTGATTTATTAGTTGGCATCTTCATACCAGCTACAGCACTTTGCCTTACCTGGGATGTGGACTTTCTATGCCCATGGCTTGGCTCTTGTAAGCCCAGGAGCTCTACTACGCTCTCTGCTGATGGAGCCCCAGTCCCACCTGCAGATTAGCTTTTTACTATTCTTGATACCATCCAGCATGCTGTCCTATGTGGTACAGAAAGGATATGTCAGGGGCTGCTGCCTGGCTGTGACATCACAGTGGCCACTTCTCTGCCAATGGGTCTTGTGAGGCATGGGCTTTGGGCATACGAGGGAGAAACTGATGTCCTCCTTTCATGGCTGGATTCACAGAGGAGATAAAGGTCCTGCTGCAAGTATTAGCTAAGCAAATTCTCCTTCAGTGGCAGCAAGCACAGCTGCTTGTTTAAAACTGAAGGAGTGTGGATCTAGTCCTGTTTCCCCATCAGGATATCATTTGTGTCTTTTGCACAGTATATGGATTCACTATGGTTTAGATCCTTTCCTGGTTCCCCAGGCACAATAGGGCAAGATAATTGAAAACATCTGATCAAACTAAACTTCACCCAGATATGCATGAAAGGCAGTACACTCAAATATCAACCCTAGTACACTGGTACTGGAAAAATATGAAAGCCTCCTTGATGTTAAGAAATGAAAATTGAGCTGGCTTGGCAATAGGATGAGACATCCTAGTTCAGTAAACACTTGAAGAAAGAGTGAATGGAAGGAAAAGAGGCCAACTAAAGAAAATGTATATAGATGATGAAGAGGAATGATCATCACAGAGCCTCTTTATTTTGTCGAGGCAAAGAATGTCAGTGATGTAGAGAGGTCATAGTGAGCTGTTACGATGGTCATGGGAAACAGGCTGATTGGGTGCTCTAGGGGACCATTTTAGAAGCTGGGCCAATATGACACACAGTCCCCTGATATTTTCTCCATCCAGAATTTGAACTCTGATCTTCTACCATACTGACTCATCACTGTGGTGTGGGAGCAGCCCATATAGAAGAATGCAAGTGCAGCCCCAGGCACAGGCTTCCCTGTCATGATGGGCATATGTCATTCACCAAATCCTCAATTTTAAGTTGAGGCAGCAGCATCATTAGCAGAGTAAGGACTCAGGATTCATACATTTCCCCTGCTGCTTTGGAAGATGGTATCATTACTAAATCCCTGCACTGGCTCCCACTCATCTTCCTCATTCACTTCTATTTTCATCTCCACTGCTGCCTACATCCCTTCCCAGCATGTCACTCATGCCCTGAGTTCCACTCAAACTTTCTTTTAAATACTCCTGCTGCCATAGAATCATAGAAAAGTAGGGCTGGAAGGGGCCTCATTTAGTCCAGCCCTCTGCCTAAATCAGGATCAACCCTATCCAAACCTCCCAAAGAAATCCTTGTCTAACCTATTACTAAAACTACACATGCGAGCCTGTCATACAACCATAAAGCCTAGCACTAACTTGCCACAGGTAAAGCAGAGGGACAACAGTGGCCAATGTCCTGCTGCTGGAAGGGATGATAAAATACACTCAAGAAATCCAAGGAAAAGGGCCATGCCCCCTGTTACAGAGGAAGGCAAAAACCCCTAGAGTTCATACCAATCTGACCATGGTAGGTAAAATTTCTTCCTGATCCCAAATGTGGCAAGTCTGACCATGAGCATAGGGGTGAGACCCTCTAGCTAGGAACCTTCAGGTTTGTGTCCCAGAAGGAACATTGACCCACATCAGTCCAAATCCCCAGTCTTGGTTGCAGCCAACAACTAGTGCTTCTGAGGAAGGCAAAAAGAAGAACAACAAAAACAAGCTCTGATGTGGAGCAACAGGAAGGGGAAAAAATTCCTTCCTTGTCCCATGCAACAATCAGCAAAACTAGAAGCCTGGGAAATACCCATAGTAGAGCATACACATAGCTACTTCTAAATCATCCCTGACCAATGCTTAACCAGTCTTTTTGAACACCTCCAATGACAGAGTTTCCACAATTTCCCTGAGCAGTCTTTTCTCCTACCTCACTGTTCTAACACCTAAATTCTTCCTGCTATCCGATCTAAACCTACTTTGCTGCAACTTTAAGCCCTTGGCACAAATCCTGGTCTCTATAGCTAGAGAGAAAAGGCATCCTCCCTCATCTTCATGGCAGCCTGTCAGATATTTCAAGAATGCTATTCTCTTTTTTAGAGAAGTCCTCTATTTTTTATAACCTGACAATGCATATCCTTCCCTGTCCTCCTCCTCCACCACAGCCACAGCCTTGTTTTGGAGGCCTGTGAGCTTTCCTCATTGCCTATAGCTCCATTCCTGCTATCCAGACTACTTTATGATATCTACCGATTCCACATGTCTTCTAGAGGCTATGAATGGTATAGATCAGGGGCAGGTGATTATTTTGGGTGGAGGGCTGCTTACTGAGTCTTGGCAAGCCATTGAGGGCCACACAACAGGCTGCTAGGAGCAGATAAATATTAATTTTCTAAATTTTGGGGGGCCCCACAGGCCGGATAGACTGGCCTGGTAGGCCACATCCGGCCCACGGGCCGCATTTTGCCCACCCCTTTTATAGATAGAGGAGTATGTCTGGGGAGTTGGGAGTCAGGACCCTTGGGTTCTGCTCTCAGACCTGGTAAGGGAGTAGTCTCTTGTGGAATAGTGCAGGAGACACAGGTCGGGACTTCTGGGTTATATTTCTACTGGTGGATAGGGAAGTGGCTTCATGGCTAGAGTAGAAGAGGGATTGGGTATCAGGGCTGCTCTTCTAATATCAGATCCACAAGGAGTGCAGTAGGATGGTTGGAGCAAGTGGCTCAGAGTTAGGGCTCCTGGTCAGCTTTGGGAGAGAGTGTAGTCTCATGGTTACAGCAGAGAGATTGGCATGGGCTCTAGTCTGGATTATCCAACTGTGTGAAGAGCAACAACAGTTGGGTTGAAATCTGCCAGCACTTACCTTCAATCTGGTCAGCAGAGAACTCAATCTGAAGAGAACAGAGGAGAGCAGTTAGAATCCAGTTTCCACCCTTTGTGCTGTAATAATAGTTCTGCATAAATCCCACAGCCAGAATCAAGCTAAGGCAACAGCAGCACAAACCAGCCCATAGGCAGAGCAACAACAATTTGACAAGGTAGTCTGTCTTTCACTAGCGGCAGGAGGAATTTATCTCCTGATCCTGACTCCCCCACCCCAAAGAAAGTGCCAGAGCACTGGGCAGCACCTATCTAACCTGTTGGGGGTTGGGGGCTGAGAGATTTCAGATTCGATCCTGGAATCTTAAATGCCCTTTTAAAATAAGTAAATGTGAAGCCCTTTTTACAGCAGAGAAAAGCTTGCATTTGTGATATGAATTCACCCTAAGGGGCCCAAAATGGGAAGGCAAATAAAAACAACCCAAACCTTTATTTCCTATAAATATCTCCTGCATCATGGAGTTTGAATACTCACTGCTAACAGCAGTGGGCTCACTCCAGTGAATTCACAAAATCATAAGGACTGCTCTTATCACAGCAGTGGTGGAAATCTGTACCTCAGGGGCCAAGCTAATCAAACCACTGGACTACTTGTCTTTGTGAAGGGGTGTTTCAAGGGAAGAATAGGGTAGATGTTCTTTCAAAATGTGGTTCTAGGAGAAATGCAGAAAGCTGGCAGAAGTTGCCCAGAGTGAGTGGTACTTAATCATGCTGTGTTCTAGATAATCCTGCAGGCCTCCTCCCCACCCTTAAGAAAAAGGGAAAGCAAAACATTATCTCTTGCCATATTCTCCCATTAGTATCTGGTTTAACAGGGTAAACCAGGTGTAGTCTGTTACTGGGACCCTGACATCTCACAAAACCCAGTGAACTGAAAATATCTGTGCAAAATGTTGGATGAGCAGTGCCAGGCAGTGGATGAGCAGTGCAGACTGGGAGTCATCTCTGCAACCTGGAGACCAGCTGCTGTTAGAAATCATCACAGCAGCCAAGTAGGAGGAGTCAGAGGCCTGCATTTTCCAAAATGACAAGTGCCTTTGATTGCCTCCATTTTGGGGGAATCCAACTGGAGACCCCCTAAAAAAGGCCCGTTTTATTCATCACTTCTGACATCAAGACCTTTGAAGGCATTTTCAAAACAGCAGCTTTCAAATATTTTTGAAAAAAGGGACTTTAATGATCTGCTGCTAACTCTGGACACTCTGTTGAGGCACATCAATGCCTATTCTTTTCCTGAATCCTTCCAAATTCCTGTCCTCAGTAATATCATGTGGCAATGAGTTACAAAGGTTAACAATATGCCAGGGAAAAGAATAGGGACCTTTACACAGTCTGAAGTACTTACTATCACAGATCAGCTCCTTTCAGGAGAAGCACTGCCTTGGTGGGACTCTCCAAAAAGAAGCCTTGTTCAGTCTCCCTCCCGGAGGACTCCCTGAAGCCAGCCCTGGAATGACTTCTTGAGGGGCAAGCCTTTGGCTTCAAGAGCCTCTGGCTTCCCTGGCCCTTTGTGGCACCCTCACCCTCTGTAGCACCCTCACCACAAAATGCTCCTTCTGTTCTCAGCTCCTGGGAAGAGGGGTTCAAGTGTGAAACCCCAACAGCACAGCTCCACTTCAAACACTCTTTATTGTGCCACTGAGGTTCCTCACATCCTTTCCTGGACTCCTGCTTTCTCTCTGCAGCTCTGTCAATGCCTCTTTTTTTCTCCTCAAGCATAGTGAGCCACAGTAACAACAAAGTGCAACAAAACTGGGAAACCGTATTTAACCTCGTTGCTAAAGTCACCCCAAAATGATAAATAATGTTGTCAGGAACCAGTCAATGAACAGTTTCTGAGGCCTGCTGCTAGCCCAGACTTATCTTTCCCCAGGGAAAAAAGGCATCTAGAAACTTTCTGTAGCAAAAGGTGCTCGTACCAAGCCCTCCAAAGTAATCCTTACTGAAGGAACTCCAGGTCAGTATTCAGCCCATGTAGCCTTTTTGGTCAGACTTGTCTATTTTTCCCCGCTCGGGATTCCCAAGGAGACAGCACAGATTCAAGGTGGATGGCTACAGTAGTGTAATTAGAGATAGGCAAGAGGGGAACCAGCCCTGGGCACCAATTTAAGAGGGATACCACAGTCGTTTCCCACCTTTGCTGAGTGGCAGCAAGAGGAGCCCCAGGGCATTGCTCTTGCAGCAGCAACAGTACCCAGTGAACAGACACTGCACTGCCGCTGCTGTTTTAAGAGAAAGAGGTGGGGCAGGCAGAGTATGCAGTAGCAGTGCAGCCCTGGACTGTTTTGGAGTTCCCATCATGAGTAAGACTCCTGTGCCCTGTCCCACCCCCTGTTCTGTGACCTGTGGGCAGTACCAGATTAAGGGAGAGATGAGTGCGGTGACTGCTCTAGGCGCTGAAGCAAAGGGGCACCAATAGGTGCTGCCCAGCCAGGGTGAGGTGCGGGACAGAGCCACGAGCAGCTTGTCTGGGGGCACACAGGGATGAGGGTGGGTGAAGCAGCTCCTGTCACTGTGTGCACCCCCAGGCAAGCATGGCGGCACATGTACCCCTGGATCTGTGCGTGGGGTGAGGGTGGGCTGCTGCTGCAGGCTTGCCCCAGGCACTAAACTTGCTATCGTACTGCCTGTGGGTGTCCCCAGCAGGACTTGCCCAGGGCACAAACCCTGTTTGTTATGCCACTGGGTACATATTTTAGTGCAATGAGCTGGAATGTTCCCTCTTTTGAAACAGGTGCTGTCCTAGTAATGAGCACCCTTCCCCTCAACAATGAACCAGCTGGAGCAGTAAATTCTTGTCCAGACCCACAGGGAGTGGAGCATGCAGACAGCAGGAATGCCCAGAACACTGGTCCCAGGAAGGGGAAAGGATGTTATTTCAAGGCCTGATCCCAAGGCCAGGGGGGTCAAGTGCTTCAACTGTCTCCCTACTGCACCTACTATTAATAACTCTCTTACTACAATACTGGCTTAGAAAAGTAACTATAGAAGGACGTCAAAAAAAATGACCTCCTGCTGTAGAACAAGGATTCTGAATAAAAGATGTTCTCATCGGGGAGAATCACGCAGATGAGACAATGCAGGCACCAAAATACTTTAGGACTGAGACAGCTGGCAGCAGGAAGCCATTTCATGCTGTCAGGGTCTCTGGTGAGGGCCTTTGATCAGGACCTCATCTGGGCCTGCCCAGGCAGGCTGTCTCACAGGCTAGAGATAAAAGTTACATATAAACCAGTTTAAGTGATCAGAAACTGGTTTAAACCTGTAACAGAACAAACATTCAGTGCACATAAACCAGTTTCAAAATGGTCAAACCCAGTTTGAGATAAACCTGGTTGAACATAGTATCAGACTTCACTGATCAAGCTCAAACTGGTTTATGCAACTTCTGTCCCAGACCATTTCCTGGTTTAAGTTAAACCAGAGTCCCCCAGCATCCCAGCATGCTCTCTGAGCTATGCTCTCTGCTACAAGCCAGCAGGGCTGGCCCCATCCCTCTGCTCCTCAGCTGGAGCAGGGGCAGGCAGGGACAGGGGGCTGGCCAGATGCTAGCCCCAGAAGGGAACAGGGAAAAGGTTTATTCCCCCCACTCCCTCCCCTGTCTCACTGGCATGGACTGCATTTCTCTGCTGGCTGCTCCAGTAGCAGGGCTGTGTCCAGTCCTGGCAGTAGCCTGGAGTGAACTGGCCAGGGAGGGGTTTTAATTCCCCCTTCCCTGTCTCACTGGCACAGACCTGGGCCAGGGTCTGCTGGGCAGTTCCACCTTGCTGCTGCAGCAGAGGGACTGGGGCATGGCCAAATGCTGGCCGGCATGGCCCTTGAGGCGGAGGGGACAGCCCCTCTATCCCCACTACCACTGGGGGACTGCAGCCAAGGTCTGCCCACCCCAACCACCACTGCTGCCACTTGTTCCCTGCACGGGGCAGGCGGCAGGATAAGCCACCTCCTGCCCCCTATGCCAGATACTGGAGGGAAGGGGGAATAACCTTCCTCCCTGTCCCCTTGCCTAAGTGGCCTTGCCAGCCGGCCTCTGGGGCAGCAGCCCCTGTCCTGGTGCCTGGGAATCACGAGCTTCTTCCCAGCGAGGGACTGTTGTGGACTGCATGGGGCGAATGACAGCACCAGTTCAGTCTAGGCAAGTGAGATTAACCTGCAAAGATTGAATCAATTCAGGCTCTGGCTTTTTGAATGTCTGTTCCTATCCACAGTCTCCAAGCACCATGAACAACGCATGCCCCCAGCAGCTGGAGGGGAGGGGGCACAGCTGCACTGGTGGTATCAGGAGCTCAGTGGCAGAAGCCCAGTGGCAGCATAGCTTCCAGAGACACTGCTGGCACTGTTGGCAGCAGGGGGTGGTGGTGAGCACTGACCAGGGGTCAGCGACCACCTGCAGGATCTACTGGCAGCAGCGGCCAGCGGTGATCGTGGACTGCCCACAGACGCTGCCAGCAGTGCCAGCGGCAGGGTGGTGAACAGTGACCTTCCACAGGCACTGCTGACAATGTCAGCGGCACCTTTTTGCATAGGGTGCACAGCCACGCTCAGGGGGTGCATGTCACCCACGTGCACACCCTATATGTCATTCCTGCCAAGCACTACAATACATTCATATCAGGACCACATTAACTCAGTAGGTAATCCAGGCCCAGCCCTATGTCCCTAGTTCCCAGGGGCGCATGAGCACATCAGAATGGCGGCTTTCACTTGAGAAAAAAAAATGTTTTGTGTTGATTTCCAGCTGATACAGGAGTGAAAAAGGGCTTAAAAACATGACTAGACTGTAGCTGCTGTGTTGACATCTGCCTGCATCAGCAGACAGCTGGAAACAGCTCAGGGAGAGTTGTCCTGTGCTCTTCATTGGCATGCAACTCCAAGCCCTTCTGCCAGCCAGCACAGCTCAAGGAGAGCCTTCTGTGTGAAGTGGAGCAGTGAAGCCCATTCACTTGTACAGATACACCCCTGCCAGCAGAGGAAGTGCTGGCCCTACACTGGGATGCCTGAAAAGGGGAATCCAATAATTTATTCCTGTATTGAGGTAGCACATCTTTGTAGGGTATCCCAGATTATCTCTCAAAGACAATGCTCCTTACTAGCTCCTGAACAACTAGAGAATAGTGGGGCTTTAGGAATAATCTGGCTATGCCCTCTGGCAGGAAAGGCCACTGTGCTAACTGAGCTACTGGAGGTGGGTAGAGTGCACCAGACATGACCCACAGTTTCCTCTTCTGCCTGACCCTGGAGCTGAGCAGGGCAGGTTCTGAGCAGCCGCCTTTTTATGCTTTACCCTTGGAGGGTACAGGTGGTCTGGGGGTCATGGCTACAGCTCCTGGGAAGTAAGGTGCAACCTGACTGCTCATACAGGAGTCAGCAGCCTGTGTTGTGTGTGTCATACACACTGCTACATCTGCAGAAAGTGCCCTGGGGCCAGCAGCGGCCACATGCCAAAGCCTAGCTCTCCTTTCTCAAAAGGATGGTAGATCCTGCAGCTGTTCCCTGTGCACCGCACTAGGCCCTTCTAAATCACTCTGAACCCACAAGGCAGATCACTACCTGCTGACGTACCTGTATGTCTTCCTGCAGCACTGCCTGTTACCTAGTGGCTTCCCAGACAAGTACCAACTCAGGCTCTCTCTGTTTTCTCCTCAGCACAGGAAAGCAGCTAACTTCATGCACATGCTCCCATGCGGGAAGTGGATGCGAGTAGCATTGAGGAAGTGTGTGAGGCTAATTTGTGGTATGTCTGCTAAAAAAGTTGGGCTCACTGACTATACAGATCCATGTGTTTTTGGACTGTTGTGTCTAAGCAGAGAGGAAGGGGGATTTAATTCCTGCCCTAGGGCTGTGTTTAGTGCAGTGCCCACTGCAAAAATGGCCATCTTCCCAAGAGAGAACGAATCTGAAGCCTCACAAGATCAGATCACAAGCTACCTTTTCTTTACAGGGCTGCAGTCATTAAAGCCTTTTGCTCACTTTGCACTGTCTCCAGACGATATATGAGGAACAGGAATTGCCAGACAAACTGACTAATAATCATCCCTCTACTCTGATCTCTTATCACCAGCAGTGACTAATGCCAGATGCTCCAGAGGAAGATGTAAGAGTGTAAAATGGATCCAACTCTGAAATCCCATCCTATGTAATACACAGTTAGCCTGAGCTAAACTTCACCTTCAGTGAGTTCTACAGGATAATGATGGAGAGGGCTTCAGGTAAGCAGTTCTAAAGGTGCTGCCTTTCAAATCTGTCGCTTTTTGACTGCAGCATGCAATCACAGCCTTCTTCATCAAGGGAGGCAGCAAAGAATCTTTCACAGAGGGAAGGCGCCTTTGGGTTTCCAACCTGCCTGGAAAATCCAGGCTGAAGCACCCTGACTGGATGTATATTACTCAGAAAGCCATGTCAGTGGCTTCTTAAAAAAACAAAAGCCAAAAATACCTATTCTAGTAGAAGTTTTTCTAAAACTGCCTTTAGAAAAATCAATGACCAGCTACTGTCCATTGTGGTTCAAATAACTTGGCACACCGCACCCTTTACCCTTATGTTCTGACACCAATTAATACTAAGGTAAACATCAATTGATGCCGCCGTGAAAAATATCTTGCAACTCACACTCTATCCGAGGGAGCCAGATTGGATAATCTGTTCAGAGGCTAGAACCCAAGTGGCAGTGGTGAAACAGGGATGTTGGTTGTAGCTGTGTTGGTCTAAGCGCATAGGCAGACAAAACTCTTTGGGTGGAGTTGATATCTTATGCACATACATGTGCAAGCAAGTCATGGTGTATGCAAAGCAGTGCATCTGTGAGGGCAATATGCAGTGCTGTGGCAAGAAAGTTTGGCGCCCAGGGCAAAGCCTGCAGCAGCAGCCCATCCTTGCCCCGTACACAGATCCAGGGGGCACATGCCACCCAATGCTTGCCTAGGAGTGCACACAGTGCTGGGAGCTCCCTGCAAACGAGCTGTTTGCTGCTCTGTCCTGCACCCACCCTCCCCCCCACCAGCTGGGCAGTGCCTGTTGGTGCCTCTTAACTTTGTTGCCTGGGGTGGTTGCTCCATTCACACCCCCTCCTTGCTACAGCACTGGCAATATAAATAAATGCATATTGTAGGGAGACACATGTGCCAGTAGACATGAAAAGAGGCTGAAAAAAGACACTACCTTTGTACATGCCAGGCCCTGCATGTTTAAGCACAAAATTTTCTATGCCAGTGACCATTTTGTGCAAGGTGATGCACATGTTCCTCAGACACTTGGAAAGAAGCATGTTGTACAACTTGAGCTTAGTGCCCAGATCCTGGTTCTGGGCAGTGACCACAGAATGACCAAAGAGAAGAAGCCTAGGAACGAGGTCATAAATAGGAGAAGAGAAGGTATCTGTACTGCTGCTTCTGTTTGAAGCTGGAAAGTGCTGAGCAACTGAAGGCTAATGCACAGAAGTATTGCAATGTCTCCAGTTCAGGGGACTGAACGCCACAGCAGGCGCGTGCCTTGTAGATGTGAATGGCAAAGCAGGTTCACAGAGACTACATGAGGGGCTGGCACAGACAGGGAAGCGGTATGGACACTGATAACACATGGCATTTGAAACCTTTTATTCAGGTTTAAATCTCACCCAGATCAGTTCAGTCCTCTTCTGTGGATCTGGTTTCATGTTGAAGTCACATCTTAAAACCTAGGTCTGGGATGGACACCCAAGAACACAGAGCTCTTTTCTTGAGTGCAGGGACTTATACCCATATCCTTGCCTAACAATGCCTTTCAAACCACTATTGTGCAGTCTGTTGGGTGAAAACCATGGTGTGATGTTACTACATTCTACCCTACAACTGGCTGCATTGGGTGAGCCATATGTGTGTGTGTGGGAGTGTATGGGTGCACCCCACAACTGGTTGAATTTTGCTCTGTGTGAGTTTGTGTGCACTCTGCAGCATGGTTTGGGAAGACTGCATTTTTTCTTAATAATAAAAATACCAAAGTGTTTTGAAACTCAAAATTTGTATCTTGGGTGCAGGCTGCAGCCAATTCTGATTTTGTACCCTCCATACGTACAAAAAGCAGAAAAGGTGATATGCTTGCCTGTTACTGCAGCTGGAGGGACTAGTTGAGTGAGCAGGATGCTGTTCCCTTGGCACTTGCTCCCTCCTTTACCCGAGTCTCAGCAAAAGCTTCCCTTTGCGAGTGAGAGGTAGAGAGAGCTAGTGAAGGAGGAGTCCATTGGCACAGACAGCAGTTCTGGGTGCTCAGCACCTTTTAGGATTTGTTTTTTATTTGTGTACTGTGCCAAGGGAAGGATGTTTGGGACGGATTCCATTAAAAATCTGGTGCCTTGCACCTGGTGTGAGCCATTTGCCTGCCCCAGAAAATTTTGCTCCCTTCTCTCACATGATGATGAAGCGAGGGGGAAGATTTTGTGCCAATGGCAGGAGGTTCTCCTCTCCCAAACCCCTGCTCCAGCATGTTGAGACCCTTCCAGTCCCAGCTTTTCCTCCAGAGTACAGCCCAGAGAACATGGTTCACAGATAAGTGTGTTGGACAGACAAGCACATGGCAGGTTGCTGGGATGGGACAGGGAAGGGAGAGTTTAGGATTCTGTACTTACGGTCACACTCTTGGGATCGAAGGCCGGTTCTTTGGGTGGCTCTGGTGGTGCTGGGGCAGGAGCAGCAGGCTTGGCTGCCTCTTTCTTTGCATCTGGTTTCTTGGGGGGCATGTTTCTGGATTCTTGGCAAAGGCGCTTGGACCAATCTTCACCCCCACCAAGGCAGCAGGCTGAGGGACGAAAACCAAAGCCTACTCCCTGCCTTATATACCAGCCCAGTGCTCACACCAGAGGGGCAGGCCAACTGCAAGAGCAACTGCTACTTACTATAAAAGGAAGAAACTCTAAAGAGAAGGGGCCCCACACGACAATGGCCCATTGTCATCAGCTCTGAGCTCAGAGAACCAAGCTCCCAGCACACCCCAATAGAGAGGGGGCTCCAGACACTTGGGTTTGGGTGGGCTGGAGCAGCTTGCAAAAAGACCCTTGAAAAACAAAATACAAATGGCCCAGAGTGACTGGCAGAAAAATAGCAACCCAGTGGCTGACAAACCTGCTACAATACCCAGGGGAAAAGTGTGTCTTTTTATAGGCAAGGCTGCAAGTGCAAATACTGCAGATTCCTTTTCAGACTGGGATTTACTATCTGCCACTTCACAGCCGCTCAGTGAAATATTTGATCCTAGTCCCTTTGACTCTCTCTTTTGCAGATGAAGCTTTTAAAAATCCCCTGTGGCCCAGAAAGTTATGTATCTTTTTCTGGGCCTCCTCTCATGCCTGCCAGGGGCAGGGAGATTCCAGCTGGCTGGGGTAACTGCTGATGGGGCTGGGCTTGCTCAGAAAGACATTCCTGTCACTCTGCAGGGCACTCAATAGTACATTTTCCACAGTGAAACAGAAGCAATTTCAAACTGAAAGCTGGCACCTACCTTTTTTTCTCTGATTGCATCTGTAGAGACTCAGAGAGTTCAGGGTGCACTGAACTAAATATTCTAAATGCAGATAGTAAGAAACACAAAAAACTAGAACTCCTGGTTCCAAAATGATACCTTTTATTAGATCAACTGGAAGATGGCAAAAAAATTGTCCTTTTCTGCAGGCTTTCAGGTTCAAAGTCCCTTCATCAGGCTCTGGGAAGAGCATAGATGGTACAAGATGGTAAAAAGTCCCCATAGGTAGGAAATAAACTTCATTTTTGCAGTCCTACCTATGGGAACTTTTTACCATCTTGTACCATCTACACTTTTCCCAGAGCCTGACAAAGGAACTTTGATCCCAAAAGCTTGCAGAAAAGGGCAATTTTTTTCTTGCCATTTTCCAGTTGGTCTAATAAAAGGTATCATTTTGGAACCAAGAGTTCTAGTTTTTTGTATGTCTTTTTGTCTCAAACCAACATGGCTACTAAGTACATCCCTGAGAGTAAGAAACAGCTCTTGTCCCAAAGAACTTATAGTTGAAATAGGCAAAGGAGGGAAGGGAGAGGGAAACAGAAAAGGATAGTGACTTACTCAGGGTGCTGCAGCTAGGAACAGAGGTTCAGTCTGCTGTGCCCTGCTGCCTTTCTTGCCTGTGGTGTCATCAGGCATTGCCACAAAGACACTCACTGATGCAGGGCTGGGACAGGGGAGACTTCTGAGCCAGGACTAACATGACCTGTCCTGGTGACATTTGCAGGAAGTGGCATGCTGCAAACTCTACCCACCAAGTGAGAATGGAGGAGTCAACATCTGTAGAAAACTGTCTAAGTTGGTCCCAAGGCACAGGGAGGGAAGAGCACCAGGAAAGCTAGCAAGACTGTGTGTGGAGAAGGGGGATGGTTTGAAGGGATGGTAAATTACAGCTCTCTGACATGTATGTTTCACCAGCTCAGACTCCTTTCCAGCTCTTTCTCTCCATGTGCTGTAGTGCAATGGATATCACCCCTATTGCAGCCCATCTAAATCCTCTGGAAACTCATGCTACATTCAGCCCTGGATTTAAAGTGAAGCAGCACGTGACTCAAAGCCTTTCCAGCCCCACCTCAGCTCTAGCCACAATCAACTCTAATAGTGCTGGCCAACTTTCTGGCATGATGACTTTTTCCAGACAGGGTTGCAGCCTGCCCAGCCTGCCCAGCCATTTGTTTTAATGGCTCCTGCTGGCCGACCACTACCTGATGTGGTTAAGCCCACCCAGCAGGGCTGCCACCAGGTATGTTGGACAGTTATGCAAATCCCATGACGTCTCTGTTTGGCTTGTCATTATCTTTGAAAGCATTTCCAGAGAGAGAGAAAATCTGGTACTGCAGAGAGAGGCCTCCCTTGCTGCAGAGGTGTCCCTGAGCCCAGACCACTGCTCCAGACTGAGCTCAGGGGCTTGCGTCTACCTGTACTGAGACCAGGTCAATGAGCTTTGTGCCCACATGGTCTGTGGGAGTCAGGGTTGGACTCTATCTGCCTTTTCAAGCCAGAGACTGTGAGGGGAATCTGTGGGTTACAGCAGCCTCCACAGTGCAGGGCTTTCAGCAGGTTGCACAGTCCCCCCCCTGCCGGTGAGGAGTAATTCCTATGAGCTCAGCAGACTGCTGGGAAACTCCTCTGAATTAATATTGGTCATCTCAGTGGCTATGGCCCTTAGTGATGTGTAGGGATAATTAATGGTTACTTTGCTACCCATGCATTGTCTCTGCACAGAGTAGACCAAGGCAGAGGTTGTGCTATCAGATTTCTCACTGGGGTAGCCCCACTCTGATCCCAGGCCACAGCTGTGCAGCAGCACAGCCAAGGAACTCCTTCTGCTTTCTCATGCATTCACTTCCCCCCTCCAACTACTTTGAGGCCACTGGAAAGAAATTTCTGGTCCCATTCCTTACTTTACAGGGGAGGAAGGGAGGCCTGGTGGACAAGGTGACCACCTGGAAACTAAGAGACCCAGGGACCATTCCCTGCTCTGTGTGATCTTGAGCCTGTCACTTATCTGTCCATGCAATAAAGGAATAAAGTGTTGGGGTTCCAGGCTGGACTCATATTGGTCTAGAGGAAAAGGCAATCAGGACTCATAGTAGAGATGATACCTTTTATTAGAATATTTAAAAAATCCTGCAGAATTAATCTCTACTATCTATGAATCCTAATTACAAAGAAATACTCATTATGGGTTCTGTTGGATCACTTGTGATCTGCAGTTCCCTTAATGCCAACATTACATTGGTATAATGGACACAAAACGAATGAATGGATCCACTCCACCCAGCCTGGGGACAAGGCCCCAGAAGTCCCCTCCAGGAGTCCAGTTACACTCTGAGTTTGTTTTGATGGTGGGAATTAATGCTTGCAACTAGATACCCTGCTGGGGAGGTGGGGGGCACTGCTGGGCGGGACTTCTGTGGGAGGGTTCAGACCTAACCCTCCCTCCCACCTGGAAAAGATTTTCCTTGCCCTGCCCCTGAAGCTGGATCAGATACTTAGACCAGTGGTTCACAACCTCATTAGATTCAAGACACCCCTTGGAAAATGCCAGCTTTTACCTTTCACTCATTTTTTGACTGTGGAAAAATAACAGAGCAATTTTTCTGTTTCAGAGAGCTCAGAAAAACCACAATGAGTCAGAATATTTTTTTGACACTATGGATTCCTGTTTGAAATCTCAGTGTTTATCTTGTAAATTGTGGGTAGGTGTTTGCATACCTCACAGTGCTAATATTGTGCAGCACCCCATGGCACCCTTAAAAGGATTTCTCAGCACCCCAAGGTGCCACAGCACTCTGGCTGAGAATCACTGCCTTAGATTCTGCTGTCTACCCCGTAAGTCTGAGACTGGATGAGCTCTTTGGAAAAATCTTAATATTGTCAGCCCCAGTATTTGCAAATCATGAATCCAATCCAGACCCACAAAAGTCATGAGACTGGCTTAAAAATAAAGAGTTTTTTGTTTAAAATATTGGTTATTTTTCTTTACCTCATAGTGTCTGAGCCATCCAGGTGCACTCTAGTCATTTTTAAAGCTTTTTTTTCCCTGCAAGCATGAGGGATAGAAATGTATTTATTTTTAAATGAAAAGGTGAGAGAGGAGAGAAATGATGTGACTCCAGGAGCTGGGGAGAGAGAGAGGATGGCTTTGGTGGGGTGGATTGTGTTATAATTTGGGTTTTTTTCCTCACTGGGCAGGGGGAGGAGGTTGTTTGTATTTAATTTGGTTCTATATTTTATTCTAGTTCTATAATTATTTAATTTTTCTTTTATTATAAGCTGCCTTGAATCTTCTTGGGAAAGGTAGCACCTAAATCTAATAAATAAATAAAGCATTGTTTTCCATCCTGTCTCCCCTCAGGTGCTGTTTGGGGACCAATATGCCTGACGGCACAGCATGAAATAATGAAATGGCAACTAAGTTTGTAAAACAGTTCCCCTCCCACCAAGTTCAGATGCCCCAGCAGCTGGCTGAGGTAGCATCCAGCTTCCCCTCCCTGCCTTGGAGTCTGTGCATGACCTTGTTGGAGACACCGTGCTACAGAAATTTGATGATTGTCCTCAGAGGAGCAGAAGTGTCAGAAATATCCCAGTGGCTGGGGCTCAAGTTGTCCAGCCAGGGAGGGATAAACTTAGCTTGGTTTGGAAAGGGCTAAATTGAGACCTGCCTGTCTCCCCCTGGACAGACTTGCTTTATCCAGAGCCCTTCTCTCCTTGGAGTTAGACAGACCTTTCATAAGGGCCTTGGGGATGATGTACAAAGGAAACCCTTGGTTCAGGCCTGAGAGAAAAGTTGAGCTTCGTGGACCATTTTTAATTCCCTACTGTGTTACCAAATCCCTTTGTGATCATGGTTCCTTAACCTCAGCAGTCTCCCTACCGTAAAAATGGAAAGAGGTGATGAGAATAAGCATAGTGAAGAATTAGCTGCTTAGATATTAGGGCTGCGAAGCTTTGGTAGCTGGTTTGATTCAGAGGAGATTCGGCCCAATTTAGTGGCTGAATCTCCAAAGCTGAATTGAAATGGGAGACCCATTAAAAGGTCCAAATCAATTTGGAAGCCTTCAGATGGATTTGGAGAGATTTGACTCTGATTCGGAGATTCAGCCATAGATTAATCAGGCAGCAGTCCTCGACCACACTGGACACAACTGCCTCCAGCTGGTAAATTTTTTGTCGAGGGCAGAGTGAGAAGGGAAGAGGCATTGGGGGAAGGCAGATCAACACCTCCACAGCAAGGGAGGGTTTGGGGCTAGGGCTGAGACAAGCTGCCCAGCTGGGCCTCAGGGAGGGGCCTCCTGCCACTGTGCGCCAGTGTGCACTGCCGTTCCTAGAGCTGCTCTTCTGACGGCTCCTCTGGCAGATCTCACCACCAGTCCAGGAGGGCATAGGAACAAATGTGTGAGGCAGGCTGGGCCAGGCTGCACTCCGGGAGGCTAGCCCAGCTGCCCACCGCTGGGCTGCACTCTAGGTGGGTAGCCCCAGCTGCAGCCCAGAGCACAGCCGTGGCTCTGTCCGTCCTGCCAAATGCAGTGGAGTGGGGGTTTTGGGGGGCTGCAGCCATCCTAAAATTCCCCATAGCCCCTGTGGCTGGCCCCACCCCAATCTGGGTGCACGTGCCCACCCCCATGTCCTGCCATTACTCGCCCAGCCAGGGTACGGCGTGGCAAAGCTGCAGCTTGTCCAGGAGGTGCTGGGAGGTGGGAGCGACTTCTGCTGCAGCACGCCGCTTGTCAGAGGCAGCGCAGCGGCACCATCCTGCACCTCCCCGCGCCAGCTGGGTGAGCAGCAGGAGGGCATAGCCCCCACTCCTATCTACAGTGCAGCCTGGCCCAGCCTGCCCCATGCTGATCCGGGGCCACACGCCCATTCCTATGCCCTCCCAGACTGGCGGTGAGAGCTGCTAGAGAAGCCACCAGAAGAGCAGCTCCTGGACTGGTGGAGTGCAGGGGTGGGAACCCCCCTCCCCGAGTCCCGTGCCCCACCCCACTCCTGCCCCAGCTGGGCAGCTTGTCCCAGCCCCAGTCCCATCCTTCCCTCGCTGCAGGGGCATTGATCTGCCCCTACCACACACACACACACCCTTTTCCTTCCCTCTCTACCCACCACAAAAGACCAGCTGGAGGCAGCTGTGTCCAGTGTGGTCGAGGACTGTTGCCTGTTTAGTCTATGGCCGAATCTCTTAACCGGCACTGAATCTCTGGATCCGAATTGGCCGAATTGAATCGGGACAGTGATTCAAATCACTGAATTGAATCACTGTCCCCCTGAATCAGCTGAATCCAAAGCAAATACTTGCTGCTTTGTACAGGCCTAACAGATATCTATAGTGAAGGGGCCAGGAAAGATGTGTTGGTTGCTGTGGCAGACATGACAATTGTAGCCCCACAAGCTTGAAGGTAGCTGATACTGGGCTGGACAGAAGGGATATTATTGAGTCACTAACCAAGTAAAATTACCTTCAGGCAGCTCTAAGATGGTTGGCAGAAGGAAAGGCCGTCAGGATCATAAATGCCAAACTCATCCCTGCACTCCTGCACTGTATGCTAGAAACAAAGAGCACCCAGGCAGAGCTGCCAAGATTAAATGGGGTGGGGCAGGGGGCATTCATCCTGGAGACTCTACAGACTGGATGCCAATGGATTTGAGTAGGTTCTGTTTTTCAGCTCCCATGATCAAAACATAGACCGGGGTGGGCAATTATTTCAGCTGAAGAGCCATTTAACCACTTTTGGTGAGCTGTCAAGGTTGTGGCCCTGTCCCTTGACAGGAGCCCTGCCCTGGTCATCATCTTGGGTCTGAAAGTCCTGCCCCTAAGCACTGGCAGGACCTTTGTCACTGGAAGTCCCTCCCTTTGCCCCTCAAAGTACTCCTTTTGGGAGTTGGGTTTGTTGTCTTGAAACTGGGATGGGAAAAAAAACAAATTATATACTAAAAAAATCAAATATCTACTATAACATATTTTAATTTTATTTCAACAAAGATTTTTGTCCTGATTTTTGTTCTGTTTGTGTAGTGTATATAGAGGCAATTGCATAATAGCTCAAAATAAAGCCTTACTTTTGTATATTGTATATGAGGGAGTACGTGGGGAGGGTTGTGGGGGGGCATGCATGCAGGTATGGGTGTGCATGAATCCCCCCCTGCCATAAGGTGCTCCCCCTGCCATAATCCTGCATAAGGTGCACAGCACCTGCCACAGGCAGCAGTAGCAGCAGTGGGCAGGCCCTCATGGTACTCATGGTCCACTGCACATGGCTCCAGCTGAATCCCAGGAGCTACATGTGGTGGCACAGAGCCAGCCCAGCCGGATGGCGTGCAGCTCCCAGCTGGAGTGCTGGGAGTCCCATATGGTGGCACAGAACGAGCCTGGCCTGGCCTAATTGTGTTTGGCCTCTGAAAGCCCATGCTTCTTGCCAGCTTTCAAAGGGGAAGCTGCAGGCTGGTAATAATTGTCTTTTAAGAGGGCCCTGTGGGCTGGATAGAATGGCCTGGTGAGCCAGATAAGTTTTGTGGCCTGCATTTTGCTTGCCCCAATGTAGATGCAGTAACCCTTCAAAAAACAACAGCAACAACAAAAACCCAGCCCTAAGTCTAGATATATGCCAATTCCTCTATGCAGCAGGATACAGGTCCCCTTTTTCTCACATTGCTTCCAGCTCAGTGACTCAGAAGGGAAGAAGTTAAACAACAAGTTACTCCAGTCAAGAGGAGAGATTACAATGGTGCTGTGGTACTGGGATCAGCACACACTTCCCTAGGCTGATAGAAGCAATGCAAGGACAGATAAGGTCAGGGAGCAGCATAGGCCCTGGTGTGTGCATTTGTGTGTGTGCACGTGTGTTAAAAATGTAGCTAAATCCACCATGGGAAGAAGCTTAGAAGCATTTAGAAGCTTCACTGCCTTCCACTTTTGCAAAGGCGAAGTGGCCTACTCTCTTCCACCCAGCACCCGAAGTAGACATTTTCACCTGTGTAAAGCAAGTATAAAATACTACTGGATCCAAGAGGCAGCAGGTTGCTCCCAGCACGTGCTTTGAACATGGCCAAAATAAGAGGCAGGGAAATGAACTTTCCTTCTAAAATGAAATGGTCAACGGGGAGCTTGGGAGAGGTCTAGAGCAGAAGCAGGGGAATCCATGTGACAGACATGAGACAGCTGTAGAAATGATGATCGGGAAGGGAAAGACAGGAGTGCAAGATCTGACAAGTTAATGAGATGGAAGCTTCACCCACAAAGTTTTAGTGTGATGAGAGAAACTCCACTTTTAGGCACGTCATGGTCAACAGGCTGGGAAGGGGACAACTGCCCACACTGGGAAGCTGCTATTAACAAATGGATCCATGATAGCAAGAGCAACCAATAATACACTGGCTACATGGGAGAGATGATAAAGCCTTTCTCCTGTGTGTGCACATAGGAATTGGGCAGTATTATGTACATGTGCACAGGCACATTGATGAGCCCGCATGTGTGTGCACTTGTGTTTGTCTGAACCTACATTTGTGTGTGCATGCACATGAGTCTGGCTTTGTGCATGTTCCTGAGTCTGTATGTGCTTGTGCAGATCAACCAGCGTGCATGTGTGTGTACATATGTACATTCATGTGCACATGCACACATACAAAATCCTAGGTTTGTATGCCTGATCTTGCATGTGTGTGTGTACAACAGAATCTGCATATATGGGCATGTATGTCCCCAAGCCTGTGCATGTGCCTTAAGAGCAGATCTTACATGCAAAAGCAGCCAGTTTTTTGGTGATCTTGCCCATCCTGGGCAGATAACAACACAGGAGCTTTGCTCTTTCAGGCTCTCACAGCCCTGGGGCAGCTTATCATACCAACAAAGAGTTATTAGTAGAGAAAAGCAATGGGTGCAAGTGTTGGCATCCATAGGGAGTAGAGGTTATCTGGCTGTGTGTGGAAGGGAGGCCATTAAAAACACTGGTTGGGAGTGGATAGAAGCAAGCAAAATAAGTTCTGTCTTTGGAGGGGTGAGGCAAAAAGAGAAAGTGTAGGAGAAGCTGTTGGGGGGATAAGCATGCAGAATTGTGTCTCGATCTGGACTAGCAAATCCAAGTCAAAGACTAGGAGGTATGTAACAAAGAACAATGGTTAGAGCAGGATTAACAGCCAGGGGTCCCAGCCAGAAGTAAAGTCCAGAGAGTTGGCTGAGGTGAGGAATAAGGACCTGCACCATGGCCAGTGGACTGAGAAGAAGTAGGAGCATGATGCCCAGCAAGGCTGAAGCAGGAGGCCAATAGAAGAACTGGAGGCAAAGCTAGGTCTTAGCAAGGCATCCTGTAGTCCAAGGACAACACACGGAGCAGACACTTGCCAGCAGACTGCTCAATGCTTTTATACCTGGCTGTGGGAAAGGGCTGTGGAACAGGGCTTCCTGTCAGCATGACTTTTACCATTTTTGTCATGCTAAGGGTATTGTTTTGCAGGTATGCTGGCTCACTAGCAATGGCTCATAAGCCTGTTCTCATACTTTCTGTGAAAGTGCTACAAGAACAAATAGTGTCCTCCTTTCAAATTCCTTGTGAATTTGTCTAAGCCTCTGATGTAAATGAAATGCAATGACCAAAACTCAAATAAAGACTTCCCCAATTGAATATTAAATTTAGCCCCACCATTATTCGGGGGACAATGCCAATATCTGCACGTGGGGAAGTCTGTTGGCATGAGGCACAATTCAATTAGAATTTTCCATAGTTAAAAAATAAAATGAGGGATTTGTCTTTCTGCCAAACAATTTTTTGATGTAATACCCCTAGTAAGTGATGCTGGGTTTTTGGTTGTAGCTGTGTTGGTCAAAGGACATAGAAAAAAAAACCCTTGCCTGCCTTTCTCCCTCTGCCCCCTCCTCTTCCCCCTCCCTTCCCTGCTTTTCCTTTTGTCTTGCTTATCGCTGCCTATTTACATTTTCACTGACATCCTACCACACTTTTAGCTTCTCTCATTCCTTGGAGTCTCAGACCAACAGAGACTTCCTATGCTTGATGAAGGGTGACTGTGCCTGAAAGCTTGCTAAGAACATTTTTCCAACTATGCCGTTGGTCTAATAAAACATATCACATCTACCCAAAGAACCTTGCCTGCCCTGGTAAGTGATGCCACCTAACGGGACCCTCTAACAAGAGAGGTGATTTTAAGGAAGGAAGCATGTTAGGCTTCAGACATAAAAATCAGGGGATGATGTCCTTTCTTTCTTTTATTTTTTTAACTGTTCCTGCCTCTCCCCTAGCCCCCCCCTTCCCCACACACACTGCTTGCACTCTGGAGCTATGCACTCTCTGCTGGCCATCCCTAGCAAAATCTTTCTGGCTCTTGTGTCTCAGCTAATAGTGCCACCTTCTGGTTCTTGCCTCTGGGCTTAGTCCATTCAATCTTTTCTTAACCTCACAATTCATCCTCTTGAAACCCAGGCAATCCGATTTAAAGCTATTTAGAGGTACCAGTTTTAATGGCTTTTAAATGGCATACCAGTTTGTCCTTTTCTTCTATCCTGTTGTTAGGCAAAAGACTTGCATAAGTAGGAAGATTGACAAGTACACATAGGAAGGATGCCATGACCATAATCAATACCAGCTTGACGTCACTTTGCTCCCACTGAAGTCGAGACAGACCCAAGCACTCTTGGAAATTGCCATTGTGGTCATTCCAGGAGATCTTGACATTTCATAGATTTCATAGACATCACGGCTGGAAGGGACCTTGGAAGCTCATCAAGTCCAGCCCCCTGCCCCAGGGGCAGGAAGTCAGCTGGGGTCACAGGATCCCAGCAAGATAAATGTCCAATTGACTTCATGAAGTCCAGAGTAGGTGCTTGCACCATCTCTGGCAGCAGTCTGTTCCAGGCCCTGGGGGCTCCGACTGTAAAGAGGTTCTTTCTTACGTTCAGCCTGAAATGGTCTTGGAGGAGTTTGTGACTATTTGACCTTGTCATCCCATGGGGCACTCTGGTGAATAGGTATTCCCCCAGATCTTGATGTATACCCCTTATATGCCCATTCACCCCATACTGTGAGCGCTGGGTAGGGAGTATGCACACCTGGCCTTCTATTCCTGAACTGATCAGGTGTGTTACTGTAACTTGCTTCTCAATATGGGTGCATGCTATAGTGTGCATAGGGACTGAGAGACTTCCATGTTCAAGAACACCCTGAAAGAAGAGGACAGAATTCAGGTGTAAGGCAGAAACCCTGGTTGTGCTACTATTTTGGGCCCATTTCCTTTTATATTCAAAACACTAAAGAGGGCCAGCCCCTTCAGAAGTAGTTTTCAGCTTAGGACATCCATATAGACAGACCATGACCCTGATCTTCCCTACCGTTCAGCACAGGATTTTCCCAGTTGTATCCATGCTATCCAAAGTGCTCAGCACCCAGCATATGGAAGGGGACATCTTTTAGTTTCATAGTTTCATAGTAACTAGGGTCAGAAGGGGCCTAGAGCAGGCCATCTAGTCTGACCCCCTGCCAATGGCAGGAACGAGTGCTGGGGTCACA
>JAGPOW010003648.1:126325601-126345577 GCA_030014935.1 Caiman crocodilus | reverse complement strand
CAGTTAGGGTGGCTAGGACGTGGAACCGGCTTCCTAGGGAAGTTGTTCTTGCTCCTACCTTGGGCATCTTTAAGAGTAGATTAGATAGGTACTTGGGTGAGGTCCTGTGACCCTGGCACTTGATCCTGCCACTGGCGGGGGGTTAGACTAGATGGCCTGCTCTAGGCCCCTTCTGACCCTAGTTACTATGATACTATGAAATAGCCTGTGAGCTGATAATTCATAGCACTCTCTATAAAAGAGCCCCCTGGGAATTGTTTCACATCTGCAGTGTCATTGCTAAGATTGGTGCTGTGACTGGATCAACTTCAAAAACAATCCTGCTATGTCTGTAACAGCCCAAAGAGACTCCACCCACAACCAGTTGCTGCACAAACCCATCAAGACACCAGGTTGTGCTCCAAAGAGTGTGTGGTCTAAGTAGGCCCAGGGTAGGCAGAGGACTAGAAGTGAATTGACTTGCTTTAGCAATTAATTCACCTGTTCTAAGAGATTTTTAGTGAAAGTACACCGGTGTGAGTTTAACAAGAGAATGGAGGGGCAGGAGAGGAGTCTACTTCTCTCTCCAAAATACCACAGGCCCCAGTGAATATCCTTCTTCTCTCCCACTGAGTATTGTCCCTGCCCAACTCTGCATAATAAAACCAGGGAGCTGAGTCAGAAGAGATCCTTGTTCCTGTGAAAGGTCCCAGAGCAGCTCCCAGGGGCACTGGCAGCAGCAGCAGCAGAGCCCAGGTGAAAGAATGTTCCTGGGCCCCAGGGCCTGGAGGGACAAAAGGGTTAGAAAGGAAACAAGCCTTGACAGGGCAAATGGCTCTGTTTTTACTCCTGGAACGTGTCTCTGTGTTCTGCTGTGTAGCAAATCCAGACAGGTCTCCTGCCAGGAATCGGTTTGACTGGTCACAACAGCACCAGGTCTAATTTGAGACAAGCCTAAAATGTACAATATTCTGATGTGGATTTCCATCCTTCCTCAAAGTTTAGGTGGGAGTAGACCTGGAGGAGCAGGTTATGCCCATTGTTGAGAAAGGGACCCCAGCTATGTCTGGATTTCTTGCCCCACATCCCCAAAGAGTGCTAGAGATTTATGGCACTCGTGGACAGCACCCTGCTCTTTTGCAGGACTGGAGCCTTAGTGTGATTCCATCCCTGTGACTTAGCTTTCCTTTTGCTTTCTTACTCCATGGGTGGTCCACAAAGGAGCACAGCAAGTTTGATGCTCCAGCACATTCCCATTGAGCTGGAAGGCTAAACAGAGGGGCATTGCCAGAAACGCAGAGTTTAGAACTGTCTTCATAGGCTTTGATCCTACAGGAGAGAAGCCAACAGAGCCCCCAGCCTTTTCCAAGAGATGCACTCCCACGGGAGAGGATCAAGCAGATGCAACAGTTCGCCTGAATACAGATTCTAGTTCCCCAGAATGCAAATGTACCAGGAGGAATCAGGTGCCAAGCTGCTGAGAAGGAAAAGGCTGAACACAGATACCATTACCCATCGGTAAGGGATAGCTAAGAGTCCACAGAGTACAATAAAAACAGCACTAATGGGTGACTTTACCTACAACTGTTTAAATCTTACATTGGGACAAAGCTTAAGGAGGCAAAATGGCTGATGCTTTTAATGACAGTTTATTCAAGAGGATATAAAGGCAGAGGATTTTTTTGACCTAACTGTAACTCGTGAGTTAATTCAGGGGTTAAGCTTATTTGAGGCAATGCATAAAAGGGACCAGATACAATTATTAGAGCTGCTTGGAAAATGGTGGGGCTTTTGTCAAGGAAAATGTTGGACTTTTTGGTGAAAACCCAAAAGCTCATTTTTGGGGGTTTTGGCAATTGAAAACTGCCACATTTGGCAGTCAAAAATGGGAAAATCTATTCTGAAAACTGCACCCCCGCCATCTGAAAACCCATAAACTTAATTGGAATGCCCAAAGACAAATGATCTTTGCCAGGGTTTTGACCAATACTTTTCAGTTTTTGTTTACGGTTTTCCACAGATATTTTTGTTTAGTCAAAAGTTTGGTTTTCTGTCTCAGAAAGTTACAATGGAAAAAGTTACCACCAGCCCTAATGGTAATAGTCAGCAGCCTCACAGGAGGAATCATTGTGGCAAGAGTGTTTGGACACCCAGAACTTGAATAGCAAGGGACTGTGTGGCAGCAGCAAGGTGCGTTGGTGGAGCAGTGTAGAGGGAACCAAGGGGTGAAATAACAGGAGGTATTGAGGGGATGTTTCAGGCCAGAATGGAGATTGAGCATGCCTAGGACAGTGACTGCAAGGGCCAGTTGCCAGGCAGCATTGAGCTGCATTGGCAATGAAGTGCATGGGAAATTGACAGCTCCTGGCTACATTCTGCCTGCTTCTCCACCAAATTTAGCAGATTCACACAAGTATGGGAACAAATAAAACATAAGGAGAGTAAACAGAGCAGGGCCTGTCCAAGCCTTGCTGTTTTTATGGGGTGATGTAGGCATGTGGGGAACTTTTGCTGCTATCAGTAGAATTAAAACAGAAACCCATGGTTCTGGCCTGCACCCCGACAGAGCCCCTGGCATTGGGCTGCAGAGGCTGCCTGGCATGGCTGCCAGCAACTGGGGATGGGAGCAAGGCCACCCCCACCTGCGGGGTATGCTCTTTAGTGTGGTCCCTGGAGTCCCAGGTGGTGAAGCTGCAGGCGCAGGTAGGCGGACTTCATGCCATCAGGGCCCACAAGCAGGAGGCTGATGACTACAACAGTCAGGCTCTTCTCCTGAAGAATGAAGACGAGAAGAAGATACAGGAGAAGGTGGCCAACAAGAAGGCTGGCTGAAAAGACTCACCCGAAGCTACCTGGAAGATGGTCGTCTCAGGCTCCAGGCCATGCAGGGATAGGGCTACCCTCTCCTGGCATTGCACAAGAGGTATGATTGCCTTACCATGTGTGAGGAGGCTCCAATGGAAACACTGGAGAAGGAGGTGTGTAGTCAGCAAACTGCCACCCCTTAATGAAAATGCAGGTTAGTGGGGGACTCCCTCCTGCAGGGCACTGAGGGACCCATCAGTCATCTGGACCCCCTAGCCCATAAGATCTGCTGCCTCCCTGGGGCCCATATCCAGGATGTTGTGGAGAGGATCCCTAGGCTTGTCTGGCCCTGCAACCACTACCCCATGCTTCTCAACCACATGGGCATGAATGACACAGCCAGGAGTAATCCAGACTGGGTCACTCTAGGGCTCTGGGGGCCGGGCTCAAGGGTTCAGGAGCACAGGTAGTCTTTTCCTCTTTTCTTCTGTGTTCCTGGTTGCGGGCCACAGACCTAGGAGGGAAGGATGCATTGAAGAAGTGAACTGATGACTCAGGCAGTGGTGCTACTAAGAGGAATTCGGTTTCTTCGACCAGTTCCTTTGTGCCCAGGGAAAGAGGACTCTTGGGAAGGGACAGCATCCACCTCATGTGGAGGCATAAGTCCCTGTTCTAGGCCAGATAGCCAATCTTCTAGATAGGGCTTTAAACTAAGATTGCCAGGGGATGGGGAAACACTGACTGGATCATGCCTGGGGACAAGCAGACAACAAAGCTCGAAAGTTGGGGACAGTAGGAGAGCCACTCTTGCAAGAGCTGAGGGAATGGTTCTCCCTCAGCAGGACAGGAAATCGAGGGTCTCAATTGGAGGACTCATGTGCCCATACACTAATGCCAGGAGCGTGGGGAACAAGCAGGAGGAGCTAGCCCTCCTACTCTCCAGTGGTCATTACAATCTAGTAGGGATTATGGAGATCTGGTGGGACTCCTCACATGATTGGAACGTAGCCTTAGAGGGCTACACCTTGCACAGAAGAGACCGAGTAGGGAAGAAAGGTGGAGGTGTAGCTCTCTATGTGAGGGAGCAGTACACCTCCTTGGAGGCTGACATTGGCTCCAAAGAAGAGCAGCTCAAAACCCTCTGGATCAAACTATTGGGGGTGGGGCGGTGGGGACAGTGAGAGAGACCTAACTGTAGGTGTATACTACAAACCACCAAACCAGGGGGAGGAGCTCAATCTGGAGTTCTCTCGAGAACTGGCAGAGGCTGTGTGCATACAGGATATGGTTGTCATGGGCAACTTCAATTACCCAGGCATCTCTTGGGAGGAACGCTCAGCTAAGTCGGATTGGTCACGTTGCTTCCTGACCTGTATTGAAGAGCTCTACCTAACTCAGGAAGTGCATAGGCTGACCAGAGGTAACGCTCTCCTAGACACAGTCTTGGCTAAAGGAGACAATCTGGTGAGCAACTTGAATATAGAAGGTAGCCTGGGCAACAGCGACCATAAAGCCATCGTGTTCACTGTCTGTTGCAAGGCAGGCAAATCAGCTAGCAGGGTTGAAGTTTTGGACTTCAAAAAAGCAAATTTCAACAGCCTCGGGGCACTAGTAGGGGAAGCATTGCGGGACTAGGAACCAAAGGTGAAAGAAGTGCATGAAGAGTGGTCAACATGATCCTTGAACCACAAAGGAAGTCCATTCCCATGTGGAGGAAAGGTAGCAGAAGGGCTGGTAAGCTCTCTTACTTAACAGGGATATCATGATCTTGAAAAAGAAGAAAGAGGCATACGAACAAAGGAAGCTTGGGACATTCCCCAAGGAGAACTATACAACAAGTGCCCACACTTGTAAGGAACAGATTAGAAAGGCTAAGGTGGTGACTGAATTTAAACCAGCAATAGAAATCAAGGACAATAAGAAGTCCTTCTACAGGGAAAAGGAGGAAAACAAATAGAAGCATGGGACTATTGCTTAACAACTCAGGACAGTTGGTTACCGACACCCAGCAGACAACTGAACTCCTGAATGACTACTTTGCTTTGGTATTTCACTGGACTAAGGGGAAAATCATACTAGATAAGGTTCAGAATGGGCATGATGGGAATGGCCGCCTTCCTACTATTGATGTTGAGCTGGCGTGTGATCATTTAGAAAAGTTAGACATTTATAAGTCAGCAGGACTGGATGAACTTCATCCGAGAGTGCGGAAGGAGCTGGCCAAAGTCATCACAGGACCCCTGGTGAAACTTCCAAAACTCGTGGCACTCAGGGGAGATCCCTGAAGCCTGGAAGAGGGACAGTGTTGTGCCAATTTTCAAGAAGGGGAAGAGAGAGGACCCAGGCAACTATAGGCCAATTAGTCTAACTTTTATCCCAGGGAAGATCCTGGAAAAATTCATCAAGGAGTCTATGTGTGATAGGCTTGTAGAAGGTAGGATAATGAATGACAGCCAGTATGGCTTTTTCGTGGACAGATCTTGTCCTACTAATCTCATCTCCTTCTATGACCGGGTAACTCTCCACCTGGATAAGAGAGAGGAGGTTGACATTTTATACCTAAACTTCCAAAAGGCCCTCGATCTGGTATCCCGTGATGTTCTCACAGGAAAATTGGAGGATTGTGGGCTTAACTGCTCAATAATTAGGTGGGTAGGAAGCTGGCTGTGGGGTAGGATCCAGAGAGGTCTAATAGACGGATCTGTGTCATCCTGGCAAGAAGTGAGCAGCAGTGTCCCACAGGGGTCCATACTTGGTTCAGTGCTTTTCAACATCTTTATCAATGATTTGGATGCTGGGTTGAAGAGCTCACTAGCCAAGTTCACAGAAGACACCAAGTTCTGGTCATGCTTGACGATAGGCTGGCAAGTTGGGCAGATCAACTTCAATATTGAGAAGGGCAAAGTGCTCCATCTGGGGACAAACAATCCCCAATGTACTTACAGGCTCGGTGGTGCCAAACTGACTAGCACCACAACTGAAAGGGACCTAGGGGTAATAATAGACCATAGTATGAACATGAGCAGTCAGTGCAATGCTGTAGCCAGCAGGGCAAACAATACTCTGGCATGCATCAACCAATGTATCTCAAGCAAAACCAAGAAAGTGATTCTTTCGCTTTATTCGGCATTAGTGAAACCCCAGCTGAAGTACTGCATCCAGTTCTGGGCGCCACACTTCAACAAAGATGTGGTAAAGCTTGAGAGAGTCCAGAGAAGGGCCACTCATATGAACAGAGACTTGCATGGCAAGCCATATGGGGAACGGCTGAGTGACTCAGGTCTCTTCAGCCTGAAAAAGAGATGGCTGAGAGGGGACCTGGTAGCAGTTTACCACTATATCAGGGGAGTACATTAAGGGCTCGGTGAAAAACTGTTCACCAGGGCACCCTTGGGGAAAACCAAGTGTAATGACCACAAACTCCTGGAAGACTGTTTCAGGCTTAACACTAGGAAAAACTTCTTCACAGTCAGGGTGTTCAGACTGTGGAATATGCTCCCTCCAGAGGTGGTGCAATCACCTACCCTGGAAATCTTCAAGAGGAGACTGGAAGGTCACCTTACTGGGGTCATCTGACCCCAGTTGTCTTTCCTGCCAAGTGCAGGGGGGGTTGAACCAATGATCTTGCAAGGTCCCTTCCAGCCCCTAACAGTCTATGAATCTTGAGCCTTGCACCCCAGCCCCTTTTGATTTGGGTGTTGTTGGATCCTGACTTTGGTTCCTAGCTGATTTAAACTACTTCCCAGTATTCGGGTTCAAAATAAGATTCCAAACCAGAATGAGCTGGTTTTCCAGCTTCTAACTTGGATGGGGCTAAAGTCTCCTAAGCAAAGCTGAGCTCATGTGTTTCTCACTAATCAGGATGTCAGAATTGTTTGAACAAATGAGATTTCTACCATTTCAGGCTGAAATGCCCCCAACATGTCTTGCAAGATCTCAGTCCCAGGAAGCAGGAACCCCCAAACTCTCCCTCTTTCCTACTGCTGTTTACGTGCCCAATTGATGCCAACAGAAATTAATTGCGAATCAGCTTATATAAGTACTACAGACATCCCACTCTAGTGTTTTTTTGCTAGGCAAAAGTATAGTAATGATTTGTAAAGAAGATCTTGAGAGGGTGGTGTTACTACTCACCTGCACCTTCTGTCTTTAATGGTGCTGTGAGTTCACTCCCCATGTCTTTGTTTGCAAAGCCCCACAATGTTAAGCTTAGCACTGGGACGTCAAAAAGCAAATTGACAAGGGACTCTTTGTTGCTGGTGGAGCAGGGAAAGTATCTACCATCTCATTGGACAAAAATGCAGTTTGCTGGCAGGGCTAAACATGTAGCAGCTAGTGCAGAAGTTTCACACGCCTCATGAACCAAACAAATATTGGGCTGTGTGCAGAAGCAGAAAGAGGCCCATGTGCAAACTATGTCACACAACTGCATCTCTGCTGTACCACTTCATTCCCTACAGCAATAGCTCTGACTTTCCAGGCTGAGCAGAGCTGGTTCTGGTCTACTGTATTTTAGTTTAGACACTTTAAAGCTCATTTGTCATTGCATCATCTGTCAGCAGGTGTGGGATGCTACTCCCCCTCTATTCAGTGCCATTGTTAATTATTTAGAGAGTGCTGTAAGTTATTTGTATGGAACCAGGGTCTCCTATTGTGCTGGATATGCATAGCAAGAGGCAGGCCCTACATCAAGGGGATTGCTGTTAGAAAGGACAACGTGGTAAAATAGTGGGAGGACAAAGAGACACAGGAAGCTGAAGCAACTTACCCATGGTCACCCAGCAAGGTGGTAGCAGAGCCAGGAATCAAATCCAGGTCTCTGGCTCCCATTCCAGTGCTGTGACACACTAGACCTGGCTGCCTGCTCTGGGTAAGTGCACACACACTGTTTATGATCTGGAGCAAGGCACAGTCCCTGCAGCTAGGAGGACCTGTGTCTACAAGAAGGAGCAGAGGCAAGAGGAGCATCAGATATCACTTACAAGAGCCAAGCTAAGCCTTCCCTGGCCCTACAGTGACTGCTGAATTCAGGGATTTGGATCCTGTCTCATCATATAAGCCTGAGGTAGTTGCAGGGCCAGAGAAAGGTTAACCTGGCTCTTGGCAGTGATATTTTCTTCCAGCAGCATCCTGTCCATGATCCCTTGCCCAGCTGGAGGCTTGAGCCCCCCTACCTCCATTCCAGTGCCCCAGGGCACAGGCTGTATGAGGTAGCTTCTGGGTGGCAAAGATCAGAATGGCACCTGGAGGGTGGAAAGGATTGTGATCTGCCTGCCAAAAAGGTTTGCCACCACTGTATTAGGGAAAACTACGGTGGACTGCCCCAGCTAGCACATATGGTGTCAGGGCTCCACCCTTCCCCTAAGTGCCTTCCAGAAGAGGTAGAAGTAACAGTTTGCAGAGCTCTAACAGGTATCTGCATGATGGGAAAATCGGTATCCCACAGCAGGTGAGGACAGATGCATGTCTCTAGGCCTTGGGAGAGCAGCAAGGGACTAGCCCTCAAGACAGACTGATCCAGGCCTATTAGCTGAGCTGGAACCAGTGTGATTTGGCATGAGGAAGGAAGAAGATAGTGCTTTTTGTAGCAGGTTTTGATGGAAGATATGGGGCTGGATCCTTCTGTCTCACACTGGCTTAAATCCACAGTTTTCCATGGAGTCACCCTGAATTTACTCACATGTAAATAGGAGCCCCCTCTGGCTCCTGTGTTCACTTCCCAGCCCCCCCAGGCTTTTACTGAACAAGCCAATTTGCTACCGTAGATTAATTTCATGGAACAGATCCTCTTCTGGTGCTTGGTGAATAGCTATTTTATCTCTCCTATCTCTGAGCAATCGCTTAGTTTCTTTATGTGATGTCTGCTGCCCTTGCCAAGAGGGGCTGGTAGTGCAGGTATTAAATAAATACAATTAAACACTCATGATCTTAAGAGGAGCCTTGACAGCAGGAGACAAGGCAGGAGGCTGTCTGAGCCAGATACTGACTCTGCCTGTGCAGGGGGGAACAAAGAGCTGAAGTGCACAGTGAGCCTTGTTCATGTGGCCCCTGGCAAGTTGCTGGGAAGTGGATAATGAAAGCTGAAATCATATCAGTTCTCAGCTGATAGCTTTGGCTTTAGTCATGTTCACATGACTGCCCTGCACAGGGGGAAGAGGGGCTCAAAGGAGCCTCAGGAGCTAGGAGGCTCTAAGGGTCGGTCCTTGAAGAATCAGAAGGCTCTATGGTGCTAATTGGAATCAGTAGCATAACTTATGAGGATGAGGTGTTCAGGTAGGGGGGAGAGGCAGGGACAGCTCCCTCAGGTGCAGCCTTTGCGGTGGTGCACAAAAATGGCCAACACTGCAGTGATGGCTGAATGCACAGCCATGATCTGCACCCTGGCTGCCCTGCTACACCTCTGGTGCCGATGTCGGAGGGGAGACTGCTTTTGGCTCCCCAGGTCCTCCCACAGCCTGCTCCCCTACATTAGAAGAAGCCCCTGTGCTGGGACCCAGGGAGCTGTGCCTGCATTCATGGGAGAGGGGGGGCTGCTTCAATGGTGGGCTCCTGCACCTGCCACACTGCCTGCAGTTTGTCATGTGAAGTCAGGAAGACCAGGGGAAAGAGGCTTCTGTACAGGGAGAGATGAAGAAGGCTGGAACTTTTCCACTTAGAGAAAATGCAAGTAAGGGGATCTGATAAAGGTCTACAACATTGCAAACAGTGTGGAGAAAGGAAATAGAAATTGACTGCTTGCTCTGTCATAGCAGTAGAAATTTGGACTTACAATTAAGCTGTTAGAAAGCAGGAACAACACAAACACAGGAAATTCTTTTTCAGCCAACATATAATTAACTAGAGCAGGGTTGTCAATCATGCAACCCATGGGCTGCATCTGGCCCATTGGACTACCAAAGAACCACTGGAAGTTGGGGGAATGGCCAAGGGGGAGTGTCCTGCCACAGAATCCAGCGAGCCACAGCAGGAAGGTGATTGACACAGCCCCTGGTTGCCCTCTAGCTGCTTTGTCATTGCTGTGACTCTACCTCTCTGGTTGCTGGGCCTACTGTAATTGTGTGCCCCATGCTGAATCCAGAGTCAGAGCTGTTGCCGTCATGTGCCCCATGCTAGAGCCAGAGTCAAAGCCAGAGTTGCTGTCCTGGCACTAAACATGCTTTGTGGCAGCAGCTCCAGCTCCACTATGGAGCATGCAGCACATGGAGGGAGCTGGAATTGCTACTGCCTGAGCCATCCCATGGTCTGGACCGGATCCAGTCTGCAAGGAGCCTGGTGGTCTAGATACAGCCCAGGGCAGGACGTGAGTTTGATATCCCTGAATTAGTAACTCATTGCTGCAAGGTGTTGCAGAGGCTGACAATTTATAAAGGGAATGGAGTTAGACTATTCTTAGTGGTCATAGGGGACAGGACTAGGATCAGCTGCCTTAAACAGCCGTCTAGGAAATTTAGTTGAGAGGTTAGGAGGATCTTCCTGACTATGAGGGTGGTCAAGCATTGGAACAGATTATCTAGAAAAGCAGAATTTCCATACCTGGACATTTTCAAGCTCAGTTTAAACAGACACTTGGCTGGGATGATGCTGCCTTGAGCAAGGGCTAGACCAGATGGCCTCATGAGGTCCCTTCCAGCCCTACTTTTCTGTGATCCTATAATTTTACTGGATTCCAAAGGGGATTGCACACATTCATGCAGGAAAGCTTCATCGATGAGTACTAAACTTGACAATTAGGGGTGCAGCTTCCCAATGAGCACTTCCTAGGCCCTTAAGTGCAAGAAGCTGCAAGAGGAGAGGGGCAGGCAACAGATCAGTCTGGACAGGCCCTGCATAAATATTCTTTCCCTTAGCATCAACTCTCTGTTACACTGAAATAGAGTACTGGGCTGGATAGACTTATGGTCTGTCCTAGTATGGCAACTCTTATGTTCTTTAGATTTACAGTCTCACTCTGATTACCCTGGGTTGGGTGGGGCTACAGGTTAACTCTCCCCATACACTGTGGAAAGACTGTACTGTGACACAGGGCATGCTGGTGGTGCAGGCACATGCTAATTGTCCACGCATCCACGTAGTCCATAAGGGTGCTCATCCCTGAGTGAGGCAGAAGTTAAAAGAAAGCACCAGTGCCCCTCCTCAGATTCATTAGAGTGACCACACAGGGCTCGCTGGGCTCCTCATAGACTCTACCGTGCACTGCTTAGACTGGTGCTGTAATTGCTTCTCTGTGCTCCTCTGCTCTGTGACTGCAGGCCAGAGCTGCTGCCTCTGCTAACTTCATCTACTTCCTGTCAAGTTTGCAGGGGAAATGACTGGATATGAAACAGTGGCTAATGCTTGTGTGCCCTTCCGCAGGTACAGCCCAAGGTCATTTGACTCCTTCACAAGCCATTCAAACCTGGGGTCCCTGGGCATGTTTATAGCTGTTGCAGCCTCATTTCCTCTCCGACTGCTCTGTTATCTTTTCTTGCTGCTGTTTCCATTCTCTCCAGGCTGGCTCTTATCTTTATGGCTCATCTCCTGCGTAAGCCCTAATAACCATGGCTTAGACCCAGTAAAGGATAGATTTAGTTCTATGTAGTGGAGGACAACAAAACAATGAGAGACAAAATTCTGGGGGATTGGAGAACCTGCAGCTGACTGGAGAGATCAAGTTCCTGTAGGAACATCCTTGTAAGCCCTTACGTTGTCCTTTGTCTCCCAAGGCAGCCTGCAAAAATATATAAGTGCAGGTGGTTGGTATTAATTACCAACTACTAGAACTAGATACTTACCAGTGTGTCCCATGAACCCACCTTTTTAGCAGCTGTCATTGTTTCTCCTGAGGGATGTTAAACAGGTTTAGGCTGATACCCAAACCAGGCATAATGGACTATGGTGAGGATTTAAGGTGTGGGCAGAGTTGTCTCAGGGAGGAATCCAACCAGTAGCTGAACCCTACTATCTTAAAGTTATCTCTTCTGGGTACACTGAGGGCTTAGTCTCAACGGGGATTGAGGGGCCGCAATTAACTCTTTTGCTTGAGAGTAACTCTAGGAAACAACTGACTCTCAGGCACAATCTGGTTCTGATGGATCTGCTTCTTGCCAAAGGGGATGATCTAGTGAGCAAGCTGAGGATTGAGGGGAAGCTTGGTGACAGCAACCACGAACTGATCACCTTCTCCATTCAACACAGGGCAGGCAAATCCCTCAGTAAAACAGAAATCCTCAACTTTGGGAAAGTGAACTTGCACAAACCCAGGAGACTGGTCAGACAGGCACTAATAGGCTATGGCCTCTTGGGAAGGGGAGTCCGCGAGAAATGGTTATTCCTTAAGAACTCAGTCCTAGAAGTGCAAGGGAAGTCCATCCTGTCCTGCAGGAAATGTAGTCAGCGGCAGGGAAGCTCCTTTGGCTAAACAGGGAACCGTTGGACCTCCTGAAACTCCAAAGAGAAGCCTACACCAAATGAAAAATGTGAATCATCACCAAGGAGGACTACTCGGCATTTGTGCACACATGCAGAAAGCAGTTCAGAAAAGCCAAGGCAGAAGCTGAACTCAGACTAGCCATCAGAATCAAGGACAACAAAAAATCCTTCTTCAGATATGTGGGTAGTCAGAAAAAGAATAAAGGCAACATTGGACCCCTGCAAAATAAAATGGGGCAGCTGACATCTGACGCCCCCAAAAAGGCCAATTTCCTAAACAAATACTTTGCATTCGTTTTCCACCCGCTCGAGGCAGTCACACTGTCAAACAGAACACAGAACTTCCAGGGACTGGGAGATGTGCCCATAATTGATGCTAATCAGGTGAGGGAACGTTTAAAAATCCTAGATGTCTATAAGTCCTCAGGCCTAGATGGAACGTACCTAAGACTCTTCAAGGAGCTGTCGGACATCATAGCACACTGTATGGAGATGATATTTGAGAACTTGTGGCACTTGGGTGAGGTGCTGGAAGTCTGGAAAAGAGCCAATGTGGTTCCAATCTTCAGAAAAGGGAGGGAGGAAGATCCAGGGAACTACAGGTCAATCATCCTGGTGTCTATCCCTAGAAAGATCCTGGAGAAAATCATCAAGGAATCCATCAGCAACAAGCTAACAGAAGGCAACCTTCTGAATGCCAGCCAACATGGTTTTGTCACTGGAAGGTCTTGCCTGACTAACCTTATCACCTTCTATAACAGGTGACACAGTGCCTCGATAAGGAGGGAGATGAGGTTGATGTTATATACCTGGATTTCAAAAAAGCCTTTGACTTGGTCTCCCATGATGTCCTCATGGTTAAGCTGGGGAATTGCAGCCTCGACCCTCTCATGATCCAATGGCTGGGAAACTGGCTCCGGGGTCGGATCCAATGAGTACTAGTTGATGGGAGAGACTCAACATGGCACAAAGTGGCCAGTGGAGTTTCTCAGGGCTCAGTTCTCGGTCTGGTAGTCTTCAACATCTTCATTAATGACCTGGATTCAGGCATCAGACGCGGACTGGTAAAGTTTGCATATGATGCTAAACTATGGGGGAAGGTGGCCACGCTAGAAGATAGGCTGGGGATACAGACCAGCCTGGATACCCTTGCAAGTTGGATGGACCAAAACTTGATTGCATTTAACATAGAGAAGTGCAGGGTGCTCCACCTTAGGAGAAACAACCAGCATCATAACGTAGGCTCGGCAGTGCTATGTTTGCTAACACGGTGACCAAAAGAGACTTGGGGTCTTGATTGATCACAAGATGAACATGGACCACCAATGCAATGCCATGGCCAGCAAAGCTAACCAAACTCTGGCATGCATCCATCGAAGCATCTCTAGCAAAACTAGAGACGTCATCCTCCCATTCTACTCGACCTTGGTGATGCTGCAGCTGATATACTGCATCCAGTTCTGGGCCCCCCAGTGCAGAAGGGATGTGGATAAGCTTGAGAGAGTCCAGAGGAGAGCCACTCATATGATCAAAGGCCAAGACAGCAAACTTTACAAGGAGAGGCTGAGGGACATGGGACCCTTCAGCCTGGAGAAGAGAAGGCTCAGGGGACATGTGGTGGCAGCCTATAGGTACATAAGAGGAGTGCATTAGGATCTGGGAGAACAGTTGTTTACTAGAGCTCCCCAAGAAATAACAAGGTCCAATGGCCACAAACTCCTAGAATGCCGATTTAGATTGAACATAAGGAAAAACTTCTTCACAGTCCAAGTGTCCAAGGTCTGGAAAAGATTCCCCCTGGTGTTGGTGCAAGCACCTACTCTGGACTCATTCAAAAGATGTTTGGATGTTTATCTTGCTAAGATCATTTGATCCCAACAGACTTCTCACCTATGGCAGGGGGTCTGGACTCAATGATCTCTCAAGGTCCCTTCCAACCCCTAATGTCTATGAAATCTATGAAATCCCCACTCTGCTGCCACCTGGGCCTGGGCTAGATGTGAGTTACTACAGCTTCAGAAGCATGCAGCTTGCATCTTCCTTTGTATCAGGCCAGTGAGGGACTAGTGGCCTTTGTGCTCCAAGAATGGGTATCCAGGAGCAAGGTTTCCATTCTATCTCAGACTTGGACCCAAAATCTGGGTAGGCTGAAAAGGGTGAACAGGCCTCGCTTCTCTGCCCAAAGGTCTGAGCCCTGTGTGGTCACTCTGCCCAAAGGAAGTGATTCTTCTACTGTATTCAGCACTAGTGAGGCCTCACCTGAAATACTGGGTCCACTTTTGGCCCCACACTTCAAGAAATACCATATTTACTTGCATATAAGATGACCCCCAATAATTAGATAATACATATGGAAAATTTAAAAATATGCAGTAATTTTCCAGGTATAGAATCTAATTATGGGAGGTTTGGCTTGATTTGTCCCCCACCCTCCCACTGCTAGAGCACGAAAAATAAATCTGGGAGGTCAGGTAGCCCCCTTGTCCTCTGCCCCCCTGCCCTCAACCTCTTCTCCCTGCAGACCCTTCTCCCCCTCCTTACTTTGCGACCCTGTGCTCTCCCTGAGCACATGGAAGTGAGGAACAAATTTCAAAACACTGATTTTGTAATAAACATACCCATAGTATTTTACATATAGACAAATTACTACAGGAGGCCATATATTTAGTTCAGCCAGAATTGATATATTTTACCTTTTTTTGAAACTGCTGCAAGCTTTAGCTCAGGTATTCTGTAAATAGGGTGATGATACATCCTGATTTGGCTGGGACACTCCAAGATTCTGGTTGGTCAAAAGTCCCGGGCTAGAGTCTGGCAGGGAGGTGGAAAGGCATGGTGACCAGGCAGGCAGCTGGGCAGGTACCTCTTACGCCGTGTGGGATTTGGTGATGCTTGCCAGACACTTAAGGCTGGTGAAGAAACAGGAATCATTGGAAATGGGAAAGAAAGGCTTAGCTGTGGGAGTGAAGGAGAAGTTGAAAGGTATTCAATGTTGTGGTTCACCATGACTTGAAAAAGAGTTGGCACTAAGGGGGATTGTTTACAATGTATCTTATACCTTATTTAGATGGTTTGCTACATATATCTTATTTAAATGGCCTGCACTAATTTATCCTTGTGGTAGGTTCCCTTACTTACCTGGCAGGGGAGATGCTATGAATTTGTCAGCCTTGAATTATTAGATGTAGTTAGAGGGTGAAGGTCTGTTCCTTTCACTGCAAACAGGTTGACCCATGCGAGAGTCTACACATGCCTCCAATTGTGAGGAGCTTAGCTGCACAATTTATGGTGATGAGGGATTGCTCTTGGGCTTTCTCTCTAGCTTGCTCCTTTGGCCTTTTGGCTTAGGGCAAACAAGACTAGGGAGCATCTGAATTCCAAGACCTCTGGGCTTGGATATTGCATGTAGGATACCTGCCATGGACTTGAGAGTATCTGAGGCCCTGAACTAAAAAGTCTGAGAGATAGGATAATTGCTAATGGTAGTGCCACACAGACTTGAAGGACTGAGCTCTGCTCAGTCAAAATATGGACCTTCATTTAGAACTGATTTGGCCTTGGAAACAAAATTGAAAAAAAGATGGTAAGTTTCCATTAGTATGTTTGCCCAATAGAGGCCAAATATTTTTTAGTCATGCTAAGGGTTGGCTACATTGAATCAGCTTCATAGCCAGTTTCCATTAGCAGTTTGATGACAGACAGTGCATTTAATGAGGTTTCCTTTTATAAAAATATTAGACAAAGGGCTCTTTTCCCCATCCTGACTGTGGGAGGGAAAATCTCATCTTTTATTCAAGTAAATACATGAACAGATTGGAAAAAGTATGGAACAAAGCAGCAAAAATGATTAGGGGCTAGGAGGCAAGACTTATGAGGAAAGCCTGAAAGGACTAGGGTTATTTATAGTAGGGTAAATTGACCAATAAGGTCTCTAGATTTTGTTGTCAAAGACAACTCATTCCCACAAATGGCCACAGTGTGCTTTGGGTAGAGGTGATCTACCCATCTCAGAAAAGTCACATTGCCAATCTGGGAAGTAGCATGCGTAACTGCCATATTGGAATCTAAGATGATTGGCATGAATTCACATTTTGACAATATTTCATCCCCCAGTAGGGTTAGAAAATTGATTCCAATGATAAAACTAATATTGTATAAACCAAGGAGATTAATTGTATCATTTCTGTGGTGGTAGCTATATTGGTTTCCAAGATGGCTGACACATTAGCATGTATGTATAGACACAATGTAATTGAAAAATCTAGCGAACAATAATACTAAAACTTACAAATGATATCACTACAAATTTCATAGCAGGCCTACAGTATTAAAAATATAACACAGGTTAGCCTACTTGTTCAAGTTATAGCGAATAAGCACTACTTTTTTAATTCAGAATGTAGATAAGTCAGATATTAATAATAACTCAATGTCAATGAAACACACAGACATATGTTCAGCTTGAGGCAATAGGAAAATGTAACAGTCTAATCCAGTGGTAATATTACAGTAATACAATGGTATATATAACATTAATACAATGGGTAATTGCAGTTTTTCAAATGTCTTCATTACTTTAATCCATTTCTGAATCCCTGTAGTTATTATACAGATTGCAACATGCTGGGTACATCTACACAAGATAGTTTTCTGTGTAGTAGAGCAGTTTACTGAATAGTAAGTGTTTGTGTTTACATGTACAGATGCTTACTGTGCAGTAAATTGCTCTAATTGTGAGTAAATTTGCTACTGTGCAGTAGCACATGTAGACACTGGATGGGAGCAAATTTGCTCCTGGTCAGCATCTACATGTGCTCTACTGGGCAGTTACTGAGCATGAGTAAATTTGCTACTTGCATTTGCAAGTTTGTGCACTTATGGGGGAACAGCCAGAGGCTGGGGTGCTGGGTGCCTGTCCCTGGGCTCTGCCCCCTAAGCAGCCCCACCCCACGGCCCCCCACCCTGGGAGGGAACACACAACCATGTAAATAATTAGCACAGGGAATAGGGTGTTTTGTTGGTGGTGCGTGGTAGAGGGTGTCTATGGGGAGGGAAGGAGGGGGGACAGGCTCTGTTGCGGGGGGAAAGGAGAGGGGCTTCTGTTTCTGTGAGGGGAATAAACTACTTTTCATAGAACTATCCACAGTGAGCATGGTGCTGGGGTTGTGCAGTGGGGTAGGGATCTGTGTACAGCTGTCTAGGAAGGCTACACCAGGGAGTGCAGGAGGTGATTGGCTAATGCATCTCATACCTGGTGCCTTGGCTCTGCTGGTGAATGCACAGCTTGCCTGGGGCCTCAGTGTGGGGTGCCCATCACCGTTGCTGCCACTGCAGCTTGTGCTTCTGGCACCAGGCATCCTCTACCCACTGTGCCTCCTCCACCCAGGCCTCATGAAAGAACTCCACCTGGGCTTTGCAGATATTATGCAGCACACAGGCTGCAATGATGACCCCAGGAATGCTGGCCTCAGTAAACTTGAGGTGGGTGGTGAGGGTGCACCAGCACCTCTTCAGCTAGCCGAAGGCACACTCCATGAGGGTGCAGATCTGGCCCAGGCACCAGCTGAAGTGCTAGCTCTCCACCAGGTCTGACAGAGTAGTGTTACAAAAGACATGGGCATTGTGGGCACTCCCCTTCCAACTGCCACTCACATTTGTGAAGGTGCCATGGTGGTTGATGATGGCCTGTAGTATGGGAGTGGAAGCCCCACCAGCTGTAGTAGGGGCAGTTTCAAGGATCATAGGATCCCAGCAAGAAAAACATCCAGGTTTCTCTTGAAGGCGTTTCAAAGTAGGTGCTTGAACTACCTCTGGTGGTGGCAGGCCATTCCATACCTTGGGGGCTTGGACAGTAAGGAAGTGCTTCCTTATGTCCTGTCTGAAACGGTCTCGCAGGAGTTTATAACCATTAGACCTTGTCATCCCTTGGGACTCTCTGGTGAACAAACGTTCCCCCGGGTCCTGGTGAACACCCCTTATAAACTTATAGGTGGCCATCAGATCACCCCCGAGCCTGCGCTTTTCCAGGCTGAAGAGTCCCATAGCTCTCAGCCTCTCGTCATAAGGTCTGTTTTCCTGACCTTTAATCATGTGCATGGCTCTCCTTTGGACTCTCTCAAGTGTCTCCACATCCTTTTTGAATTGTGGAGCCCAAAACTGGATGCAGTACTCCAGCTGCAGCATCACCAAGGCCAAGTACAAGGGGAGAATGACATCCTGGGATTTGCTTGTGAAGCATCTATGGATGCAAGCCAGCATTTTGCTCGCTTTACTAGCTACAGCATCACATTGCAGGCTCATGTGCATCTTGTGGTCAATCCTGACCTCCAAGTCCCTCTTGTCCATAGTGCTAGCCAGTGTAGCACTGCTGAGCCTATAGACATGCTGCAGGTTTTTCCTCCCAAGGTAGAGAACCTTGCATTTTCTGGTGTTCAACACCATCAGGTTTTCATCCATCCATTTCCTGAGCCTTTCAAGGTCAGCCTGGGTTACCCCCATGTCCTCAGGTGTGGATGCTTTACTCCAAAGTTTGGTATCATTGGCAAAGTTGGCCAGTCTGCTTTTGACTCCAATGTCCACATCATTAATGAAGAGGTTGATCAAAATAGGTCCAAGGACAGAGCCTTGAGGGACCCTACTGGTCGCAGGGCACCATGACGATTGACTTCCATCAACCACCACTCTTTGGGTCTGACCACAGAGCCAATTCCCCAGCTGTGCCGGGGTCCTGCAATGACCTCTGCTAATTCCCTCAGCACTCTTGGGTGAAGACTGTCAGGACCAGCTGATTTAAATATGTCCAGTCCCTCCAGAAGTTCCCTGACTAGATCCTCACTGACCCTAGGCCTGGGTGTGCCTCCCCTGGGGCCTGGTGGGGTCCTGGGGGGCAGGCTGGTCCGGTCCCTGCTCAGGAAAATGGAGGCAAAGAAATTGTTAAATAGGTTAGCTTTGTCTTCTGGTGTCGACCAGATTTCCTAGCGTGTCTTACAGAGGCCCCACATTACCCAGTACCTTCTTTTTGCCCCCTATGTATTTAAAAAAGGACTTCATGTTGTCCTTGATCTGGGTAGCTAGATATGTCATATACTTGACTTTAAAAAAGCCTTCAATCTGGTATCCCATGATCATCTTTTGGCAAAACTGGCCAACTATGGCCTTGGGTCCACCATGATCTGAGGTCCAGCAGGGGAGATTATGCTTAGGGGCAACCCACATGGGTTCATTAGAGGTGGGTCCTGTCAGACCAACCTGGTAGCCTTCTATGACCAGGTCACAAAATCCTTAGACACAGAGGTAGCAGTGGATGTAGTCTTTCTGGACTTAAGGAAAGCCTTCAACACTGTCTCTCACCCCATTCTCATTAAAAAACTAGGGGACTGTGGCGTCGACACCTACACAGTCATATGGGTCACTAACTGGCTGGAGAGCCGCACCCAGAGAGTGGTGGTGAATGGGTCATTTTCAGCCTGGAGGGATTTGGGCAGTGGGGTGCCCCAGGGCTCGGTCCTTGGACCCGCACTGTTTGACATCTTCATCAGTGACTTGGATGAGGGGGTAAAAAGCACCCTGTTCAAATTCACAGACGACACTAAGATGTGGGGTGAAGTGGGCATGCTCAAAGGGAGGAATAGGCTGCAGTCAGACTTAGACAGGTTACAGGGGTGGGCGGATGAGAACAGGATGGGTTTCAACACTGACAAGTGAAAGGTGCTGCACCTGGGGAGGAAGAACCAGCAGCATACCTACAGGCTGGGGAACTCCCTTCTCATCAGTGCAGAGGCAGA
>JAGPOW010003648.1:126239430-126325501 GCA_030014935.1 Caiman crocodilus | reverse complement strand
GGAGAGGCTACGGGACCTGAACCTGTTCAGCCTCCACAAGAGAAGGCTGAGGGGGGATCTAGTGGCCATTTACAAACTAGTCAGGGGGGACCAGCAGGCGTTGGGGGAGTCCCTGTTCCCCCGAGCACTACCAGGAGTGACTAGAAATAACAGCCACAAGCTGGCAGGGGGTAGATTCAGACTAGACATCAGGAGGCACTACTTCACAGTCAGAGCAGCTAGGATCTGGAACCAACTTCCAAGCAAAGTGGTGCTGGCTCCTACCCTGGGGGTCTTTAAGAGGAGATTAGACGAACACCTTGCTGGGGTCGTTTGACCCCAATACTTTTTCCTGCCATGGCAGGGGGCTGAACTTGATGATCTGCTCAGGTCCCTTTCGACCCTACGAACAATGAAATGAAACATCAATCTCTTCCCCCTTGTCCAGGTGATAGGTCACCTGGTTGTAAAAGGAAATGAGATTGGTCAAGCACAACCTACCCGCAACAAACGTGTGCTGGCTATCCCTCAGGGTGCTGCCATCGGCCAGTCCATTAAGAGTGGCCTCTTTGATGATTTTTTCTAAGACCTTCCCTGGGATAGAGATCAGTCCTGTAGTTTGCCAGATCCACTTTTCTCCCTTTCATGAAGATAGGCACCACATTGACCTTCTTCCAGTCATCGGGCACTTCACCAGAGCGCCAGTAGCTCTCGAAGATCCATGCCAGGGGCTGAGCTATGATGCAGGCCAGCTCCTTGAGTACTCTGGGGTGTAAATTGTCAGGGCCAGCTGATTTAAAGGTGTCCAGCCTCTCAAGCTGTTCCTTCATGAGGTCAGCATTGATGGAGGGTGCTCCTGTCCCGTAATGGGCAGGGGCATCCCATGAGACGCCCCATGGCTTTGATTATTGGTCTGGGATACCCTGACCAAAAAAGGTTGACTTTGATTATTGGCTGTATGTGCATGGTGCACAAAGGAGCCATATGTAGGTGGAAGTTTATCCAGAGTTTTTCCTTGATGGAATAATTTCACCCTAACAACCAAAAGGGACATCAAAGATGCTAATGGCTGATACAGTAACACAACAAACTTTTCTACACAATTGTACAAATCCTTATCAACATCAGGCCTACTTCCTAGACCTGCCAATAGATACGGATGTTGAATGAACACTTTCTGAGCAGTTTTCTTAGGATGACCACTGAACTGGTCAGTGGTGTCACAGCCAGTGACACTGTCCAATTAGAGATACATGGACTGGCTCAAGAAATTCTGACATAATATCATGAACTGGAATGAATCTTACTGGGTTGCTTCTCTTCATCAAAACCTTAGGCACATGATTATGCCATAAAACACGGGTTTTCAACTGGGGGTATGCATACCCCTGGGGTACTTTTGAAGGCTCCAGGGGGTACATGGCAGCAGCATGGAGAAGCCACCGGCATTTCCAGTTTTGCCGGCAGCACTTTTGGGTTCGCTGCTTCATGCTGCACCAGGGGACCCCTCCCTTCCCTGCTTGTCAACTGGCCTTTGGGAGCCCCCATGCTGCCCACTCGTCGATTGGCCACCAGGGGACTAACCACTTCTTGACCGGCTGCCACGGATACCCTGACCAAAAAAGGTTGAAAACCCCTGCCATAGATAAAGGACCAGTATGTCTGTTGAATTGCAGGAGAACAGTAGAGAAGAGAATCCATAACTAACTGCATGTTTGACATGTAAGAGCATTCTTATGTGCACCTCTTCTTGCTGAGAATGCAACTGTGAAACATCAAATGAGCTGGAGTGCTCTGCTTTTGAAACCACCAGCAGTGAAACCACCAACAAAACAAGCACTTGTTTAATTCAGAAACATCATCATGATTCCTTAAGAAGCTCCTCGCTTAGGAAATTAACTAGGCTTTCTTTGTTTGATGGTAAGGTTATGAAATTAGTCCATGATGCCAGTAACAGAATCTGCTGCTAGTGATTCTGTGGATTGGTTTAGTAGTTTGAATCCTTAATATCCTTGTGTCTGCCTTTATGGATGGTAATATGTATCAATCAAAGACAATATTGACTCAACTGCATGTGTTAGACTAGCTGACAAATGCTTGTTGCACAAAGGAATCAGCCAAATCTCCAAATGCTCTTGCAGTTTTCAGTTTTCTTATTCACTGTACAAGAGCCATGCCATTGATAATAACGGCTGATTTCTCGGAAGTATCACCTAGCAAAACAGTTACAACTTTATCGCTAAACAAGATCTGTGACAAGGCTTCTTTGTCAAGGCTGATTTGTCAGCCATGTTGAGCGATTTGTCGGATTTAAAATTTATGGGGGTTATCAAGACAGTTTGTGCTGTAGGAGAGAGTGCACATTGAACCTTCAGCTTGCTGCAACCACTTTGCTGGATTTCCTTTGCATTCTGTATCTGTTCCATTTTGCTGCACTATGTCCCGCAGTTGATTTTACGTCCTTGAAGGTTTTCAATTTTGCTTTGGGCATGTTTGCATAGAAGCTCTCTGTAGCATCTACAATAAGATGTTTCTGGAAAATGATGTTCATGATTTCTCTTTCTTTGTCATGTGTCAGGGAATCACCACATAGGGACGTGGGTCCTCTGCACCTTGATGACATCCGGCTGCCTGTCCTCACTGGAAAAAAAAACTTGGCCACTTAGGCAGCCTGGGGTTCCTCCCAGCTCTCACCTGCCATGACTTTGATGTTTTACTGGGTCCTGGGAAGAGTGGTATTTGCCCAGTCTGACCCAGCTGTGGTTGTCTCCGTGGGATCCAGCTCTGGGATAAAACAACAATGAATAAAATACAAAAAGAAAGAAAGGAAAAAGGAAGGAAACCTGGCTGGCAGGCTTAGCTGCTGCTTTGCCTGCAGCTTGCTAGCTCTTATGGCTCTTGCTGCACAGTCCTTGCAGCTGAATCAACTAATTGATGTACCGCCATGATAATTGATAACTTACAGCAGCAATTAACCTCTGCTATAGTTCATGAACTCCTCCAAGTTCTCAGATCAATTGCTCTGCTACCCTGTTCCTGGGGAAAGTTTTCCCTCAGACTGCGTCTCCAGTGGGTCCATCCAGCCCACCTTCCCTCACTCTTCTCCTCCTTTGCCCAAGCTGCCTGGCTAGCAATAGCTCTCAGAGTGCTGGGACACCCAATGCGGCACACCTGACGAGTTAATAAAGCCAGTTCCGGGTGCATTGGGAGTTCCCTCCACAACATGGTGATCGTCTTCTCAGATAACTCATGGCTAGGAGAGTTCCTGCAAAGGGGCACCGCTAGCCCTTTCACATCATGTACATTCAGAATGTCTAATGCAATATCTTCTGGCACAACATCTCCCATAGAAATACATAACAGAACCTTTTGAATTGTGCTTGGAGCAACTTGACATGGTTGTAATTTCATTTCAGTCATGTTCTTTGTCTTTCATTATGATTGAAAGATGTTGTATTGATCCCAGACATTTGATTTACCATCTCTGTTAAGTGACCTCTTTCATTGTAGTTCAGCTCCCATCATAACCTAGCTGATTCATTGCATGTTGTGTTTACTATGCCACTGGCAATTTTGCAAACCTTGTTAATGTGTTTGTCCCAGGGGTACAGTCACTAGGGAGCAAGAAACCCTCCCCATGAGGGGACCCAGAATGGGGTTAACCCCCACCCAGAGAAAAAAAACCCCAAATCAGGAGTCACTTACCTGCTTTAGGACACTGGACGCAGGATGAGCTATGCCAGGAAGAAACGCCCGTGCTGTTCATCAGTCATGTTTATCTACAGCTGGAGCTGGCATGGGCAGGTGACATCATTAATGACTGCCACCCAGCTGGGATAAAAGCTGGCACCAGCAGGGAGGAAGGGAGAGCATTGGAGGCAGCAGAGGCTATAGAAGCTCTCCACGTCGGTCGGAGACAGCACCAACATGCAGGAGAAGATACAGCTCGGAGGGGAGCGTTAGAAGCAGTGGAGTCTGCAGAAGCTCTCCATACCGATCACAGGCAGCACTGGCATGCAGGAGATGATTCAGTTTGGGGGAGAGCATTGGAGGCAGCAGGGACTGTGGAAGCTCTCCATGCCAGATGTCAGCAGCACCAGCGTGCAGGAGAGGATCCGATCCTGGGAAGAGCGGAGGAAGACCTCAACAGAGGTAAAGAGCACAGTAGCGTCAGGGGACACATTCAGGCACAGGCTCGAGGACTGGGAGGGCAGAAGGGCTATTTAGCCTAACCTCCCCTCCCTCGTCAGCCCTCTTTTCTTCTGAGTCCTTCCTTTTTCCTTTCATTTTGTGCGTGTTCCTTTTTATTGTTTTTTTTTTTGCCCTTTTTCTTTTTACATCACCTGTAGCCCTACTTAGGCAGGGTGCACATGACACTTCAAGAACAGGAGCTGCATGTGGAGTCATCAAGCAGCCCATATACAGCTGGAGTGACATACAGGAGAGTCAGGTATCCAGTGGACTTAGAGTCCAATAATAAGAAAGCAAGACCAGTAATCAAAGGGGGGATGAAGAGTAGGAACCAACAAGACCAGAGGGCAAGCCGCATCAAGATCAGGTGGCCTGTCATGAAGGCTGGTGTATGGAAGGGTGTAGAGGAGGTGGAGCCCCACAAATATCCATTAGGAGGAGTGACCGAGGGGCCTCCAACAGGTGAGGATCCCGAGGGGCCTCCATGACTGAGGATACATTCTTGTGGCAGGCGAGTTTTGGGGTTTTCCCCAGAGTGAGCGAGGCCCCCTCCAGAGGCCACATGAAACCTCACCGCGTCTAACACTAGGCATACGTGCCAAGGCAGAGCGTGAACAGATATATGAATCAAGACGGTCATAGTCTTCTATAGCCTGGTCGGTTTAAATGTTTACAAATGGCAGATTAGTTGTCTTGACCCTGAATCCTCCTTCCACAAATTCAGCATATACCACAGGAGAAAAATTAACTAAAACCTTCGTATGTCCAAGATATACTGGATTCATCTCATGTAATTGATATGAACGTGCACAGCTATCAGTGGAAACATTTTTTCAAAAGTATGTAAATACTCATCCAGTTTCCTTCATGTTCAGCTCTGATGAAGTACAAGAGAGTGTTGACTACTTCCAAGTAGTTCATCCAGTACTTGAACATACCTTCAATTCTTGAAGCAGAGTGGCAATCATTAGCAGATGCAGTAATAGTTCTCTCACTGCATTCCTTCCCACTTCACAATCATTGTTTCTGAATGCAACAGCTGTGCCACTGGAAAGCTGGTCAACAACATCATCATCTAATCCTTTGCTTGACCTAGACAATGAATTAATTTATCAATATATGTCATATTGCTTCATAAGTTATCTTGTGTGATCTGATAGCACAGTTGTACAATTTTCCTTTCATTATATTGGTGGTGGTATTTTGTAAGAACAATCTGCTTTCTATCCAACAGTCTTCAAGTCCTGAAGGAACAAAATGCTGACCAACTGCCATTTGGTAAAGCATGATAATATGGAAGCCTCCCAGTCAAATGATTACTCCTTCAGTCTCTTCTGGCTGAGACCAGACTAGTTCATTTGCTTTGCAATACAATGCCTGATCAAGTGTTATGACTGTGTGCTATTCCTCCTGCCTGCATTCAGAATGGTAATGTGCCTCAACCTTGCATCTTCAATACCAGTTTGGAAATGCAACACTTCATTCTTCTCTTCTGTGTTGTGTATTGCCTTGGCTGATTCAAATGACAACACTTGATTCAGTCTCTTCTTCTTAGAATGTTTCTGGTAGAATATGCACATCCTCCAGTGATCTGCTGGAGTAGATGATCTGCACTTGGTGTTGTCGGTAGGATTTCCTTTTCATCTTCTACTTTGCCCAACTTTCTTAACAGCCTCTCAATACGTCCTTTGTGTGTAAAAGAACTATCGCAAGAACAGTGCCAACTGAGGTTTTTGGAATGTTGCAAACCACAACACAACGTAATCATCTGTCAAGAATCCTGCCATTACAAGTGCTGAATTCAGCAACTGTCCTATGCTGAATAAGTGCCTAATTTATTTGCACAATTCCAGCATGTGTACTTTGGCTAATTGTTGACTATGAACCTATTGCAAGACATATGATGCATCTTGTAGATTCTAAGATGTACCTCCCATGCTTCACTGGACTCAGTGTTGCTATCAGCTCCATTGTAATATCTGCTTAAGGGTGATAAGGGCAAGTCTCTTTGGTTATACAATAATGAACAAAACTAAATTTGTGGCAGCCATCTTGGAATCCAACATGGCTACCACAGCAGAAATGTTATAACTGATCTCCTCAGTTCATACAATGTTGGTTTTGTCATTAGAATAAATTTTCTAACCCTACTGGGAGCTGAAATATTGACCAAAATGTGAATTAATGGCAGGCAACTTGGATTCCAACATAGCAGCTACACACACTACTTTACAGATTAGTAACATGAATTTTCTGACCTGGGTAGGCCACCTCTACCTCAAAACACACTGTGGCTGCTTGTGGCAATGAGTAACCCATGCAGTGATTCCTTTACTCTTCTTTTTTACCTTACTAGTTTGGAGAGAGGGAATTGGATAACAGCCTTCAAGTACCTGAGAGATAGCAACTTGGCTTCATTGTGGGTAGGTCTTTCCTGCCCAACCTCATTTCCTTCTATGACCAGGTAACACATCACCTGGAAAAAGGAGAAGAGGTGGATGCTGTGGCAGGCCAGTAGTGGGTGCTCTGGCACTGAGCCACCCACCTCACTGCACCCAACCAAAAACCAAGCTTTGGATGCCTCCCCAGGGGTGCCAACTTCTGGCCAACCCCCTTCCTGGATCATACCCACAAGCCTGGGGTAACCACTGCCACCACCCGGGGTCTGGTCTTTGTCCAGTCTCTGTGCTTCCTTGGGTTTCACAGGCCTTGTAGACCTTGTGGGCTCTTAACCCACCATGGGATTCTGGGGTGCTTTTTAAAACCTGGATCATTAACACTAGCCTCCCTTAGTCAGTGGAGCAAAAGAGAGCTAAAAGGCTTGCCCAGTCCCTCTCAAGCATGTACAACAAGGCTTGCTATAATGGATAGCTTTATTGGGTAGAGAGGATAGGCGTGGGTGGGGGTATAAGTCAGAGAAGTAGCAACAGAATAACCCTGACCAAACAGAAGCAGCTTAGCAGCCTTTTGATAAGCTTTCAGAATGCTGTTACGAGCTAAATTTTTGGTAAGTTACTCAGAGGTTCATGCGGAGTCTAAAAGAGCTCCAGAAGCTGTGTGCTTGCTTTACGTTTCCAAATATGTCTGCCTCCGCTTCCTCATGGAGGGGCTGTTTTTTACACCTGTTGTGACCTCATCACTATGTTCCCACCAGAAGCAGACCCATTGGCTGCTGATTGGTGCTTCCAAATGACATCTCGTGACCTGCAAAGGCAGGAACCTGAGACAAAAGGAGCGGGTTCCCCATCCCCTTCAAATTTTTACAGCCCAGCTAGTCCCACAGGCACCATGCTAACACAAGAATGGGGGCTGGGCTGCTGTCTTACAGCAGTGAGGCAGATTGTGGGCAGTGAGGCAGATTTCGCCACATATGTAATATATTTAGATTTCAAAAAAGTCTTTTATTTGGTCTCCCGTGATGTCCTCATGGTAAAATTGGGGAACTGTGGCCTTGACAACCTTACAGTCCAATCAATGACTGGAGAACTGGCTCCTTGGTTGGACCTAGAGAGTGATAATTGATGGAACCAAATCAACATGGTGCATGGTGACCAGTAGCATCCCCCAAAGCTAAGTACTTGGACCAGAGCTCTTTAATATATTCATAAATGATCTGGATTTGGGTGTCAGAAGTGGATTGGCTAAGTTTGCAGATGACGCCAAATTATGGGGAAATGTGGTCATGCTAGAGGATAGGCTGACAATTCAGGCTGACATGGACAGGTTTGCAAGGTGTGTGGATCAAAACCTGATGACATTCAATATGGAGACATGCAAGGTGCTCCACCTTGGGAGAAAAAACCCACATCATACTTATAGGCTTGGCAGTGCTACACTCACTAGCACCACGACCAAAAGAGGCATGGGGGGTCATGACTGACCACAAGATGAACATGAGCCACTAGTGTGATGCTGCAGCTAGCAAAGCAAATAAAACTATGGCTTGCGTCTACTGATGCATCTCAAGCAAGACCTAGGAAGTCATCCTCCTGCTTTACTTAGCCTTGGTGAGGCCACACCTGGAGTACTGCATCCAATTCTGGGCTTCACACTTTAGAAAGGATGAGGAGAAGCTTGAGAGAGTCCAGAGGAGAGCCACATGCATGATCAGAGGGCAAGAGAACAGGCCTTATGAGGAGAGGCTGAGAGGCATGGGACTCTTCAGCCTGGAGAAGCGAAGCCTCAAGGGTGACTTGGTGGCAGCCTATAAGTATATAAGGGGTGTGTATCAGAACTGGGGGAACGTCTGTTCACCAGGGCATCCCAAGGGAAGATAACGTCTGATGATCACAAACTGCTGGAAAACTGTTTTAGACCGGACATAAGGAAAAACTTCTTTACCGTCTGAGTCTCCAGAGTCTGGAATAAACTCCTCCCAGAGGTGGTGCAAGCACCTATTCTGGATACCTTTAAGAAACACCTGGATGCTTATCTTGCTGGGGTGATCTGACCCCAGCTGACTTCCTGCCCCTTGGGTAGGGGGCTGGAACTGATGATCTCACAAGATCCCTTTCAGCCCTAATGTTTATGAATCTATGTTTCTATGAATCTATGAAAGTCAATTACAGAGAGGATAAAGATGGACTTTTCTCTGTGGCTGTAGGGGACAGGAGTAGGAGCAATGGCCTCAAGCTTCTGCAGTGGAAATTTAGTTTGGAGATTAGGAGGAACTTTTTTGACTATGAGAGTGGTCAAGCATTGAAATAGACTGTCTGGAGAAATTGTAAACTCTCTTTCCTTGGAAATTTTCAAGAGCAGGTTAGACAGACACTTGGCTGGGATGGTTTTAGTCAGGGATGATCTTGTCTTGAGCAGGGGGTTGGACTAGATAATCTTGTGAGATCCCTTCCAGCCCTGCTTTCCCATGGCCCTATGTTTGATCTATTAATGATACCATAAACCTGGGGTGAGGACATGTCTAACAGTCTGCAGTGAGGTTTGAGGGCAGGTGGGAGAGCAGTTCCCATGCTACAGATTACTTTGAAGGGCACACAATTGTGTCTCTGGTGTGCGGGGCCACTGCTCTGTCTCCAGCTGGTAGAGTTCTGCCAGTGCAGGACAACAGGGTGATTGTGACTTGATGCTGCAGGCCCCCTCCCAGGCCATTGCTCTGAACCACATGCCTCTTCTTTCATTTGCACCTTCAGAAATCAAGTACCAACAACTCTCATCCCACCAGGGCATTCTAGTCACCAGCATTTGTGCAAACCTGGAGTCCTGACCAAAGGCATCATGTTTCACAGACACCAATGATCATTGATCAGTCACTCAGGCCCAGCTTGATGTTGTAGCATTGGATATGATTAGTGAGGGGGGAGACACAATTGTGTAGGGACACAACACCCTCCCCCCAGCAACACTGGAGAAGCCCATTCACTCAGCACCTAATTACTGGTAGCAGCAACCCTATCACCTTCTAGCAAAGTAATGTGGAGCTGATGGGGAAAATCTGGGTTGGGGAATGATTCCTTATCACTTGCCTTCACAACCTTGATGTCACATCAGTCTTTGTCTTCATTACATCCTTCAGGAATGATGCTGAACTGCCTCGAGTCAGTCAGGATTCTCTTCATTACAATCGTACTCTGGGGAGATTTGTAGTGAGAAATCGTCCTTGCTCTCAATAGACAAGACAGAGGGTGGGAGGGGAAGCTGGGAAACAGAGTGAGAATTTGTTAGTTACAGTGAGGGCCATGCTGGTACCAGTCGTATCTCAGCATCTAAGTAGAGAGCACATATGGCTCTATCTTTAGTTGGTTTGAGATGTGGAGCGCTTTTGCCTTCTTTGCCTGTATAGCACTGTACAGGCCACAGGCTGTTAGGGTCACAGGTCACGCCTGGGCTTCATGACTCTGTGGAAGGCAACAACTTCCATGTTTTTCTCCTTTGGTCAAAATTTCCTTGGGCACCTTCCATTCCACCTCAAGTCCTTGCTTCTGTGGGGTCTTTCCAGGAAAATGCTGGCTCATCAGGGCCCATTTTGTAGACTGTATGAAGCAGTGCAGTGACTGCTGCTGTTTTTGACTTGGCAGGTTGACACTGATGATGTCCTTACAAAGGAAGAACAGATCTATCTTCTGATTGAAGCAAAGGAGCAGTGCCAGAAAACCATAAGAATCCAACTAGAGAAACCCAAAGGTACTACTGCAGGTTTTGCCAGGCATAGCCAAGAAGACCAGGGAGAACTGGCAGACCCACGCAGTGTAAAAGCCTGCTTCCCCTGAAGTGAGGGGCAAGGATTTCACTCTTGGGCCTGATCCAGAAGCTGCTGAATCCAAGGAAAGTCTTTTCATTGACTCCAGTGAGCACCTTGGTTTGGTAATTCTTTGGGGCAGGCTCCACCTTTTTGTTCTGTTCCTGCCTAGTACTTAACACAGTGGGGTCTGGCACCAGGAGTGGAGCCTCTTTTTGCAATTATCATTATCAAGCTGATTTGCTGCTCTCATCTTCCAGACCTCATCCTGAGCTTGCTGGTTATTATGCCCCATATACACACATAAAACAGATTCCTTAGAGGAACCCTGAGGCCTTTCCCACTGCAGAGTGGCAAGGCAGGTGGGCAGATGTGCCATGTCTCCTCCAACCAGCAGAAACCATCAGAAACTTGTGTTTCCATGTCAGATACCTGCAGAGTCTGGATGTGTCCTCTTGTGTGCTTTTGCCTAGTGGAGGGTTGATATTGCAGGGTGCATAGAGGCAGCCAGGGTGTGCATGTGCGTGGAAGCTAGAGGCAGCCAGATGTGCCTGCTCAGTGGTAGGCAACCCTCAACACAAGTGGGCGAATGTGGCATGCAAAGACATTTTGCTTGGCATGTGTGCCTTGGGGAGGACAGCAGGGAAGGGGCTGGGACTGTGCTGCCACAAGGATCGGGCCCCTTGCATCTCCCCCACCATCTACCTCTGGCAAACCAAAATCTTACAGGTTGAGGTTGTGGGTGTTTTTGGCATTCTGCTCAAAGATGTTGCTGACCTCTGGACTAGCTGGTAGTAGGCATGGAGACAGGACCACAGGACTAGCTGGACTGGCATGGATTGTGAGTTCAGTCAACCCGGACTAGCATGGTTCCCTGCATCTTTGTACCATGGAAGCAGCCCCATAGGATGCAGCAATTCAAGTAATACCCATGATAAAGTAGAGTGGCAGGCAGGTGATAGCTGTGATCACTGCTCCTGAGCAACTTAGAATTGTGCACATCTGATCTCATTACATGGTTTAATTGTCTTGTCTTCACCACGTTCCCATCATTTACCTGCTACATCCTGTCTATTTATTATTTATCATACTCTTATATATCCCTAAGTGGAAAGGGATCCTATCTGGCTGGGGCCATCAAATGCACTACAAATGTCAAATAAGAATAATACTATCAATTAATGGGATCTGTCTTTGCTTATTGGGCAGATACCAGCTGTTTACCAGAGTGGGATGGAATTATCTGCTGGCCCAAGGGCTCTCTAAACCAACAGGTGTCGGTCCCGTGCCCAAAATACATCTATGATTTCAACCACAAAGGTAACGTCAGAATAACATGTGGTCTGCCCGAGCTTATTCCTACTATCTTTGCAAGGTCAATTGATGAGAATGGGTTTTTCAAAGCGGCATCAGAGAGAAAGGGAGCCAAATCCAAAAGAATTTCCCCTAACAAACTTCCCAGCCAAGGTGCTTTGACACCACCACGATGGACACAGCCCAGCTCAGACCAACCCCAGTTGGAAGGGAAGAGCCCAGTGACGGGACTGCTGCCACCACTGCTTTAACTGGCAGAGCTATGTCAGGAGAGCCCTCTAGTGGAAATAAGGCACATGGCAGCTGAAGGGCGATTTCCAGCATAGCTGTGGTTTCACACCCCTAACACAGCTGAGCCAGTGAAGATGCGTGTCACCCAGGCTAAGTCTTTGAGTGGTTTAATACACGTGGTCTGGTCTCCCTAGTGCACAGCCTGACTGTAGTAGTCTGCCACCTCCTAGTAGCCAAAAGACTCCCTCCCTAAGCCAGGTGTGGGGTTTGTGCTGTTGGCCATAGGTTTGATCCCATGGCTTGCTGCAGAAGGGTGGGCTTTGCTACTTAATACCTTGGCCTGTTGAATTTCTCTTGCCCACTGCTTCTGTCATGATCCCCGGGTCTTCCTTTCAGGTCATGCCTACAGACAGTGTGATGCCTATGGGAGCTGGGAGCTAGCACTCAGCATCAACAAGACCTGGGCTAACTATACAGAATGCACCAAGTTCTTCACCCCTGAGCACCGGAGCCGAGAGAAGGTGACCTGCAGTTGGGGGTGAGATGGGGGGAAGGACCCTAGCTGGGGCCAGAGGATGCATGTTCCTGTGTGTGGGAGAAGGACAGGGGCCAGAGTATCCAGAGCAATCTTTCATAGATTTCATAGACAATAGTGCTGGAAGGGACCTCAGAAGATCACTGAGTTCAGTTCCCTGCCCCAGGGGCAGGAAGTCAGTGAGGGTGAAAGGATCCCAGCAAGATAGGCATCCAAATGTTTCTTAAAAGAGTCCATCCAGAGTAGGTGCTTGCACCACCTCTGGAGGCAGAGAGCATGGTGCCCATTTCATACCTCCTGTGAGCTAAACATCTGTGCCAGCCTCTCCCTTGTTCAGGAAGGAACTGTGTTTGCTCAGATGCCTCCAGCAACGGCCAGACGGAAGAGGCTGGCTGATCCCTCCCCACCGACTCCTCTCAACAGCACTGGGTCCTGTGTCTGCCTCTGCTTCTGGTTGGCCACCCCAAGATGTGCTGCTCCCAACTGGCTAGGCACTAGAGCTCCTTCAGCAGGCCCCCTGTGTGGCAGTCAGCTTTACAGCGGTGCTGTGTTGCAGCCAGGGTTCCAGATATGGGAGCTACAATCTTCTTGTCTGGGAGTGGTGGAGGATGTCCCCCATGACTGAGCCACACGTGAGTCACAATGACCTGGCTCCTGGAAGTCTAGAAGTCTCCTTTCTGCTGCCAGGCTGGAGTGGACACAACCAGAGGCAGAACCAGGGGGTGCAGTGGAGTGGTTGCACTTCCTTTCCACAGTGAAGGTCCTCTGCTGGTGGCTCCATTTCCCCATGGCCCCCGCCCTGTCTGGGTCCCCGCCTGTATTTGAGGCATGGCTGGAGCCTTAGGCTAGACTAGGTGCATCCTTCTCTTCCAGGAGGTGTTTGACCGCCTGCACATGATGTACACGATAGGCTACTCCATCTCCCTGGCCTCCCTTATTGTCGCCGTGAGCATCCTATGCTACTTCAAGTAAGGAGGGACCTCCTTTTTATTACCCTTGAACCCCCTGCATCTGCCCACTGTGCTGGGGGCACCCTGTCATGACGGGCTGGTCAGCAGGGACAGGCTGCCAGTGAAGATCAAGGGAAGCCCAGCACAACTCTCAGGCCAAATCACTGGCTTAATCTTTCTATATTTCTTGTGCAGTTAGGCCCTAACCAGAGCCCCAGATTAAGACCCTGCTTCCTGGGGGAATCAAAGTTCAAATCCTCACTCAGACTAGGCTTTTATATGTGGGGCTAGCATCTACAGCAGATGGGATGTGATGGTAGTGTGGTTGAGAGACATAACAGAGCTGCATGCCCTGGTTATGCTACTGGTGGGTAATGAGTCTTGCTTGGCTCCAGGGCTGAGTTTGAGCCTTGCCTTGGACTCAAGATGAAGGCTGCCTCTAGGTGACCCAGCATACATGGGCACCTAGTCACTGCACTGGGGAGTCAAAACCATGGATGTGATGCTAGCCATGGCATTCCTGAGTGCTGTTGGCTGAAGGAGCTGGTGCCTTTCACCACATTTGCCTGATGGGCAACTGGGCTTGGGCAGAGCTTTATTTTATAACAGGTCAGAGCTGAGGCCTCAGAACTGACCCCTAACCCCTGGAAAGGTGCTGAACCCGAGTCTTATGTTTTGTGCAAGGGGCATGTGCTTGCTTGCCATACCTGACCTCTCCTCTCTCCTGGACACAGGCGCCTACATTGCACACGAAACTACATCCACATCCACCTCTTCATCTCCTTCATCTGCCGGGCTGTGAGTATCTTTGTGAAGGACGTGGTTCTGTATTCTGGCTTGTTGCCTGAGGACCTGGAGGTGATACACCTGGAAGATCTGGAGAGTGAGTTGGTCCCTGTGGCAGGACACCAGACCCAGCTGGCAAGTAGCTGAAGGAAGAATCACTCCTCTTTCTCCCAGAGGATAATGACCAGGGGCTGGGAGCAGAGGGAAGTTAGGAGCCTTGGTGTGTTTCTGATCCTGGACTAAGGTGAAGTGCAGCATGGTTTCTGATTGCATCAGAAGCCAAGACAGCCTTGGGAAGACTTAGAGTAGCCCTGAGGGTGCCTGAGCTGTACTGCTGTAGGGTCATGCCAGGGATTGCAGAGGATCACTGACTGGTACCACCCAATGTTTTGTCGGGCCTGAGGGATTTCTCCCTGGCCTCAGAAGTTCCATTGCTCTGTTGCAGGCTGGGGCAGGGAAAGTCTTTCCCAAGACGGCAGAGATGCGGCAGGGTATATTTTTGCAAGAGAGGGGTGGGGTGGGGTGGGATGTAGCCTCCATGCTGATTTTGCAGGGACAGCATGGATTAGCTCAGCAGCCTCCTTGCTCAGCAGGAAGCTGCTCTTTAGAACAGGCCTAAGCTAGGCTCAGAGTGAGGAACAGATAGCCAAGCAGCCCTGGCATTTCTAGTTAAAAGGAGCACAGAACATGTATATTATCCCAAGAAAGCTATGCCTACATGACTAAGCTGAGATGACCTTGTAGTGGCTGGGTTGCAGGCTCCTTTACCACATGTCCATGCTGAGCATTGCTAAGTGCAGTGCTGGATCTGTGCAGTCCCCTCCTCATCTCAAAAGCCTCTTGGCAAGTAGGACCTTCTCCTGTTCCCTCCTGGGAACTCCTTCCTTTATGTGAGCAGGATACACATTGTCTCATGCAGAAAAGTGAAAGGTCAAAGCTAGAATAATGATTTTTAGGGATCCTAGGGGGTGATGCTGAAGTGCTCCTGTCCCTGACAATTCCTGTTCCTTCATGGCCACAGGTGGGCTGCAAGGTGGTGGTGACTCTTTTCCTCTATTTCCTGGCCACGAACCACTACTGGATCCTGGTGGAGGGTCTGTACCTGCACAGCTTAATCTTCATGGCCTTCCTTTCTAATAAGAACTACCTGTGGGCCCTCACCATCACCGGTTGGGGTAAGCACAGATCCCGCTCCATGAGCACAGGCCCCTGCCAATCTGACTACTGGGGAAGCTGATACTGTGTCCCACACAATAGTGATTCTCAGCCAGGGCTCTGTGGCACTTTGGGTTACCATGAGATCCTTTGAAGGGTGCTACACAATAGGTGAGCACTGCTAGGTGAGCAAACACCAACATATGATTCACAAGATAAACACAAATAGGAATTCATAGTGCTAAAACCATTCTGACCTGTTGTGATCTGATTTCTTTGGAACAGAGGAATTGCTTGATTGTTTTTCTGTAATTAAAAAAATGAATGAAAACTAAGAGCTGGCATTTTTTTATCAGTGCCTTGAGTCTAGCAAGAGAGATGCCTGGAGGCTAAAGAACTTGAGAAATGCTACCATACAGTGTGCATGTCATGTAGTTAGGCTACTCTGATTCTAGCCAGTAGATGTTACTGCTTACTAACTCCCAGGCATGGGTACATTGTGCAAAACTTATGCTCCAACCCTATTACTTGTTTTGCTTCCTTTCAGGTCTCCCTGCTGTGTTTGTGTCCATCTGGGCCAGTGTCAGGGCCTCCCTGGCAGATACACAGTACGTAGGTTCAATTTATTTTCTCAAGAAGTGTTTGGGTGGGGAGGGGGAGAGGAAGGGGACTATTTGTTGGGCTGCCTAGTGGGGGATGTAACTCTAGCTGTGGGATCAACCTTCTTCCATCCAGGTCCACCTGAGACAAAGGTTAGGGGGAGACATTGACCAGATTTTATTCGCCACATTTATTTTGGGTTTCCTTTAACATTTTTTACTGGTTTCCTCAGATGCTGGGACCTCAGTGCTGGGAATCTGAAGTGGATATATCAAGTTCCTATCTTAGCAGCTATTGTGGTAAGAACCCTCTTGCTGAGCTGTCCTCACTCCAGTGCCAACTCCCCAAGTCTGTCCAAAAAACATACACCTGGATCCAGTAGAAATGGCACAAGCTCCTCTTTCCGTGGTAGTTCTCAGGCATTTACTAGAGCAAGGGTGGCCAATCTGTGTAATGCATGCCACAACTGGCATGGGCAGGTGCTGTGCGTGGCCAGCAACCCACTGGCGTTTAGTAAAGGGAGATGCCTGGAGGGAGGAAGGGAGCAGAGCCCTTCGTGGAAGAGGAGAGACAGGAGACTGCTGTGAGAGGTGAAGGTGTTAGCCCCTCTCTGGCCCTCTAGCCAGTGAATTCAAGCATTAGATCCTCACTCGCCATATAAAACAGGTGGTTGTGGAACCAGGAAAGGGTTAACTTGGCTTTTGGCAGGGACAGCTCCTCTGGCAGCAGTGTCATCCCTTAACTCTGTACAAGTGAAGGCTCAAGCCCCTCGCCTCCATTCAGGCATCCCAGGGTGCAAGCTTTATCAGCCACACCACTGGGGAGTGGGGACCATAGTGGCACACATGCCAAAGCTGTTGGCCACCAATGAACAAGAGTATCTAGGCAATTGCCTGCTTTTCCACCTCATATGGGTTACCTCCTGAGAGGTGCTGATGGTGGGTCTCCCAACAGGAGAGTGCTCATAGCCAGATTTACAAAGGTATTTGGCACCTGGGAAGTTTGCAGCAGCACCTATCCTGCTTCAGCAGCACAGTAAATCCCACACAGTCCCCTTGGCCTACCCACCTGGCACCTAAATAACTTGGCCTTTAATCGTATGCTTGCTGGAACAGGGCTAGAGAGCACAATGCCCTGGCAAGATAGAGCCCAGGTTCTCCACCTGGCAGTCTGGTGCCACAGTGCCATGTGTTTTGAAGCCGGGTACGTGACACCTGTAGCCACCTGGAGAACATAATTGTGCCTTCACTTATACTTGAAACAGAGGCTGAGTAGGACTCCAGTCCACAGACATTGGTTTCATAATCCAAAACTTCTAGAAATATCTTCAGGATCTTAGGAAAAGGGGGGAGGGTTTTCAAAGTTCAATCAAAAGGGGTCAAGGGTCAGCTCTGTTCTGTGGGAACATGGGATGGGGAGTTTGTGGTGCAATTGCAATAAAGGATAAATGCTGTAGAAATCCCCTCCACCCTCCCCTCCCTGCTCCCAGGGCTGGGATCCCAAACATAGCACCATATGCTAAAGGCCCAGGGTAGCCAGCCAGTCCAGGCACCATGATCCCAGGCAGAAAGCAGTCCCAGGAGAGGGGTATTTTCAGTGCTAATAATCCGAGTTATTTAAAATGTTGGAGCCTTGACCCTGTGATCGCAGTGCAAAGGGAGTCCCAAACCCCCTTGTTCTGACCTGGCCACCTTCTGCACCCTATTATCCTGGGGTAGGAGTGCAACTTCTATTTTAGCTTGCCAGTGCCCCCAAATCCAGCTTATGACCACTTTTTACAAGTTGTCCTTATCTAGCAGGAAATTTGCTTGGCTGACCACACTCTCGGCCTGGCTGATAATGTGATCGTGGACGTGTGTTGGCAGGTGAACTTCTTCCTTTTCCTCAACATTGTGAGAGTTCTGGCATCCAAGCTCTGGGAGACCAACACAGGGAAGCTGGACCCTCGGCAACAATACAGGTGGGCAGCTTGGTGAAGAGACTGGTTGATTAACCACAAGAGACAGAAGCCTTCTGTTTCTGGGTAGGAATCATTTCTGACTGGACCCTGGGGCAGAAGAGAGAAGCTGTAATAACACATGGCTCTTTTACATGGCCCAGGATCACCTCATCCATCAGAGGTAGGGGCAGCACTCTGGTCTCCTGAGTATCAGTACAGTTTTTGCTGCTGCCCTGTGCAGGATGGCATCCAGCTGCCAGCAGGCGATACTGCAAGGAACATTTGAATTGAAACCATGTCTGTTCAGTCATGTGGGTAACTAAAGTCAGTTTGGGGTAAGAGCAGGAGGGATTTTTTTCCAGTATTCACAGCCAATGAGTCAGTTTTCCTGCTGAAGCTCAAGGCACTTTGTAACTTTCTGGTGTAGCAGTGGGAGCAAATATCACTTGTTGAGGCTGAGTACTGCAACCAGAGGCTTTTTTTGTGTATTATATAAGTCCCAGCCTGAACCTCTTGCCTTGGGCTGGTTGCTCAGCATCTCTTCTGACACCTCTAAGAAAAACCTGCTGGTGCTGGCAATCTCTTTTCCCGGTGACTCCATATTAAACCGATGCTTAGCAGCCCTGTGCCATTCCACTGAGACGCTAGATGTTCATAGGCATTAGAGATCCCAGGGCCTTTTCCCTAGGGCGTATGCCTCAGCAGCTTTTTCTAGACCCATCTCCCCACCACTCCCTGGCAATTTCACCTTCCCTTTTAGCCTGAATTGTTGTCTGCTGTGTGTGCAGTGTTAAATCATCTGCCATGTTCTTCTGAGAGGTGGCTGCCTTTCAGAGGCCATTGAAGACCCAGGAAAGCCATCTTCTTGGAGAGAAGGCAGTTGCTTTATCTAGGGCACTGTACTGTACTGTAATCCTGGCAGTGGCTGAAAAGCCAAGAACAGGAGGTTGTGGAAAAGCAGATGCACACTAACCCCCTGGAATGGTTTCACCTCTCAGGAAGCTGCTGAAGTCCACCCTGGTGCTGATGCCGCTCTTTGGAGTCCATTATGTGGTGTTTATGGCAATGCCCTACACGGACGTCTCCGGGGTCCTGTGGCAAATACAGATGCACTATGAGATGCTCTTCAACTCCTCTCAGGTTTGTCCATGCCGGGAAGTGGATCATGCCCAACTCTCCTGCCCCAGCACAACCCAGCTCTTGCTGCTTAGTTCTGGCAAGAACCAGTGTGGGACCCCATCTTCCTTTGCAAAATCCTCCTTTGTGAAAGCTCTTGGAGAGCCACATGTGCAAAAACTTTGGCAGAGGTGGCTCCAGTTCAGCCTGCTCTGTGAGACCCTGAAATTGGCCTTTGCTTTCCACATCTTCTCTTCTGCCGGCTGCTCTGGTGAGTCTGCCAAGCCATTCTGGGTAGCTCTGCTAGTTTTGAGCCTGGTTGCAGCTGCCCTGCCTAGTATGGGGATGGTTGGTTCAGCTGAACAAGCTGTGACTGGGAACAGGCTGAGCAAGGCAATTCTTCCAGGGGCACCACTGCTGCCAAACCATGAGGGACCAGGGAAGCAGGCTAGTCAAAGTGCTACAAGCTGAGCTGGCCTGGCTGCCAGTCACCTATCCCCACCTGGATCCAGTTGCCTGCTGGGCATGGCTGCTGCCTTTAAGATGCATCTCTGTCAGTATGCAGTAGGCTACTCAACAGGACAGATGCCCTGGGCTCCTAAGTCCCTGTTCCTGGTTTGCTTGATCCTGCCTGCCAGGTCCTTGACTTCTCCAGATCCTGTCCTCTGAGAGCCAGCCTTTTGCTTGTGGCTTGGCAGTTGCCCATGTCCTGGTCCCATACAGCTATCACTGTCTGTTCCAACCTGCCTGGCTAGTAGTACTGTTCTGGATCCCTGCTCCTGAGCCCCCTGCTTTGTAGACCTTGCCACCTGACACCCCTGCTCCTGGTCCCCTGACCCCATTACTCCTGTCTCCTGGGTTCTAGTCTGGACCCTTGCTTCCCTGACCTTGCCTGTTCCTGATTCCCTGGGCTGTGACCCCAATGGGTCACACTCTGACTGCCTATGTTTGGGTTGTGCCCTCTAAAACAAATGGGGATCAGGTTCACAATACACATAGAACAGGGGCTCACGAGATATGGTGCCTGATGCTCTGAACTCTCCCTCTGGGCCAAGGCAGGAGCTGCACTGGGCTCACATTGGGGGTTTCCAGCACTTCCCGGGGGGCACAACCAAGGAAACTAAATCCATGTCTCTCTCTTGCAGGGTTTCTTTGTGGCTTTCATCTATTGCTTTTGTAATGGGGAGGTGAGTGAGCAGGGCCCAGCCCTGCAGTGTAGCCTTGGCCTGTGTAGGGATTCAAGTGCATTTCCTATCCCTCCACATAGGAGCTCAGTCGTCATTGTAGGAACTATGGAGCCAGGCACATATCTGCAAACCCACGTGCAGCCAGGGGCTTCCTCCTCTGGTGCTTTGAAGGAGCGAGGCTCCTCATATCTCTTGAAACCTATTCTGAAGTAACTTGTATAAAAAAACCTTTTGATGGTCACATACCTCTGGTGGGAGGGACAGACCAGGACCCTGCCCCTGCCTGACACTGCACATGCATTGAGCTGCTGCCTGCCACACTTGGCCCTGGTCCTGAAGAGCAGCACTGACCAGCCTCCTTGCTGGCTCTCAGGTCAGGGACTGGACTGTCAGGCCGAGAGGTTGAAGGATATCCTTCTAGCCCTGATAGGTAGGTAGTGGTAAATCAGGTTAGCCTGGAAGTCTAAGGGCTGTGCTTGTTGCACTGTCTATGCTGGGCCCAGTTCGTACAAGTGGAACTAGTCCTTGGGTCATTAACTTGATGCCACACAGAAGCATGAAATTTGCTTCCCTGCTGAGCAACCACAAATGCCAAGCTGGCAGTCTCCAGCTTCCTGCCTGGGAACATGCCTGACCACATGCCAGCCCTGGGTCTGCACCCACGTACAGCAAGCAAAGATAGAGTGGCCCCAGCCAAGCTTTTTGGGACAGATCCAGGCAGGTGCTGAGCACCTGCTTGGGTATGAGACCAGTGGGTGAAGAGGGCAGGATGCCCCCTACTGCACAGGATCTGTCCAGTGCTGCACTGTGTGACGATCACTTGCATGGCAACACAGACTTGGATTCTTCACTGACCACCTGCCAGGCTTCCTGGTCATTGCCCCTATCTAGTCCACTCTCTCAATGCAGTATGCAAGGGAAATTCAAAGGGGTGAATGGAGCCCAGACTGAGGGATGTGGGCACGGGGTTTGACTGGGGTAACAGCTAGGGGGGGAATACCCACTTTCTGAAACCCATCCCTTACAGGTATCCCTAGAATCCCAATGCCACCCCAACCCCGATCTTGGAGCACTGTGATGTCTGTGCCAACAGGGCCTGGCTTCTGGGGCCCAAGCAGTGCTTTCATCATGTTACCAGGCTCTGACAAGATGGGTCTCTTCCCTCAGGTTCAGGCAGAGATTAAGAAAGCCCGTTTCCGGAGGAGCCTGGCACTGGATTTCAAGCAGAAAGTGCGCATCACCAGCACAGGAGGGAGCTGTTACTATGGTGGCCTAGTGTCACATGCCACCAACAGTGTCAGCATGAGCATTGCTGGCTGGGGAACAGCAGTGACCGGGATGCAGCAGAGCACCAAACACCATGGGCTGCCCCTGTGTGCACACACCAGCCTGCCAGGGATCATCCCAAGCTCATCTGCCTCTGACAATTCCTTGCCTTTTCCAGCCAGAGAAAGCAGCCAGAGGGCCTCTGGGGAGGGTACTAGGGACTTCATGTACTCATCAGACCTGGTTCAAAGTCATTTCAGCCTGAACAAAGAGCTGGAGACCACGCTGTGAAGCATCATGCATGCAAGTCTCCAACCAGACTTGGAAAGGAATTGGCTCTGAGGCTATAGGCCGATGAGATGTTTTGCCTGGGGTTAGTACTTAGTGATGCAGAGAGTGTGGGAAAGGCTGAATCTGGACATCTGGCCTGTTAGCTTGACTTTCTGGGGTGGATGGGACCAGGGAACTCACAGCACCATCTTAACTACCTGGCCTAAAGAGGTGCAGCTGCTTCTGAACAGCTGAGGGGGAAAAGAAAGGTTGCTCTGTAGCCCAGATGGTATCTGGTTCAAACTTCTGCTTCCTTGGGTATGCAGTTGGGCTGTGGTGATGGTGACACCTGCATGCATAAGGCCCTGGATGGTCAAAGGGAAACAATACCCTGCTCCATTTGCTCCAGTGAACTGTCTCTTGAGCTGCCACCGGCTTCAGCTTCCCAAAAGAATCCAAGCAGCTACATCAGACACAGCCTTTAGCAATTGCTGACCAGATCAAGTTGGCTCCTTCTGAGCAATTCTGAGCCACTTAACACTAATGAGCACAATGGCATCACACAGCCTGGGAAGGTGAAGTTAAGTGCACTCGCACAATAAATGGTGTGGGAAAAGCAGTCCTGCAACTCAGGCAGCTACTAAGCTGGGTTCTGAACTAGCCATTACAACCCAGGAAAGAGCCCTTAGAGTCATTGTAGATAATTTGCTAAAACCATTAGTCCCATGTGCACCAGTAACCAAAATAGCTGATAAAGTGTTGGGCATCATTAAAGGAATCAGAAGGAGAACATCATGTCATTACACAAATCCAGGGTGTGCCTAGGTCTTGAATACGGTGTGCAGTTCTGGCATCTGCATCTCAAAGCAAGGATGTAGTAGAATTAGAAATGTACAGAAAAAGGCAATCAAGGTGATCAGGAGTATGGATCTGCTGCCATGCCAGGACAGAATAAAAAAGCTAGGACTCTTCTGTTTGGAAAAGAAAAGACAGAGGCGGGGGATGTGAGAGAGGTCTATAAAGCCATGCAAAATGTGGACAAAGTGACTAGGAAACTTATTCACCAAACCTCAGAAAACTGGAACTGAAATTAGCAGGAGACAAGCTTAAGACAAACAAGAGAAAGCACTTTCTTAAGCAATGCACAGTTAACTTATTACCCCCAGGAGGTTGTAGAGGCAGATAATACAGCCAGGTTCAAAAAAGGACTAGACAAATTTATGGATGATGGTTCTATAATAGCTATTAAAAAGAACAGTTAGGGATGTATCCTTTGGCATCCCTAAGCCAATGATGGTGGTACAGGAAGGATATGACAGCATAAATCGCTCTAAATATGCTGTGTTCACATGCTTTCCCTCTAAAATTTCTATTACCATCAGAGAGAGAGAGGATATTGGGTATAAACTGACTGTTGGTCTGGCACAGTATAGCACTGCTTGTGTTCTTATGTTTGAGCAGATTGAGACTACAAATCCCAGAATGCAAAGCTCCTTCCTGATCAGAATAACCCAGCCATCAAAATGGGAGCACTACGTGCTGCAACCTATCCTTCAAACAAGCTGCGCTTTCAGAACAAGGGACAGCGGGCTTGTGCTCCATCAGAGGAAAATTAAAGCACAACCCTAAGATTGTCTCCCTTCAGCCAGAGTACTCACCCAGAGGCCAGGGAGACAGCTGTGGTCACCCAAGCGCTGCCAGTCTAGAGGCTCCTGTAAAGTGAACTGTTTGTCCTTACCCTGAATCTTTGAACCACCTAAACTTTGTATAAAAAACAACCAATATCTAGGGGAGACGGGGGAAGTGGAGCCTGTGGCTATGGGCTGCAGAGCGGGATGGGGAAAAGTTTTGGGATGGATGCTGTTAACATGAGGGTGGCTGGTGCGTTGCAGTAACTACAGGAGCTGCCAAGACATGATGAGGAGAGGAGGGGCAGAAGAAATCTCTAACCACATGCAACCAAAGCCACATCCATCCTGCGGGTGCAGTGAGCACCATGTTTCCTGGTTAGTCCTTGGCATTTTTTCTGCCATTGTCTGGGCCACATCTCTGCTGAAACCCCTGCTACGTAAGGGTTTGTAGGCTGTGAAATGAATGACTGAACCAGTCCCTGTAGCTCAAATCTGTCTTTGAAGCCCTTTCCCTGTAAGGAGACTGGATAGAAACTTGGGCACACAAATCTGCTTGTACCTCCTTCTTCCACTACGGCAGCCTGGGCTGGCACCCTCAGCCCTGCACTGACTGGAATAGGGCTTGTGCTAGCAGACTGGCCCATATATTGGCCTCAGACTCCAAAGCACTGAGGTGCTCACTGTCCTGTTATTAAGTGACAAATCACCTGGAAAGAGACTCGGTCTTACACTTAGCAAGAACCACTCCAGAGCTCTGGCAACCAATCCCAGGCTGATGAGATACAGGCATCCTATAGGAGAATCCTGATCATGCTGTCAGCAGAGCCGACTGCAAGCATGCATTTCTTGTAGCCCTTTGCCAAAGCAGCAGCACACTCTAGACAATTAATGGACCAAGCAACACATGCCAGAGAGAAGGGTGCAGGGACTTGGCCAGTGTGACCCAGCCTCAGAGCCAGGAACAGAAGTGAGGAGAATTAAGGTTCTTTCCCCCCTGTCCTGAGGACAAGAACCACCGCCCTCCACAGCACCAAAATAAATGATATCATCTACTTCCTAAATTGCCTTTCATCTGTGGCTCTTACCTGTGCTTGACAAATAGGGGAACTGAGACCCAAAGAGTTGCAATGACTTGCCTTGGTCTCTCATTAGGTCAGCAGTGGAGATGGGAATATAACCCAGCCTCTTGGGTTTCAGTCTAGACCTCTCTCCACTATGAAGCGAGAACACAAACACCCAACTCTACACAGTCAATCGTGAGATTAAGTTGAGAAAGAAAACAATGAACTTCCTTCCAAAACGCCTGGGAAGGAAGCCCAAACAAGGTGATTGGTTCCACTCTGGACAGAAAAATCTACCATGGTTAACTAACTCCCTTTATACCCTCCAATGAGCTTAGGATCCATGTATTTGAATCAAAGTAGTGTATATTTTGCTGACACTATCATAGTTTGCTTCTCACTGACATCTATTGCAGCTTCTTCTAGCTGAGCTATTGGCAAAATAATTGATTTAACCAAGGGAGCAATGGCCTTCAAATGCCATGTCACACTACGTGTGTTGGAGGCAGGGAAGAGAGGTGCCTGTGAGATTCCCCTCCAACAAGACCACATGCCTCTGGTAGGCAAAGTGGCCCATGGTCCAGGTGCTGGCTTTGCTGCTCTCCTCTCAAGTTAGTGTCTCAAGACAACTTACTCTCCCTTTGGATTTGCACACTAAAAACCAGCTGAAGGACAGGAAGGCAGAAGTGATGAGTGTTGGTGCTGCTCAGAAACCAAAGTGAATGATATCAGGCTTCATATTAATGGACTTGAGTGTAGAGAGCATATTTGTGCACTGACAAAATTCACAAATGAAACTAAACTTAGAGGAGCTGCATACTGCACCAGGGCAGAAAAATAATCCAAAATCTCTTCAAATGGTTAGAGGGGAGTAGAATATAGAGCGACAGTTGGTTCAGAAAAGCAATAAACATGAAATGCTCATGTTCAGAAACAAAAACCAGAGTGAGAACTGCCCACTGAGGTGTTTCCTAGCGTGATGGTGGCTGCCAGTTATATATTAGTGATATAGTAACAGACACCACCATCAGAGATAAGAGTCCAATAATCTGTAACACTATTGCAACTGTACCTGCAAACCACTTTTGGTTCTTGGGACAACCAGTACCACATTCAAAGAGGAGATGGGGAAATGATCAAGGGCTTGGCCCACGAGGAAAGATGAGAGAATTCAAAGAGGACATCTTGAGGATAACTGACATAACAAGGGAAAGCAGGGATGAACCAGAGGCAGCATTCTGGCACCTGCTTTAGATGCAATACCACAATAACTACTGCTGTCACAAATCAAACCTTCATAGTCTTGGAAGAGAGGTTCCTGGAGTGTTGGAAGTGATGGTGGTAACTGTGATGGTCCAGGAAATATGAGTTTTTATAGATGGTATATTTTACTGGACCACCTGCATGATTGGGATAGATTTAAACAAGCTTTTAGGTATTCACAGGGCCCTTCCTTAAGTCTTTTTGATGACCACTGGAATCTTCTCTTACCTTAGGAAAGGTACTGCGAGACCAGCAAGTTTTCTAAATCTATGCCAACCATGCAGTTGGTCCAAAAAAACCAAAACAAAACAAAACAAAAACCCCCCACCTGATCTCCTGGAAGGTTTAGCATGGCTAAGCACACTCTGTTCTCTGGAGAAAGTAACAGCCCTCTCATGGATATAACATGGGCTTGTGAGCTGATGTGTCTAGTTTCCTGGATCACTGGGTATTTGTTTACTTAAATCTTAGAGGACTGGTAGCACAGAAACCAAGGTGAGGAATTTGATAGTTGGATTAGAAAAGCCAACAGGTGGGTGAAAGACAGAAGCTGAAGTCTCTGCCATCTCTATGGCTGTATCTTGTGCCAATAAACTCTTGTCAGGCTACTCTGTGTAAGAGGAGGGGAGGTTGCAGATAGCAGTCATCTGCCATACAGCTGTAGCTTTTTTATGGCAGCAAGTACTGGTAGGGGAATGAAATGATGGCAAGAGCCCCTGCACCCTCCCATGAGCCCCCTCTGTCCAGTGGCCATCATGGATACTCAATTTTTGCTGTGCTGCGCCTCTTCCATACAACTGAAACCCGGCAGAACAAAGGCCAGTGCCAAACACTCTCTGTTTACACCCATGGTGTGAAGACTTAAGGTTTTCACTGAAGTGGCTGCGTGCAGTAGCTCCCAGGCAGAGCTCCACAAAGGGGCACAAGGTCAATGTTTCAGTTGAATTTCTTTTGGTCACTTTTTGCTAGTGGTTAGGAGAAAGAGGAAAAAGCTCCCCAAATCAGTTTATTGATTGAAAACAGAGCTGGTAAGTAAAAGCTCAAACCTGAAGTTATCCTGAAGTCTCAAGTTGGATACTGAGGTGCACACATAAAATAGGGAAGTGAAAACCAGGACATTTGGGTTCTCCTCTCTGCTCTGCCAATGACTTGATACATGGCTTGGGCAAGTCACAGCTTCTGCACTTCAGTATCCTCATCCTTTAGAGACACTGCCAACCTTCCTCACAGGGGCTTATGAAGGGAGTGTTTGTGAAATGATCTGCAATATTCTGGTAAAAGGTGCTGGAGAAAAAAATTCATCTCTTTTACTGAAAAACATGAGCTTGGAGGGGTGGGGGTGTCATATACGAAGTCTGCAGTTCTGTTAGGTCTCCTTCCAGAAACCCAAAAAACTGAATGGGGTGAGCACGGAAATAACAAAAAAAAAGGCACATCAGGTGTTGTATCCCAATAATAAAACATTTACTAGAGCAAGCAGAAAGTAAACACACAGCTGATAAAGAAAACATCACAAGATCACAAAAACCTGACAGTTTCTGACACTTCTTCTTGTAGAAATAAGACAGAGGTGGGCATTGAACTGCTTCAGCTAAATATTTTTTTTTCTTACTGTGAGGGCAAAAGAAAAGTTAAAAGAAAACCAGGTAATACACATGACAAATCAAGAGTTAAAAACAGTCAAACGAGATTTTACATTTTGACTAGGTCTCTGAGATGGGGCAAATATCTGAGTCAGGTCATTTTGCCAGTCACTGTTCTGGGGTCCCCTAAAAGCTTTTCAGCAGCAGACTCCTTAACTGACACACAAAATCTTCCCCAGTTAATCTCATCTCCCAGGGCAAGGAAGGGGGACACTGGCCCATGTTTAGCGTGATGTATAGAAGTTTTCCCTTTTGTCTGGGAAATTAACAAACCCTCTCACAACAGAGGGCAGAATAGGCACAGCAGAGACGCATGCTATGCAGGCTTCCAAGGTGAAAATTTTAGGTAAGATGGGTCTCATCAAAAATAAAAGCAATGGGATCATTGTATTTGCTATTAACAGGATGGGGAATCTGTCCTAGATGAAATGTGGAATTATAGTAAGCTGGGCTAGACAAAACTCTTAACACAGCCTGATAAAGATCAACCCTCTCTCTGATCATTATCAACACACATGTATACATTCTTAATCAGGAGGTGAGCCTGAGACCAAATTATTTGGGTGGCAGAGGGGCTGGGAGGAAGGGAAGTGGTGGAGGGGCAGGGAAAATGAATGAACAGATTAGAGAAAACTCACAGTATCGCACAAATTGCTGAAAAGTTAATGTCTAACAGGTGAGTCCTGAGCATCTTCAGATGGGCTGGGCTTATAAATGTGTACACTGATTTAAAAAAACAAGCCAAAACAAAACAAAAAACCTGTCTGGACAACAGTTTCTTAAATGTTTGCAGTGTGCAAAACAAATGACTGCTTTTTTGTTAACAGGATCTGGTTTTAAATCCAGCAGAAAGTCACATGAGCAATGAATTTTTAAAAGCAAAACCCAGGAAAGCTTTATAAAAATGATCTCTCTCTGACAATAGCATTGTGTGTACACGTCATTAGAGTGAAGCTGTCTACAGGCATACTGGCCCCAGCTCACACAGGAACTTGTATGGTTTCCTTCTCGTCCCCCAGCTGCTCAGTAACCAGTTACCAAATACCAGGAAATCCTCCATAAAGAGACACCGCCCCCTGCAGGGATTTTAAGTTGCAATTCACCCACTTTTAACTGTCCCATCGACTCTTCTTGCGCTTTGGGGGCTCTGGGACAGCAAAACCATCCGACTTGTTGTCTCGGTTGCCACCTTCTTTCCTGTTCTCGCTGTTCTTGCTCTCGATGTTCCTGCTCTCACTGATCCTTCCTTCATTGCTATTCCGGGGGTCACCACTATTCCTGGGGTCACCATTATTACGGTTGTCGCTGTGTCTGCTGCTGCCGCTTCCACCAGCAGAATGCCGGCTTTCACTGTGGCGATGGCTGTCCTCTGCCGTTTTCTCCTTGTAGAAATGTCGGCCATCTCCATGGCGGTAACTATCGCTGTGGCGGCCACCTCCATCTCCATGACGCTGACCGTCACTGTGGCGCCCACCTCCATCACCGTGGCGCGGACTGTCACTGTGGCGCCCGCTGCGGTTGTCATTGTATCTCTCTCTGCCGCTACCGATGCCAGGGCCACCAATCCCAGGGCTGCCGATCCCAGGGCCACCAATACCAGGGCTGCTGATGCCAGGGCCACCTTCTCGGTTGCTGCTGCTGGTGTTCATGTTATTATATCCCTGAATCCCAATGGTTGGGAAGCTGGGGATGCTGCTCAGATTCCCAGCACTGGTGAACCCAGGGATCCCCTTTGCTGCAGCTGTAGCAAGCTGGCTCTCAGGATTTGCAGCACTCTGCTGTGCTGAACTCGTTGGTACTGAATTCAAACTCCCAGCACTGGTCCAGCCACTGGCACCAGCAGTGGAGCTACCACTTTTTTGGTTGTTCAGGCTGGCTGCAATGAAATGACTCTTATATTGGGACTGTAGGAAACAGAAAGAGTGTTTGTCAATATGAGGTACCAGAAGAACAGACAAACATCATGCACACATGGCTCAGACCATGACTCCAGGGAGCTTCAAAACAAAAAAGGCTCCTAAAAGAAAGCTGGTCTTTTAGAGATCCTAGTTTTGTGCTCCTGACCAAGGCAGTGTGCAAGTATGCACGCCTGTGGGTAGCAGTTGCAAAGTAACTCCAGTACCATGGAGTGTGTACTTACAGACTTCAGTGAAGGGGTCGCCTTTATTTCAGTCTCTCACAACCATAAGCATGTGAAGGTGCCAAATAATCTTACCAGAAGACAGGAGAGCAAAGGAGACTCCTACAACAGTGCAGGACAGGACAGGGTTGGGCTTGGAGGAAGAGCCAGAAGGCAAGTGAGGGGGGATTCTTGTAGTGTAGCTGCATTGGTCAAGCTTGGTAACAGAAAAGAGAGCACAGACAACAAGCTCTCCTATGGAATTTGGCTATTCAAGCACCCACGTGAGCAGTGGAGTTCATGGCTGCACCCACAAGGTGAGGGACATGAGGATGCTTTGTCGACGTCTAGTCCCTGAGCCAACCATACCTCAGTCCCTGAGGCTTATCAGGGCTGAAGAACAACACTGTAACCACATAAAGTGCAGGGAACTAATGTTTCTACAGAAACAAGAGCACTACCCAAGAGCCCTGATGTCACACAACAGTAGAGCACATGCACTCCAAGGAAAAAAAAAAGAAGCTATAAGCTTAAGATACAGAAGATATAGGCTTCAGGAGCAAAAATGCTGATGTTTCCTTCCGGGGCTTTTCTCCAGAGTTTAATCTGTGGATCATGAGTACTTAAACTAACCTGAAATGCTGCTTTCATTGCAGACAGTCTGTCTCCCATAGCCCCAGTGGATGGCTTGTATGCCTCATAATTACTCATCACGTTGCTGTTGTTCCCACGGTCCTGAGGTGAAAGCAAAAATGAAAATGAACAGTTTTACCCAACCAAACATACTTTTCACCTCATCTTATGTGCAAACTCAAGTACTGGATGTTTCTCTGCCCTTGTAGGATGTCTTTTGCAGAAGATCACAGATCCACCAATCAGCTCTGAAATGCAGGCAATCGCTACTGACACTTTAATTGTGGTAAAACACAAATAGAGGCATGAAGTAAGTCGGAGTGCACGATAAGAGATTTTTTGGGTCAATACCGATAATCAATTTTTAAAGAGGCATTATCAGCCAATACCAATCCAATTTTCAAAACATCATGGAGATCTGTGTGCAGCTGGTAAGTCTGTTGTGGTGGAAGGGCAGGGGGGAGGTAAGAGGTGTGGAGGAGCAGATCAAGGCCCCCTGTGGTGAGGGAGGAGTGGGGCTGGGGCAAATGCTGCCCAGCCAGGGCAGCGCAGGGCAGGGCATGGGATGGAGCTGCAGCTTGATGTGGGGAGGGCAGCTCCCATTGCTGCGCGCCCCCCAGATCAGTGCAGGGTATGGGTGGGATGGGCTGCCTCTGCGGGCTGTGCTCAGTCAAACAGTGGCAATGCTGAGGGGGGGCTATGGGGAAGGGGCTGTAGCTACCCCAAAATTCACTATAGCCCCCATAACCCTACTCCTAGTGATGCCACCTGGCCCAGCCCCTCTGCCTGGAAGAACCTGACATCCCTGGCTCTGGTCTGCAGTGGCAACAACCCCATTCCTCCCCACACAGATCTGGGGGCAGACGCCCCCCCGGTGCTTTCTGGGGTCTGTGCAGTGATGGGAGCTCCTCCCCCAGATGAGCCATGGCTCCATGCCATGCCCTGCACCTGGTGGGCAGCGCCTGCCCCATCCCCATTCCCACCCCTCACTGCAGGGGCCTTAATCTGCCCCCTCACACGTCTTCCCTCCCCCTCCCCTTTCACCACAACAGGCTAACTAGCTCCATACAGCTCTCCATGCTGCCAGGCTGTGCTCCTCAACACCTACATGCTGTACTGCAGCTGAGTGCATGCACGGGCCATTTGGCTGATAAATTATCAACCACATTGGGCCAATTTCCAATACAGCCAAATTTTTTTTTTTTTTTTTTTTTTTAATATCAGTGCTGATCTGATATTGGACCAATGTATTGGCGCACCTCTAGAAGTAAGTTGTAGTGACTCAGGCTGGAAACAGATATTGCCTTTGCCACCTTAAAAATGTTTATGGATGCCTGTGTGCTGTATGGCTGTTCAGCTGTCCCAGGCAGGAGCAGCTGGAACTACAGGGGACCAGATCCTGTACACCTCTGGAAATTCCCTTACTGAGATACTCCAAGGGCATGCAGGATCAGGTACCTGAAATCTCAGAATCACCTGCCAGGGATCCCTGCTTATAGAGGCAGGTTTCTGCCTCAACCCTGGGGTGCTCTCTTTTATAGAAAGGTGCCACAAGTCAGTTTAACCTGCAGGACCAGGCTTCTGAAGCCCCGGGAGCAGCAGGGGCTCAACCCTGTGAGAAAACAGGCAGTGTCGGTCACCTAGTAAAGTGGCTCAGCTGATCCTGCTCCAAGGATACCACCCGTTTAAAGCTTCAGTGGCCAAGAATGAAGCTCAGGAGTCCTGTTGCACAACACTCCCTGGCTAGGAACAGAAGTTGCACATAAACTGGTTTAAATCATCAGACACTGGTTGAAACCTGTAACAGAACTGAAGTTCAGTGCACATAAACCAGTCTCAAAATGGCTGAAACTGGTTTGAGATAAACCTGGTTGAATGTAATATCAGACTTAACTAATTTGGGTTAGACCAGTTTATGAAACCTCTGTCCCAGACCCCTTCCTGGTTCAAATTAAGTCACAGTCCCCCAGCATGCTTTCCAGCTCTGGGCTGGGCTGTCTGCTCCAGCAGAGAAGGGTTTGGGGGAGGCAACCCTGACTGAGGTTGGTGGGAGGGGGGAAGAAGTTAAGCTTCCCTTCCCCCAGGTACAGAGCTGCCTTGCCCCACTAAAAACGTACTACTGACTGTGACTGTAGACTACAAATCCCAGAGAAACCTGGAAGCAGGAAGAGGGAACAAACAATAAGCAACCCTGAAAAGTCCTGCTGCTGTCATTCTGGACTGCAAATCCCAGAGACCTCAGGAGCAGCGGGAGAGGAAGTGAACAAACAGCCCATGCTGGCTACATGCTAGAGAGATGCGCTTCAACACTACCCCACCCCGATTCTGGCCTGAGTCACTACGGGGGTGTGGGTGTGGCTGCATTTCCTGCATCAAAAGTGAATGTTTGTCCAGTTGTTTCTCTGTTTAATCTCTGCAGTTTAAAATAACTTGCAAAGACTGAACTGATTCAGCCTCAGGCTTTTTGACTGTTTGCACTTAGCCCCCAAGGCCAATTACCAACAGATTGAGAAGTCCATAACAGCAAAGATTCCTATCTGGAGGCTTACTCATAAAAAAGGAAAAGATATCTGGGGAAAAGTCTAATGTCAATAAGCAGAGATGGGCACAAATCCAGAGTAGAAGACTCCCTTTTAGATTCATCACTGCCCCTTAATAGGAACCAACAAGAGGGCAAAGTAAACTATTGCTGAGCAGGATATTTTTTCAATATTCTTACTGTTAAACTGTGCCTAGTATCAGGTCAGCAGTAAGCAGTTTTTCTACTGCTAACAGGACTCTACTGATTGTTTTCAAATGTTGTAATGCAATTCCAGTTTTAGGTGCCAAACACTTAATGTGTGGATGGATTTCAAGATCAAGTAGATTCAGTTACTGTGAAGGAATAGCTCTTGTTCAGAGCTTTTCTGAAATAGGTAATTGCTTCATGAGTCAAAGTAGAATCAGGTCCTCCCCCCCACACCAAAAACCTATGTTGTAACTCTGAACAAAGTCACCTGTGGCAAAAAAGGTGAGTATGCAGCACAAGGAGCATTGTTTGAAATGCCTCCGAATCCTAGAAACAGAGTTTCAAAATTCTGAGATATTAAACCAAAATCAACTGGACCCTATGTGGAGATGTTGTGAAGTTACCCTACCATAATTCAGGTTTTCAATGTGAAAGATACCAGTTCTAAATTTATAGTTTCAAAGCTACGAAAATATCTCCCAATTCCTCTGTACTTACAGAATTTTCTGAGCCCAGGCCGGGGCGTTCACGGTATCCCAAGCCACCACCTCCAATGTTCAGCTTCTTGCCTTTCCCCCCCTTGAAACGGGATTTCCGGAACCAGGGGTTCTGCATACAATAGAAGGAAATGTGAAAAAAATCCCCCCCAGTTGAATTTATCAATTCACCCCACTGACTGCCCAAGCAGTTTTTAAACCCCAGTGTGTGAAAAGGTGCTGCAAAAACAGTATAAGGTTGGTAAGTCATGGGTCTATGTCCATAAGCTATCCCCAGGGTTTTATAAGAAATGGTTGCACCTGATGGATACCATACTTGTTGGCAGGGCAGGCTGCAGCTGAGGCTGGGCTCAGAGCAGGTACCAGAGGCGCTGGAAGGATGCTGCATCTGCCCCAAATTTTGCCTCTGCTTCACTCCCAGCACTGCCACCCTGGCTCTTCTCGGCACATGGGTGGAGGCAGGGTGCTGAGCAGCTGGGGGTGTCAGCGCTGGGAGTAGAGCAGCAGCAAAGTCTGGGCTGGATGCAGCATCCTCCCAGCAACACCTGTGCCCATTCCGATGCCAGCCCCCGCCGAGAAGCGTCACACACAGTCCCAGCTGCAGCCCATCCAAAGCAGATCTGGGGGATGCACACATGCCCCCTCCTCCCCACCCAGGGTGCAAGCAGCAGCAGGAGCTGCCTCCCCTCCACAAGCCGCAGCTCTGCCTCTCCCCTCCTCCCCCCACAGCAGTGCCTGCCCCTGCCCACTCCCTCACTGAGGGAGGCATTGATCTACACACCCCCATGCCCCCTCCCTCCCCCTCCCTTTTCACTGCAGCGCAGGCATTTATTGGCAAAATTATCGGCCCCATGGCCAGGTTTCTTTCTATCGGTATCAATCCGATATTGGACCGATGTATCGGTGCATCTCTAACAAATGGATCATATATTCTGGTCCAGAGACTTCATGCCTCCTGTGAGAAGGCAAACTCTCTCAAAGGCCATGGAAAAGGTGGAAGGCTAGACTTTGGAAGCGCAGGTGCTGAAAGTCCAGACAACTTGATACCTACCAAATGATGCAAGGTGGAAGCTATACATCATGAACCAGTGCACTGGGAATCAAGAGGGCACAGCAGACTTAGAACTGAGAGTACTCAGCTGAGGACACATATTTAGGTTGTTTTTACATTAATAGTGGCAAACAACCAATTCACCCCTGGCACAACCCGCTGAATGATCTTTAAAGATCCACCAAAGGATCCTTCCCCCTAAAGACTTTTTTGTTCATACCTGCATTGCGAGGTCCAACAGCTCTTTGGAAACATGCTGATTGGCACCTTCCAGATTTCTGACAAGGTCACCAGCAAAATTACTGTCTTTGGGAGTGAGCAAAGTATATGCTACTCCTTTCTCGCCTGCTCTGCCGGTACGTCCAATTCTGTGGGTGTGGGTGTCTATATCCCGGGCCACATCATAATTGACCACAGTCTTAATAGAAGGAATATCCAAACCACGAGCTGCAACACAAAGTGACATGATGATTAGTTTGGTTACCCTGAATTACTATGAAGATGTCCAATTCAACCACTGTGCTCCACTTTACACAGTTTGAGTGAATTGAAGTTTTCCACTAGAACAAAATCCAAGCTAGTCTTCAGTAACAGCTGAAAGCCCTGGTTAAGCAAAGTGTAACAATATCCAGCCCCACTGTAACAATTTTCACTCATTCCCAAGTTAACAGGATAGTGGACAACAGAGGTGTCTTCCTAGAAAATGTAGCAAATAAACACCATGTTGTTTATTCAAATATCCAGAACTGCAATAATGTGCAATGTCTCTACTGGCCAAGTTACAGGACAGTCAGCACTTCAGAAGGGAGACGTTAACTTCCTTAGAATAAACTGGTGAGCGCACCTGCCTCTACACAGTTTAATAATTTGAAAAGACTGAAACTTAGACCCATTTCCAGCAGTGTCTTGGAAATCATATGATTACTGTCCCTAAGTTGGCAACGGTCAACCCTTATGTATGTGTGCACACTGGAAAGGTCTATAACAAGTTATACATATAGCTGCACAAGCTGTGCTACTGAAGGCAGAGAGACTGTGTACATTAATCAGCATTAACCCTTTCCCTTCTCCAGTTCCTGTCATTCCAGGTCCTCAAAGAACTTCATAAATACTCTCTTACTAAGTATCAAGTGCTTGCTAGGAAGAAACTAGTTGATTTCAGATGCAAAAACCAAGGTATAGAAAGTTTGAATGACTTAGCTGAGGTCACACAAATCAATGGAACTGAATGTAAGCCTTGCTCCCTAAAACAAAATCCCATCTCTGCTGCCTACCATGATAGTCATCTCACTTGCTACATATGGGCACAAACTGCCCTGTAGATAGAGCCGGCCCTAATATTTTTTGGGGGGTTTTTTATTACCAAAAAGGATATTTTGGTGAAACTGAAACATTTGGGTGGTCAGGGAAGCCTGAATTGTGGGAGACCCATTTTCATGGCTCTTGGCTGCCTGATATGAAGTGATTTGGGATAAAGAAACACTGTTCTGAATTAGACAAAGCATAGCCTTGAATTGTAGTTCCCATAGCCAGGGCCATCTAGTGGGGGGGGAGGGGGGGTGTCAACTGGGGTGACCACCTCTGGCTCCATGCTTTGGGGTCCCTATGGAGCCAGGCAGAGCAGCAGCAGCATGCAGCTGGGCAGAGCAGTGGCTCCGTGTTCAGCTGCTTGCTACCCCTGCCTCCCCGCCAATGCTGCTGATGGCGGCGGCAGCTTCTTCGGGTCTGGGATTGGAGCAGGGGCGGGGTCCTGCATGGGCTGATTTGCTCCAGGCCCCGCACCCTGCTCGGGTTGCCTCTGCCCACAGCCTAGGCTGGTAGCCAGATTAGCAACAGCATTCATTCATCTACTTCTCCCAAAACAGATATTTTCATAAAACCATCCAGAGAGTTTGGTTTTTAATTTTGGTTTTGCTTCACATTGGAAGTGAAAAACCTGGAAGATGCTGTGAAATGGGATGGTCATCTTCTCTGTCCACCCTACTTGTATATGATCCCACTAAAAAGTCTAACTGGAAGAAGACTTGTGTAGCTGCAGACAGCCACAGGGCAAGGCTTCCTTTATGTTGCTCTCACTAGGTTTAAATGTTTGTGTAGCAATAGTTCCTTCCTCCACCGATTCACTAACTGCTCTGTTGAGACAGACAATTTGAATATATTCCTATAAGAAATATATTCCTTACCTGCCACATCAGTAGCAACCAGTATTGGGATTCCCTTTTTCTTGAATTCTGAAATTACTTTATTCCTTTCACTCTGGTCCATATCGCCATGAAGGAGGCCTAGATTATGACCCTCCTGCTTGAGATTATTAGCTAGCTCTTCTGCATTTGCTTTCTTGGTGACAAACAGGAGAACACTCCCAGAAGAAGTGAACTCCACCAGGCGTCGAGTCAGCCAGTTCCACTTGGTAGGGCCAGAGAGGAAAATCTCTACAATCTGAGTAACATCTTCATTTGCCTGTTGAGAGGAGCAAGAAGGCAAAGTTATCACCTTGCATGCTGAAGCAAGTATGAGGCAGACAAGGAACATGATGCAGGGATTCAGACTGAGGCAGTAGGCTGAAGTGGGTTCATTTGGAAAAGTTCCATTTCAATTTGTATTTGCTTCTCCTGCCTAATCCCCAAATACTTTATACTAATAGTGCATAAAGATAAGGATTAACTGAGCTACTCTTCCATAAACTTAGGAAAGGCAAAGGATACAATTTGCCATGATGCCTTTTAATACCCTACAATAGGGGTTCTCAAACTGTGATACCATGATATCGGCAGTCATCAGCTTAAAAGTGGTTTGCAAACTTCTCTTCCCTCCCTAGAAGCAGTGGTGTGGGGAGTGGGGCCACTGCTGCACACTGTTTCCCCGTGGCTAAGACCTCACCCCACCCCACCTGTTGACTGGCCGGACATGGCATGGGAGCAGCGCACAGGGCATGGTGGTGGCATGGAGTGCTCCCCTACCCTGGGGGTCTTCAAGAGGAGGTTGGATATGCATCTAGCTGGGGTCATCTAGACCCAGCACTCTTTCCTGCCTATGCAGGGGGTCAGACTCTGTGATCTATTGAGGTCCCTTCCAACCCTAACATCTATGAATCTATGAATAAGAAGTTTGCGACCCACTTTAAATTGCTCGTGACCTCACCAGTTTGAGAACTCCTGCCCTACAGATTTAAAAGAGCATATTTGCTGTTTCCATCCAAGCATGAGTGATTTTACTAACATCTAAAAGGGCCAGACTAAGAGTAGGGAGAAACAGACCTTTGCAGCTGCTTCAAAAAAAGGAAAGGGAGGAGTGTGCAGAACATGTTAGGGTATGTTACATCTGTCTGAGTGATACAAATAAGCTATATCGCCCTAACTTAGACTCTGTATGAGGCAGGGCTAAAGTTGAAGCAGTCCTCCTAGACTTGTAATACTATAGGCTCATGCACATTTAACAGCTCCCCAAGCAGCAGCCTCCCTCTCTGCTTTTGAGGCAGTTACAGATGTATAGTTGTCTATAGTCCAAGCCAGCAAAGGACCAGGGACAAGGGGATAATCTGGTCTAAGGATATTTAGGGGGAAGGCACTTAACAGAAAAATCACTTGTGCATAACCTGAAGAAGAAACCTCCAGGACCTATGACATTTCAGTTGAATCAGGGTAAAGCACAGCGTTTGTCGGGTTCAGGAGCTGAAAGACGGTGAACAACACTATTTTGGGCTCCTTAGATTTTTCCTTAGTTGCATATGTTCTGATATATAGTATTTCACACTTTCAAAACATAGTAGCAATTGTGCCCAAAAGAAACCAGAACATTCTACAACAACAGAAGTAAAACTGCCTGACAAATATCACAGGCTGCTTACAGACATTAAAAAATAAAATAAAATAAAATAAAATAAAATAAAATAAACAAACAACCCCCCTGTTCATTACCAGAAAAGCAGTGCATTAGGTCGACTCAGCTCTACAGTGTCTATATAGATCAGGCACTTCAGCAGGGCTTTTTGGCACTTATCTAAAGCTGATTCAATCAGCTGTTGAATAAAAGTGTCAAAAAGCCCTGCTAAAGTGCGTGATCTATACAGACGTTGGGCGAGTTGGGTCTAACTATTATGATATGATACTATGATGCCTCTTCTGGGTATGTGCTGAGCTTGGTGCAGAAGCACGCTGAGTTTAAAGCTCTGTTCTTTTGGGGGTTTTTAACATCTGTAAGCAGCTAATGTGACTTCTTTCCTCAAAAGCAAAACACTTGCCTAGCAAGCTGAAAACCCAAGGCCTGGATCAGCCATTAATTATTTTATTAATACAAGGTGTGATGAGTGATGCCATTTGAAGCGAGAGAGAGAGGTTTCCTTTAGGGCATGACTGTTTCGAAAATGACCTGTTAAATAATAAAATTCCTTAGCAATTTTCAAAAGTGAATATATTACCTGCAACATTTTTTAAGAACAGATATAATATACCTCTCACTTTATTGAACAATTTAGCTAACATATAGCTCATATACTGTCACCAAGCAAAACCGTAATAAAAATCCCTACATAAGCCAGCTGGAAGCCATTATATCAGTTTCATGAGCAGCCTTAATTGCAACGTCTGTGCAAAAATTCAGTTGATCATTTATGGTTTCAAGTCAAAGCACAGGAATTTATCCATGCGATTCCCAGACTGACAGAAACAAAACTATTGAACTAGCATGGACAGAATTAAAATTACCTGTGCATCCCCCCCACTGATGGAATTAGATTAATTCTAATACAAGGAATCTAAACCTTTAGCAAGTCACCAGCCTTACCAATGAGCTAGAAGTATTTTGACAATAAAAAAACTGCACAGTACATGAAGCCCTGTTTCTATTTAAGCTAAAGACAAAGCTCTCATCTGAGCAGCACTGCATCGTGAAATAGTATTCTGAGAAAAGTTACAGCAACTGGAAGAGGATGCTATTATAGGTTTAACGCTACTGTGCTTTTAACTGCACAACTGTAAACCACAGACATGTGCATTTACACTTGCTTGGTCTGGTGTAAGCTGTATTTGGAACATAAGAAAAAAAATCAATAAATAATTGCAAATAACAGGAACACATTTAATTTAACAATCTGAGTAATTTTCTTTGAGGGGGGGTTATTTTCCTTTTCTTTTTTTTTTTTTCTTTTTTTGGGACTTCAGAGTAAACATTATGACATTGGCATTGCTTCACCCATTGATGACTTCCATTACCGAGAGATTAAAAGTCATTGCTACAAAAGTAGGCTAGAAACATGTAAAAACATTTTTTTTAAATGAATAATTGTTTGCTTTTTTTTTTTTTTTCAAGAACACAAGCTATTTCATCACAGAATTCATCAAATTCATCCCAGCATTCACCTTCAGAAACAAAGCTGTGAAATTACCTCTCCAATGTCTCCCTGAACCACTCGAATTGGGTCAATCAGGATATCTCTTGCCAATTTCTCAATTTTCTTTCGGAAAGTAGCACTGAACAAGAGAGCTATAAAGAAAAGAATATTTTAAGGCTGAATAAATTCCTTTTCTACATGAAAACACTTTATAGATCTTACAGATAGATTTTATAAAGAAGAAATATAAGAACAGTTCTGGGTAATAGGGATTCTAAGTTATATTCTATTTTTACCATATTTAAAACAAATCTCTGTTCAATCTCTTAGCAGAAATACACAACAAGCACATACATTTAATAAGATCACTCTAAATAGACAGGAAACGCCAAAAATAAGAGTATTTATTTGATTATCTAAAAAGATTATGAGAAAAGAATGTAATGGTGCTTCATACTCCTATGGTGGTTCTCATCAGAAAATCAAAGCACATTCCTATATTAAATTAATTAATAAAATCACCTTGGACTTCAGTACTTTACACAGAAGGGTCAAAAACTGAAGCCGATTTTCAAAAATGCTCAGCATGCAGCAGCTGTTACTGATAGTAATGGGAGCTGCTAAATGTTTTTAAAAATCTAGGCTTAAGTGATTTATCTAAAATAACAGCATAATTCAGAGACAAGGAACTATACAGAGAAAGAGGATCTCAGAGCCCTGGCTCCAGAACCCTTGACTCAGAACTAGTGGATATCAAAATACCTCTTCTGAGTTTTCCTCCTGCCCCCAAGGCAGTTGGTTTGAAGCACAGTTGTACTTACTTTGTCTGTCAGGACGCACATGGCTGGCGATCGATCTGACCTGGTATTCTACAAAAAAGAAAGTGCATCATATAGAATTTAGCATAATTTTGTTAACCACTAAAAGGAAATTTAGTCAAGACTGCCAAGCATACAACAGATTAAAAAAAAAAATTAAGAACTGGCCATAACAAACTGAAGTCTAAAGAAGATTACATTCCATTAAGGCCCACTGTAAAACTTGCTGTTCAGAAAACAGCTCATTCCAATTACAGATAGGCAATTTTCAAACCAGATCATTAAACAGATGGAGGAAGGAGTGAATGCTTTAGGTCAGAGAGAATACATACTTTGGCTCTGCTATGAGCATCTGTTTTCTTTATGCCTCTGCTTGTAAAACAGCATTATAGTTTTTGAGGAGGACTATTGATTTTCTATCTTGACGATTAGCACTACCCAAGTGTAGAGCTAACATGGGATACCGGCCAAACACTGCTGCCAAAAATGAGGGTACCATGGAGGTCCAGTGCCCAAAGTCCTTCTACTCCCAACTCTGAGTGACCCTAATACAATAGTCAATGACTGGAGATGTGGGGGCATCCATCTCTGACTGGGCTGAACAAGAAAAGAGACTCCATGCCTTGGAGTCCCAAAACAAAAGCAGAACAAATAAGAATTATTCCAAGATGAGGTGTGTATTTTTTTAAAAAAGTTACATCAAGTCATTCTTCCCAAATGATTATGGAAATGCACAAGTACAAAATTTTCTATTTACTATGTTATATGTTTCTATTTATGATGGTCTTTTTTCATCTGGTCCAACTCCCAAGTAGAATTTTGAGGCTGTTGTAACCAATATTCTGCTTAACTTTATGCACTAAATCTAAATGGCTGGCAAAATAGCTCAGATAGCAACTTCAAAGCTATCGTATTCAATATTTAGTATTACACCTTCCTTGAAATGGTGGTTATTGGCACTCAGACAAACATGCTGAAGCGCCTTTCTTACGTAACTGTGACTTCCAAGCTGTATGTAGTTACTAATGAAATGCTTTCCTCCACTTTAGTGCGTTTTCTGTCATGCAAAGTCCAAGCTATCAAGGCATTGGGCTTTTTTAAAACAAGATGAAGCCACCTGCAAATTCAAAGACATTAGGTAATCCAACATAATACTTTTGTGAAGTATGCATCTGTTGTTATGGTGACCCCAATTTTATACCGCAGTGCTGCAGCCCACAGTCAGAGATAAAAATTAGGATCAGAACCCAGGAGTTCCTGAATCTTATTCCCAGTGTTTGTTTCATTAGGCTTCACTAGTCCCTTCACACTTACGGCAATAGGAGAGGAACTTTAAACACCAGCCGCCAAAAAGTTCTGTCCACATAGCCTTTTGATGATGAATACCTATGTTCTGTTAAGCTACAGGAGTTCTAGACAGCCAAATCAGCTTGACCACTGAGCGCCAGTACTTTAAAGCATTGCGTAAAGGTTTTTTCTCAGTACTTACCGAAACCCATATCAAACATTCGATCTGCTTCATCAAATACAAGATACGAGACCCTCTGAAGATTGGTAGCTTTCTTCTTCACATGATCGATCAAGCGACCCTATCAAAAACAAAACATTCAAACCCACAGCATGTAAGCATAACACAGTATTTTGAATATCAACTGCATGTATCTGGCTTTGGAATTTAGTCCTCACCCAGTATAAATAATCTTAATACAAAAACAGAGGCTCGCAACAGAAGATAGCACTAATGTACACATTATATATACACAAATCAGTGGAAAGAAGATTCTAAATGTACTCTGTGACTGCCCATGTTAACACTATATTTGGTGTGTAGATTTTTACAAGAACATTTGGACACAGGTAATTAAACCCTTCAAATGTCATAGGTTCATAGATGTTAGAGGCTGGAAGGAAACTTGCAAGATTATCAGGTACAGCCCCCCTTTAAGTCTTCTCTTCTCCAGGCTGAACAGTCCCATGCCTTTCAGCCTTTCTTTGTATAACCTGCCCTCCAGGCCTCTAATCATGTATGTGGTCCTCCACTGGATTCTCTCAAGCTTCTCCACACCCTTCCTGAAGTGCACCACCCAGAACTGGATGCAGTACTCCAGCTGCAGTCTCACCAAGGCCGAGTAGAATGAGGGGATGACATCCTTAGTCTTGCGTGAGCTGCACTGGTAGATGCATGTCAGTGTTTGATTTACTTTGCCAGCTACAGCATTGCATTGGTGGCTAATGTTTATACTGTGGAATACTAATGTGAAGTATTCCTTTAGGAGTTCAGTTTTCTCCTGAGGGTCGCTTATCAGTCATTCTGTTTCCTTCATCAGGGACCATATGCTTCCCTTATTTTGTCTCTGACTTCCTACATATCAAAAGGAGGACTTTGTTGTCCTTGATTCCCGTTGCCAATTTGAATATGGTTTCTGCTTTTGCCTTTCTAATCTGCTCCCTACAGGTGCAGGCTATTGCTGTGTACTCCTCTCTGGTGGTAATTTCTGACTCCCATCCCTTATAAGCTTCTCTTTTCAGATTCCAGTAGGTCCATGACTTCCCTACTGAGCCAAGAGGTTGTCCTGGCCCTTTTGCTGCTATTCTTACTAAAATAAATGGACTTTGTGCTCCTAGGATTGCTTCCTTGAGGAATGACCACTCTTTTTGTAATCCCACAGTGCTAGGTTTCTTCTTGTGATATGTTTACATCTCTCAGTATTGCTGTAAGTCAGCACTGGAGTTGGCCACATTTAGAAATTGTTGGTTACAGTGTTAGGAATTAGTAATTGAGTGCTGGTATTGTATACCACTCCTACTGAATCAATAAATCAATCCTATTAATTCACTCTTTTCTCTCTCTTATTTAAAGATTATGCAAGCAACATTAAGAGGACAAGGTATAAAGCAGTGGCCTCCAACCTTTAAGTAGGAGATCACCTTTGACATTTAAAGCAACCCAAGATCTACCATGCACTGCCACCACCCCTCCCCCATCGACTAACTTGCTGGGTTGGGGTGCACATGTGCATGCACATGGACACTTGGCCCCCTCCCTCCCCACCCTCAGATTGACTCCAAGAGGCTCCGAGATCTGCTGGTGGATCGAGATCCACTGGTTGGTGACCACTGATGTAACCAATCACAGAGCAAGTTCGTTATGGTTCCCCATAATTCTCTGGTATCATCATACCACAGTTTGCCAGTGTCATCAGAAAAAACACACTCTGTCAGCATGGGAGGTACTCACTGGTGTGCAGACCACTATCTCCGCTCCTTCCTGCAGAGCCTTTGCTTGTTCCCACATACTTCCACCACCGTACACTGCTACGGAGCGTAAGTTATATGCTTTACCAAAGCGCTTGCATTCTGAATGGATCTGGAAGTTGGAAACAAGACAAATATTTATCACATTACAAACATGAACCCCCAAAAATGTCCCATAAGGTGCATATTGGATATAAAATGTTTTACTGTATCCTCATTAAAGCACAGGAACAACACTGGGATACTGCAAAAATGGCCAAGAGCTGGAAGAAAGTGGTGGGCACCAGTGAGCAGAAGGAGGATAGTAGAAGTTACAACTGTACCTGCTGGAATTGAGCTGGACAGGGGGAGATATGATGGGAGGGGGGAAGAAAAATGTCAAGAGGCACAGAAGGGTTACATAGGAGATATGGTCAGTGGACACCTGACAAGGCAGCTATCCCAGATAATAACTGGTCTGATACATGAGGAAAGGCAAGTGTTGCACTTAATGTTTTGCACGTAACTGGAAACATATGTCCAATTATGAGGGGTGTCATTAAGACACTTCTGTCATGGTCAGACCATTATCTTCTATAGGTCCAGAGCCCTATTCCCCAATGTCCCAGCTAGGTGATGGACCAGTTAGGTTGGTCTGTTCCTACAGACTCCTGGGGTTGGTCAGATTCCAGAATTCTGGGGGACATTCACACTGACCTTAATTCTTACTCTACCAATGGCCTTGCCAAACACTGTAAGAGCACAATTACCTCAGTCACAGACACAGTGGCACCAAGGTATCTGCATTCCCACTGCTGCAGTGGCACAGATCCCCCTTGCACACAAGGTAAATGAAATACACTCAAGGGTAGGCAGTTAGAATGTGGGTGGCTCTTGACCCAAGCCAAAGCCAAACGGTTGCAGTACAGATTATTTTTAAAGGACTATGCCACAGATGCTCAACCCCTGGTTTACAAGCCAAATCCAGTCCATGTGGCTATGTCATTGAGCCTATTGTGCTCCCCAAAGGTCCAAAAAATTTGGCAGTGTGGGGAGTGGTGGAAACATTAATTGCTACTGACTTGCTGCCAAATTTCTGGACCTGTGGGGAGCCTGGTGATGAGTCAGCTAGCACAGTGCCGGAATGGTAATGAGCCGAATTCAGGTGGGTGGGGATGGACCAAGGTAACAGCATCTTCAAAGTGCTACCTGGCAGAATGGTTTTGGCTGAGGAATGGCCTGCTAAATCCAGGTCATCTCTGCCTGGAAATGGGAGTAATTCACAGTCCACTGTGATAGGTATTGATGCCTTTGCAAACAACCCCCCCACAAAACAACAACAAAAAACAAAAAGAAAAAACAAAAATACCCCCCACTCCAAAAAAAACCTCATAACTGGCATAGTTGAAGGAATGCCAGTTTAGCTGCAGAGTCCTAGCTCAGGTTGAAGAAATTTGGTTTTGCTGGGTTTATAAAACTCAGTTTCAATTGTTTCATAGTAGGTAAGGTTGGAAGGGACCTGAGCAGATTATCAAGTCCAACTCCCTGCCATGGCAGGAAAGAGTACTGAGGCCAAAGGACCCTGGTGAGGTGCTCATCCAGCCTCCTCTTAAAGACCGCTAGGGTAGGAGCCAGCACCACTTCTCTTGGAAATTGGTTCCAGATCCTAGCCGCCCTGACATTGAAGTAGTGCCTCCTGATATCTAGCCTGAATCTACCCTCCACCAGTTTGTGACCGTTATTTCTAGTCACTCCTGATAGTGCTCGGGAGAACAGGGACTCCCCCAATGCCAGCTGGTCCCTCCTGACGGGTTTGTAAACAGCCACTAGATTCCCCCTCAGCCGTCTCTCGTGGAGGCTGAACAGGTTCAGGTCCCTTAACTTCTCCTCGTAGGGCCTGCCCTGCTGACTCCTGATCGTGCGAGTGGCCTTCCCTTAGACCCTCTCCATGTTGTCCACATCCTTTTTAAAGTGCAGCACCCAGAACTGGATGCAGTACTTCAACTGCGACCTGACCAGTGTCCATAGAAGGGGAGGATCACCTGCTTGAGATGCATCTGTGGATGCATGACAAGGTACAGTTGGCCTTCCTGACCGTGTCCCCACACTGTCAGCCCATGTTCATTATGGCATTAATGACTGCACTGACAAGGAGTGAGTTCCCCAGCCTGTAGGTATGCTGCTGGTTCTTCCTCCCCAGGAGCAGTACCTTGTTTTTACCCACCAATGCAAATGATGTGTTTAGGGGATATGGGCAACATGCTGTGACCTGAACCTGTGCCTGTCTTGGCTTATAGAAGTCGGCCAGTGGAAACTAGGGCCACTGTTGGTGGAAGGTGTCAGTGCCTCCCTTTTGGAGGGCAAGGTACCAGACATTCTTAAGTCAATAATTATCCAGTCCCAACTTAAAAATCTCTTCTGCTGCCACCTGGTCTCCAACTCCATTTTTTGGAAAAGGTTATTAAACCCTACAGCTCCAGATGCAGCTGGGCAGTCTCAGATTTCTGGACCCCTATCAGTCTGGTTTTTGTCCTGGGTATAGTATGGAGAGTATTTGTGGCTTGGGCCAATAACGTTTACTTAGAGATAAACAGGGGAAACACCATACCCTGCTGACTCTCTAAAATCTTTAGCAGTCCTTGATCACAAGTAGGGCCTTGTTTAAATTCCAGGCCCAGCTCGCTAATATTATGGCAGGGGCCACCATTTTCGAGCCCAGACTGTGGTGCCCCTTATGCTTCCCAAATGGCTGAGGGGTCAGGTTTAGGGCAAAATTTAATTGCAGGAGCAGAGTTCTTGGCCCTCTGACAGCTGCTGAAAGCATTCCTCAGTCAGCAGCAAAAGCCTAGCAGCCCAGGGGAGGGGGCAGGGGAAGGAGTCACAAAAGGGACAGGAGGAGGAGAGAGCTTGGGGATGGGTAGAGGAGGGGCTGTTTGTTCCTCCTGGCAAGAAAACTGGGGCATGGAGTATTAGGGCACTTGGGGGCTGCCTTGGCAAATGGCCCTGGGTAGAGGAGGGGGTTTGCTCCTCTACGTATATTCTCTCTTTGCCTCCAACACCAGTTTTCCCACCTGGAGGAACAAACAGCCCCTCCCACCCCATCCCCAAGCTCTCTCTTCTCCCTGTCCCTTTTGTGACCCCTTCCACCCTTCCCTAGGCTACTGGGCTTTTGCTGCTGTCTGGGAAATGTTGGCTGCAGGACTTTTTCTGTGGGATCCCCAAGGTTCCATCTTGTCCTTCTCGTTAACTGTGTTATCCTCGGCTGCTGGATGAAATCACATGGAGACTGGGAGTGAGGTGCCATCAGTATTACAGATGACACTGATCCCTCTCCCCTTCTCCTTTTGATTTGACCCAGGCCTTGCAGTCTCAGTCCTTACCCTAGTGTCTGGATAAAACTGGGGATCAGATACAAATGTACCACTTGAAGCTAAATCCAGAGACAGAAGAGGTCAAGGTGGTTGGCAAACCTCATGACTTATGGGGTAGTGAGGGGAAGGGAACTGAGACATCTATCATCAGTGGGGTTCAACCGCTCTGTCATTCCACCTTGCAGCTTTGGGGTATTCCTGGATCCTTTGTTAAACATGGCTCTGTGCGCCGGCCCTGGCCATGAATCGGCTCCACATACTCGCCTGATCCACATGCACAGCCATCTCATTTGGTCTGTGGGGCAACCTACACACCGCGTGACAGTTCCATGGACCATAGATTGAGCACCACTGGTGTACAGTATTAGCTTAAATACTAAAACAAGTTATTAATATACAGGATAGTCTTTTCCAACAGGCATTGCAGTTTCTCTGCTAACTCTTCCTGCCAAAGACTTGTTGTGTTTAAGGAAATAGAAGGACACTTATACAGGGTGAATACAAAATAAAGGTTGGATTTTTTAAATTTAAATGAGACGTTGTTTTTTTTTTTGGTAAGAAGGGGTTGGTTTTGTTTTTTAAATAAACCTATATTAAAGATAGTTTTAATTTAAAAAATGTTAAAACTCAAAGATATCATGGAATAGGGATTATAACTTGTAATTATATACTATTTAAGACAATATATTCATGTAACCCTTTTAGAAGAGTTTTATTAATAGGTCACAACAGGCCAGGGACTATATTAGGGGCCCAATCTTATGGGGTTCCCAGAGGGTCTTCTATAAATTAGTAAAGATTAAAGAAAACCACTCTACTCAGTGGGACTTGATGCTCAGTCTAGAAGAACCCATTGAGCATCTCTGTGATGCTTAGTTTCAGTTCTCAAACTGTGAATTTGTGTCTCCAGAGATAACATCCTTGTCCACAGTAGTACATGGAAATAAGAGATAATAGACCTGATTACCTATCCATCAGCCCTTTTGTTTTTCTCTAAGTTTGTGTACAGAGTCAAGCCTTTATCTTTCTCTAAAAATGTAGTTTCCAGATGTTAAATGAATAAAGGATATCAAACAACTAGAATGCACTTTTTGTAAAAAACAATGATTAAATCAAGACTTCCTGACCAGTGATTTATACTGATTTTATTAAAATCAAACCCAGCCTGCACTTACGCATTATATACACCTACCTGCTGGCAAAGCTCTCTGGTTGGGCACACAATTACTGCAATGGGACCATCTCCCAGTTCCAGTTCTTTTTGATCCATGATGTGGATCAACATTGGCCAAATAAAGGCTGCTGTTTTACCACTGCCAGTCTTAGCTATGCCGATCATGTCTCTGCCACTCAGTGCAACTGGAACACCCTGAAAATAAAAAACAGTTGTCTAAATTGATCTGCCAGGTCACATAGGAATAGCTTAATTCCTTATTCATGTGAGCATATTGATTTAAAGACCACATGAATACAGGGGAAAAGATATCACAAGGGATCTGTAACATAGGGATTGTAACATGACTATTGTATGAGCTCTTGCATCTAAGTCACCAAGTTCAGATCTGGATGAGTCTGTTAGTAATCTGAAAGTTACTATGGCTTCATGATTGTTTGGTGGCCTACATAAAGTTGCTAGGTTTGGTACAATCCACAGTGGGTAAATGTACAACAATCCCTGCTGTTGTTTGTAATTTCAGCAGAGAGGGCAGACCAAACAATGCACTCACGCTCTTGGCAGTGTCTGTTCCCTCCCGCTCCAGATGGGAACCTAGTGGTCAGGAAGGACAGGAAAGCTTTCCCTGCTCCTGTCTGTACTGTACAAGTTCTGAAGATTGAAGTAACCAATTTATCCCTACAGCTGTTAATCCAGCAATGTATAACACAGACTAAGCTCTCCCAACAGATTCCCTTTGTCTGAAGTGTGGTATTGCAATTAAATGTTAGGTATAATTACAAAAATCTATGTACTGCTTTTATTTTTTATGTCAAAAAGCCACAGAATTTATATCCTTACGTTGACAACTTTACCTGCCTGCATATGTGGTAGAATCCCTTGCATTTGCATCCCCACCTCCAAACACATACCCAATTTAAGTGAAACAAGGGCTAGGAATTACCTCAACAGCCCAAACAAAACAAATCAAAGCATATCCTGTGTAACTTAGGTATTAACTGTTTGCTAGCCAAATGCCCTTAACACAATGCTCTGTGTTCACTTGATCTAATATTTCTAAAACAATGCATAAAATATGAAGAACTGTAAAAAAAGCCTATAGTCTTCTAAGCAACAGATTAGTCACCTGAAGGTGCTAAAATTCTTTGGCTGAGCCAATCTGAAAAAAAAAGACACACAGACTAGACTTTATTTGCAACTAACACTCAAAGAAGCAGCAGGCAGACCATTTTTTTAAATAAAGGTGAAAACCAATTGCGCACGCACACACACAATTCCTCTTCAGGGTAAACTCAAGTTCACAAAAGCTTGTGCTTTGTATGCATCTTAGTTAGTCTACAAATAAGACTAACTGCCTTTGGCTTGGCATCAGATTAACACGGCTAACTGTTAAGAACAGACAATTACTTCTGGCTGGAACAGCCCATCCTAAATAGGTGGGCAGGTGCTACAACCTTGCTGCTACTAATCATCTTCCTGGTTGCATGATGAAAGCTTCTGCAGCTGGCACTTCTCTCCACAGTGGCATGAGGAGAGTGCCTAACCAAATGCCACTGAAGACCCAGGTCTGTGCCCATAGGGTACTGACCCCTTACAGGCAATCAAATTGCACACAGCTTTTTATGGACTATGGATCCTTTTAATATCTGCATCTATTCTCGTTGTAGTTAGAAGAAAGTGAAGCAACGGCACATACCTGACACTGTATAGGAGTGGGCTGGGTATACTCAGATTTCCTAATCTGATGCATAAGTTGTTCATCAAATCCAAAATGGGCAAAACTACTACCTGGTCTTGGAGGAGCAGCACCAGAGACCTAGAGGGGGATGAAAGAAGAGATGCATCATCTGTATAAGAAGAATTCGTATTTAGAAGGAAAAAACAGGTATTTACATAAATGTTAAAAGCTTGCTTTTATATCCAGGACATAAAGTATCTTTGTCTGTTGAAATGAAAATGTAAGGCAAATACCACAAGGTGCAAGCTTTATATGCAAGGTTTCACTGCAGATTTTTAAAATTAATGGTGCAAAGGAAAGAGAATAAGAAACCAGTCGTGATTCAATGTTTGTAAAAAACTATCACAGCATCAAAATAACAAATTTGGGGGGGTGGTATTCCAGCTGTGAACCCTAAAGCACTAACAAACCTTTCTATGGCAAGTGGACAATGCACCTATTATATATATGAAGAAAATCTACAAGAAGAAAGTTAAGTGGATCTGCCTAAGTTGCAGAACTTGGACTAGAATTTAGACATTTTGACTTAGAGGTAGACAATCGTAACATTTTTGTTTCTGTTATGCAGAAGATAAAGCTGCAGAAATAGATATAAATGGCTTGAAATAAAATTGCTTCTCTTGATACAACAAGAAAATGTGTAACTGAATAATCAAGTTTGAAAAAATTAATTCCATCTGAAATGGTCAATTGCATTTAATATTTCATCATTAAAAGTTATTCGAAATAAATTACACTAAATATCCAATTTCCAAAGGTCCTAGATCAGCTGTTCTCAACTTTTTTTTTTTTTAGATTCAAGGTACCCATCAGAAAATGCCAGCTCAGAGCTCTCACTCATATTTTGACAACAGAAAAATAAGATCAGTTCTTTCATTGCAAAGAGCTCAGAAAGACTATAACAGCTCAGAAAGTTTTTGATGCCAGGAATTCCTATTTGAAAACTCACTGCTTATCCTGTGAATTAAGCATAGGTGTTTGCATACCTGAAAGAGCTAATATTGCAAGGTCACGAGGCACTCTAAGGCACTGTGGTACCCTGCTTGAGAAACACTGTTTAAGAGGGCAGGTTGCAGAGATCTTTTACAAAGTATGATTACAGGTTTCAGTTCTTCATTGTATGCAATTTTAGTTGAAATATAACTAATAACTTTTGATACCCAACCCATTCAACTTTAAAAACCTCAAATAGGTCCAATTTTCAGGAGATGATGAGTACTTGATCTCTGAAACCAAGGATGTACCAGGTTAGATCTCCCAAAATCAATAGTTGCTTATGAAAATATTGGCCACAGCCACCAAAGCAACCCTGACAACTGGCAGCAAAAGGTCTGTCAAGCATGGTTTTACTTCTAGCTCACCCGCAGGTTCAACTTATGTCGCAGCTCCACCACCTGCTGGGGTGTGAGGGTGGTGATCTCTTCGTGCTCATCATAGAAGTTCTTCTCAAATGGAGGGTATTCAATCTGCAACAAGGCAAATGACTCAGTTTAGGGGGTCAAGAGGTGATACTGTGAATTTGTGGGAAGGTTTGTTCTTTCGTAAGCAAAAGCTTATTAAGACAGGAGGACAATTACCTGAAATGATTTTTAATATTCAGTCATATGGAGGACACTTTAAAACTAAACAGGGTCACACTCAAGTGAATTATTCTATTCTCACTGCAGTCAAGAGGTGTCTTAAATAAGTTCAGCAGGACTGAGGCCACAGACACTTTCGTTTGCAAGTTCTCCCAGAGGAGAGTTAGTATCCTAAGCCTGTTCCTGTCTCTTCACAGCCTGGCCTAGTAGTGCCTAATCATTCTTGATACAGTAACCCTGCTCTTTCAGAATACTGAGAGTCACCCTCTGGGTTCCTCTGCTATCTATCCTCTGTACCAGGATCTAGCATGCCACCACTATCTACCTTCCCATTTGTTGTAAAAGGCTCTTACCCTTTATTGGGCTTGGCCTACTCTATTGCTGGTTAAGACATGCATAATTATTTAGGAAGCAACACCATGAAAAGGATGCCATATTAATCTGATAAACTGGTTGCTCAAAGAAGTTGAGATTTCCTGTACTTTGGCATCACAGAATCTTAAACCCAATGGCTCACATTACAGCAATCAAAAAAGTTAAGATTATGTCAGAAAAATTTCCTTTGCAAGATAGGGGACAGTCACCCGTCATGGACACTTCATGTCCTGAAAAGATGTAATGGCACTGGTTAATTCACCTGTGGGATAATTCACAGCTATGATTAAATTTGCCATTGCAAATTCTAAGCCAATGGTCCCAATTATCGACTCGTGATAAATGGTCATTAAGGGATAATTCATCATAATCTGAATAACCCTTTGGAGTGGTGAATTAACCAGAACAATGTTACATGGAGTACATTTGTACTACTTGACTCTACCACGCCCTCATTCTTTCACCTTTTCACTGTATAAAAAATACATTGCTCACTTTTTCTTACTTTTCCCATAACTTACACCTATACTCTCTCATACTATCTTGCACTCTTATCTCAAGCATATCAAGATTCATTTGATAACAGCTGTTAAATAAATGTAAACACCAGTTTTTCGCTGTTCCACAAGTTTGTCTAATTAGTACCGGGGGATACCAAATCTCTAAGTTTAAAAGCAATCCCCACCTCTGAATGATCAATAGGTGGAAGTGGATCGATGATTTTTTTGGATGGGGCAATTGGATTTCCATCACTGTCATACTCCAGGTTATCTTCCTCCTCTTCCTGTACCACACCAGCATTAGGGTTTTCTGCCATGTAGCGGAAATAAGCTTCCTGTAGCAAAACATATCAGTAAAATCACACACATACAATGGTGAAATATGTTAAATGGTTGCTTGCTTCAACACCTACCACTGAAGGACAAAATGTTCACTCAAACTACCTCTTCTAGTACATAGCAATAGTCATGAAGTCCAGAGGAAGGACAATCAGAAGAAATGAACAAAGCAGCTATAATGGTCAGTTAGTATCACAGTTAAGTAACTACAAAATGTTACTTAACAATCCCGCCCTCAAGGACTGATTAAGAAATGTTTCTATGAAAAAATGCCATACTATACTAATGGTAGGATCTATCCCTTTACCCATGAGGACTACAGAACAAATGCTGCAGCTTTTAAAACACTGAAGTCTGAAGAAGTTACACTATTTGTTTTTTTCCCCTCAAACATTAAAGCTCCACAAACTATCAAATTTCTACTCCCACCAACTTTACTAAAAGAACTGAGTTTTGCTTTAGGATAACTAATGGACAGTCAACACCAGTCTTAATGGTAAAGAAACAATTCCAGAAGAATCCTTCAAGAGAATCACAAATTAGAAGGCACTGGAAGATCCCACCCTAAACATATAACATACGTACTATTAGCTCTCACTGTTAAATCTGAAAATCAAAAAATTATCACAGGGACATGATAAACTGACTTCTCAGCAAAGATATAGGGCCAGTCTTCCAAGGTCACACAACTGTGTGCAAATATTTGTCTTGTTTAACACTGCACACACATTTGGGTATTTGTGCAAATCACATGGCTAATTAGTTGCTAACTAACCACATGTGCATACTGTGCACAGTATCAGTTGCATGCAAAATACAGTTTCATTTAAATGGAAGCACAATTACATGCACCTAACTGAAAACACAGTCTTTAACAGGCAAGAGAGCGCTTGCATGGTTCTACATTACTTAAATTAACAGGATAATTACTAATGCAGTATAAAGTCTCAAATAATTAAGACTACAGGTCAAATAAATGAACTGAGTACATTTTGAATGCAACCTCTTTTCTTCATTTATTATTTGTAAAATGATAATGCCCAGAAACCTCAGAGGACTGGGGCACCTTGTATGTAAAGAGTAAGATGTGATCCTTGCCCTGAAGAGCCACAAATTTGGCAGCCAACTGTCAGTATGACTTAAGCTTCTACTGATGTACTGCATTAGAGGACTTCAATAATTTTAGATTTGGCACAGCCTGAAGTACTAAAAAAAAAAAATCTGGATCCACACTTTATACTCAGTCCAACAAGAAATCCTCTCAAACCTATTGAGAGCTGTGAAATGGCCTTTTAATACTTTATTTCTTTGGTGAAGCACCTGGAACAGTAGGGACATCACTGAAACCGTTAGACTCGCTTCCTGAATTGCCCAGTGCATTTCAGTGGTATTCAATTTTTGCTTGTTAGATTTTTGGAGGGGATATAGATAAGAAAGACTGCATAGGAACTCACTTGGTCATCTTCCTCTTCAATGTCATCTCGAATACCCCTGGAAAAACAAGCGGAGAAACAAACTTCCCTGCAAATGTTCCACATACCCAGCTCCATACTTTCATTTGATTAGTGCTGAGCTCCACATGTCAGTGGAAGACACAACACTATCAAGCAGCATTTAAAACACTGTATAATCCCAACCCACAGGTGCTTTTATGATACACGCAACCTGCACAAGCTTCACCTTCCTTCTGCTGACATGACCAAAAAAACTAAGAATCCTTTGATGCAGCTTCTACTGGGAAGGTTTTTGAAAATGGCACAAGATTTTGCTGTTATCAGAAAATGTGAGGAATATGAAACAAGATGTCCAAATCTGACACTGAACTTCCCCCACATAGGTGGTGGTTGGAATCTGGTGTTCTGTTCCAGGCCTGTGAATTACCTATCAATCTAAGGTAATGTAAACTGTAGCAACATAGCTAGTGTTTCTAACAAGCATCAATGGCACATTGTGATTTCACCTGATCAGGACAGAAAGGCAAACTATACAAATGTACGTGTTTCTAATCCTGAGCCAAAATGTTCCAGCTGCTAAGTGGCTTAGCCCCCAGCCTAGCTTTAAAAGAATCTCTCTCTTTTATAAAGTGCTGCCAGGTGATTGCGAAAGGAATCGTCTGCTCCAACAAGTATGGTTTCAAACAAAACCAAACATTCCTAATCAGACAGAGAACATAAAGCTTGATCCAGACCAGTCTGGTGGCAATGCAATTCACTGCTAGGCAGAAAATACTAGTTTAACCCCCACTCTCTAGATTTGCTTGGGATGAGGTAGTTGGGTAACAAGTGCCTAAATCACAATCCTGGAATAATTTTCTCTGGATACTTCTTGGGAAGACAATGGTTGACTTTAGATGGGGTTGCACTCATTTTTTTCTTGGCTGAGACTGGCATAGACAGTTGCTACAATATAGGGGCTTTGGAAGCAGGGAGGGAAAGAAGACCACAAACGATCCTTCCAGCTAAAGTAAAATTAAAGTTTGACCAGTCTTCTCAAAAGTGGGCTTCTCCATATGGATTTGGCTGTGAGGCAGCTCCACAAGATTTTCCCATCTAATGCACAGAACTTTAGCTACTGGGCAGGGTGCCATATTCTGGTTGCTGTTGTTTGCAATATTTATACTACCCAGATTCAAATAAACCAATGTAACTTATGGTAATGTAGAAGATGGTTGAAATTCTCTCAATACTCTTTAACAAGAGAAAGGCAGGCAGGTTTTGTGAGGCATGGAGTAGTACTTACTTTGTATTCTTTCTTTCCTTGTCTTTGTCTTCAAGTCTCTTCATGTCCCGAGCAGCTTGATCCTGAGGATACAGAATTATACTCATATCAATTAACAGCAAGAACAAGCCTTAGAAAGGAAAATGTCTTAATAAAAACAGATACATATTTCAAAGCATGATAATATATCTTAAGTGAAAAAAACCCAGAGATCTTGTAATACAAAATGAATCCACCATAACTAGGTCAAGCCATCATAGCATGAGGATAATACTGCTGGGATTTAAATCTCTCATTCCATTTCCCATTACACTAATGAAATTATATTAACAACTCCTATGTGAGTCTACCTCACAGTTTCATAACAGTGTTCCTGGAAAAAACATATTTTCCATACACTAGTCAGGAAAAAAATGCTAGAACCCAACTAGCTGCACAGTTACAACTAAAAAAAATTCTGGTGTCAGACATAAATCAAACTTTGCTGAACAAAGTAAGAAAAACACACAAAATATTAGTTTTACTAGCAAGGGCTTTATAAAGCTTTGATGTATTATCTAATCAGATCGTTGTGAACTTACAGCTTTTGGAAACTTTATTTTTGTTTTAGTCACTCTTAAAGGGTTTTCACATATACGATTTTTTGATTCTTAATAGAATTATAGACAAGAACCAAATACAACCGTATCTTTGTAGCCTTCAGTAAAACGTTGGTTAAGCATTCCTTGAAGAGTGCTAAAACAGTCCTTACATTTTTTTTATAAGAATTATACTAATAACAGGAGTGGTATAAGATCTGTTATGATCTATTAAGCTTTACCTGTATCATATGTTGAATACACTGTCACTAGATGTATGAAAAATGTGAAAACACGTTTTGTATTAATATGCAAGTACTACAAGTAGCATTGGATTCTAAACTTTGTAACATTTATGGACTTCTGCTCAGCAGAGTTGGCTGTGCACATAGGAGCTAAGTATATTAAGTGACAGACTACATGTGCTGGCACACTTAGTTTTCACAGGGCTAATAAGTGAGCTGACAATTGGTTTGGTTCTTTGGGATTTAGGACCCAGCTTTTGCATTTCAAATGCACTTAAAGAGACTCAAGAACTATACCCTTTTCATTTCAGTGATTCTCCAAAGCCTTGTGGTGAGACTTAATGGCAGTGTTTTTTGGACTAATACCAATGGCTGATCATATTAACCAGCCATATTGGCTGATATCAATCCGATTGCCAAAATGCAGACCAGCAGCATGGAGAACAGCATTCATCTGGTAAATCTGTGGGGGCAGGGGAGGCAGACTGAGGTCCCTGCAGTGAGGAAGGGGCTGGGGCAGGGTGGGGAGGGAGTGCAGAGTGGCAGCTCCCATTGCTGTAAACACCTCGGGGAGGCATGGGGAGCACAGGCCCCCTGGATCTGTGCGCGGGCTGAGAGCAGGCTATCACTGTGTGTTTGGGGCCAGAGGCTGCCCCATTAGCTTCTTCCCAGCAGAGGCTGGACCCAGGGTGGGTAGGGCAGGGCAGGCAGCACTGGGTGGAGGGCCTATGGTGGGGAGGGGGCTAGAGCCACCCCAAAATTTGCAGTAGCCACCCCTCAAAGCACTGTCACCGCTGCCTGCCCCAAGTGCAGCCCACAGCCCCAAGCGCACAGCCTACCCTTGCCCTGCGCACAGATCCAGGGGCACATGCCTGCCCCCGACATGTGCGCAGTGGCAGGAGCCACCCCCTCCTCTACCCCAGCCCTACTCCCTCCCTCACCAAGGGGACCATAATCTACCGATCCCCCTTCCCTTCCCAGAGACTTTCTGACCAGATGCTGGTCTCCAAGCTGCTGGGCTGAATTCCTGGCTGTGTGAATGTTAAGACTGCGCATATGCACATGGCATTTATCGGTGACATTATCAGCCACATCACCCAAAAAAAGCCTATTGCTGATAGTGTCAATTTTCCTTTTATTGGAGCCAATATGCTATGGACCAATGTATTTGTGTACCTCTAAGTATTACCATTTCTATTTAAAAAGAACATTGCCAAGATTGTCATGCCTGAATATTTAGGTAATCTTAAACCATATTTAAATAAAAATGAATGCTTGTAGATCTAACAAGCCTTCATCCCTAAGAACAGTGAAACTAGAACTACATAAGTTAAAAAAAAGGATATTCTGAGAGCGTTGTCTCTGTCATGAAACTAATTTAATGCAGTTACACTCACTCACTCACTTGTTATCTAACACAACAGGGCTTCAGAATTTAGCTGTAAAGCTAAATTCAAAGGCCAGAGATTCAAGGACAGTGATAATACTAGTCTAGTAGAAGGTACAGCGTAAGTCATGTTTTCTGTTCCTGATCAGGGATGACTATAACCACTTAAGTTTATAAACATTTCATGCTTTGGGACTTACCTCCACTTCAGCCATGAATGCTTCCAGAGGATCATCTTCACTGTCAGAATCTCCTGATTTGGAATGAAACTGCTGGCGAGTGGGAGAATTCTCTGCAGGAATGTATGGCAAATCAACATTGCTAGAATCTTCTTCTTCATCCTCAAAGTACCTGACAAGCAAGGGAGAGTAGTTTTGAAATGTAATGCACTATGCTAAGTTGGATACGGGTCTTTCACATTTTCTATGAAGCCACTGATTCAAGTGTCCAAATAACCAACTGGGCTGAACAGCAAAATTTTGCTGTTATCCAGCTCTTATCCAGACCATTCTATTAAAGGACTTTGGGTCATATTACCAATATTCACGAATTATGCTAGAAGCTGTGGCAAACAGTTAGGCACAGGAGTGGGCAAAATGCAGCCCATGGGCTGGATGCGACCCACCAGGCCATTCTATCCAGCCCATGGGGCCCCTAAAACATTTAGAAAATAAATATTTATCTGCCCCTGGCTGCCTGTCATGCAGCCCTCGATGGCTTGCCAAAATTCAGTAAGCAACCCTCCACCCAAAATATTTGCCTGCCCCTGGGTTAGGGTCAACTGATCCTTTTCTCCCAAGCCTCTCCAGTAGAGAGTGATGTAGGATGCCAGTCACCCTTCCTCTTCAACCTGTACATGTGTCTGCCAGGAAGAAAAGCAATGAAACACAAAGTCTGGTATTGTCAATATGCCAAAGACACCAATTATACCTTGTTTGATTTAAATGAACATCATCTCATCTAAGCTAGAGCTTATGTGAGAGAAAGCCAGCTGAAACTGAACCTTGATGAGACTAAAATAATGGCGGTAGACTAAAATAAGCAACTGTAAGAGTGTAACAGGACTCCACACAGCTTACCTTGGCACTGCAGCCAAGGTGGCCAGGCTGCAGCCAGCATAGCTGGTGCACTGTGACTGGAGGGTCTATCCCCAGTTGGCCCAGAGCCCCACAACTCCATGCACAAAAGCAGCCCAGAGGCTAGAAGCCAGGCAGGAAGTATCTAGGTGCTAGAGTCAGAACCTGATACACTCCCCTGCTCCCAGAAACACCCTGCACCCATCTCTGCCCATCAGGAAGCCAAGGGAAGCTACCCAGGCCCACCATAGTCCAGCAGAGACTAAATTCAAGGGGCACCCACGCCCCATCCAGAAAACTGCCTGGAGAATGCCAAGTGCAGTTCTAGTAGCTTGTCTGGGACCAGACCCACTTGCTGTGACTGGGCAATACGGACTGGTGTATAAGATAACGAAGCCTGGAACAACAAAGGTCAGATGGGGACGGGAGGAAGTGGCTTGGCATGCCCTAAGGACACCCAACAAGGGTTGAACCCTGGAGGGATGGACTGTGACTTCCAAGCCTCCCTGCAATCCCACCATGCACCCAAAGTGCACCAACATCAGCCATGTTTCGCCATAAGCGAGCCCACCAGGGAACATGCAGAACCCCTGGGATACCTGGCCAAGAGGCTGCTAGAAGAAGTCCCAAAGAAAAAGGGGCCAAATAAAAGAGGGGGAAAGAAGGGTTGGAGAAGCAGACCCTTAAGCCTTGGCACCTGAGATAGAGCAGCTCAGCATGAGGGCAATGGTGCCCTGTCTGCAGCTTAGCCTAAGCCACACTGAGTTACATTGTTTCTGGTGTTAGCCTTTTCCCCTCCGAAGTGTGACAGAATTGTGGAAAGTTTCTCTGACACTTGTGCTTCATCCCACCAGCTCAAACAACCTGCGACAACATCCAGGTGCAGTCTAGGTTCTACAACAACACCTGAACTGAAAAGGTTGGACTGTAGGGGAGGAGGAACCCCACAGAAGATGTACCAAGGAAGGTTCTCCTGAGCCAGTAAGAACCACTGAGCAACATCAGAGGTACTGGGAATACCAAAGTTGTGGCAGGTGAGTAGGCTCAGGGATGGTTCCGCCTTATGTAACAGATTGAGGGCCTGTCACAAAAAGGCTTATACAAACACCACAGTACTATCTTATTTAAAAATACTTAAAGGACAGGAAGCATTATTATCCCTTCACAGACATGGAACTGGTGCACAGTAAGTCTACATTATAGCCGCTGATACAAAAGGTCTTATCCCACCTACTCTTGTTATATGTAAATCAACCCTAGAAATGAGGTGATGAAGATGCCCTTCAGGGCACCCCAAGCATGAACATGGTACCAGGGATGCTCTGGGGCAGGCAAAATACAGCCCCATGGGCTAGATCTGGCCCACCAGGCCATTCTATTTCACCTGAGGGGCCCCTCCATAAGACAACTGCTGCCAGCCTGCAGCTGCCCCTTCAAGCCCATGGGAGGTGCAGGATGTCAGAGACTGCATGCCACCAGGAGCACAGGGAGTGATGTGCAATTGGGCTGGGTAGACTTTGTGCCGCCATGTGTGGCTTCCAGCACTCCTTCTAGAAGCTGCATAATCATTGGGCTGGTTCAGATTGGCTCCATGTCAAAACGTGGGACTCCCAGCATCGCAGACAGGACTGCATGCCTTCAGGCCGGGCAAGCTCCATAACAGCATGTGGGCCTCCTGGTACTGCAGGTGGGAGCCAGGCACCTTTGGGCCTCCTGGCTCTGTGCCTCCATGTGTGGCTCCCCACTGGAGTACTGGAAGCCCCATGTGGAGACACAGAGTTAGCTTAGCTCGGCCCGGCCCGGCCCGGCCCGATGGCATGTGGATCCTGCCTGCAGTGCTGGGAGTCCCACATGTTGGCATGGAGCTAGCCTGGCTTGGTTTGGGTACATGCCAACAGACGAGGCTGGCTCTGTGATGCCATGTGCAGCTCCTGAGGGGCTCTGCCTGCTGCAGGCCATGAGCACCCTGATGGCCAGCCACCTGCTGCTGTTGTTGCCGCTAGAGGCTGTGCACCATGGTGGGGGGCTCATACTCATACACAAACCCACCCCCCACAGAACCCCAACCACACATCTCCACCACAAATCCCATACCCAGCCACCCTTCTTCACAAACCCCACGTGCACAATATACAAGAGTAAGACTATACTTTGAACTATTATACAATTGCCTCTATGTACACTACACAAACATAAGTAAATTGGGACCAAAATATTTTTTTAAATAAAATGTAAATGTTATAGTAGATGTTTGATTTTTAGTATATGATTTGCTTTTTTTCTGGTTCCAGGGAGGTCCCCCCAAAACAAAGGAGTATGTTCAGGGGCAAGAGCAGGGACTTTCAGTGACAAAGGTCAGGGGTAGGTGAGACATCCAGTCCCAAAATGGCAGTTGGGGGCTGGGCAACTGCCAGGGGGCAGGGCTATGCTTGCAGCCCTCCTCAGCTCACCCAAAGTCATTAAGCAGCCCTCCAGCTAAAATAATTGCCCACCCCCACTCTGGAGGATCCTCACCATATTTCCTGAGGAGCCATACACAGAAGAATAGGTCCATAGTATTTTTTAGCTTGGCAGCAAGACTGAGCTCCTTGCCACTGCAGCACAGACATACTCCAAATAATTGCTCTCAACATCACATAGTCTTTGAAGAAGCAGGGATTTGAACCTAAGTCTCCCACTCATGGGCTACCATGCCCACTACTGAACCATTGTTTTGTTCTTGACAGGACATGCAATGCCAATGTGGGAGCAAAGGATGGCAAAGGTCTCAAGGGGGGAGAGAGAAATTCCTTAGATAAGAGGAAGATGACCATTAAACGGTCTTGAAGGACACAAGACAGACAGCCCCAAGGCAGGAAAAGTTAGTTTAGGCAACCCTTTGTCCTGAATCTATAAAAGGCTGGTTGCCCTGGATGTGAATGAGAGAGGCCACAGCAGAAATCTTCCTGTAAGGGTCTCTCTCCGATAGCTAATTGAAATAAAGTTTCTACCTGACCCAATTCCAAATTCTACAGCGTGTTTTTTCCACGACAATTAAATGGTGCCATGACTCGGATCCACGGCCAACGACGTGTTCGGAGGACCGTGAGCTGTTCCCCACCGAACCCCGGCATCACCAACAAAGGAAAAAGAGGCCCTTTACATCTCTATTGGGGTGTCAGAGGAGGACTGCTCATAGAGTCCCTGCTCGCGTTGGGTAGCTGGATTCGAACCCTTGTTACAGGTCAGTGTAGAACCAAGACCAGTCATACTAATCTGGTAAATTCTGTCTGTCTCTGGAAAGCGCGCATAACTGGTAGAGAGAATTTGTCTGTTGCACAAGCACTTGCATCCAGCACAACACTGAGCTTTAGGAAGTCTGAGTGGGTGATGGGAGTAAGATTTTGACCCTGATTAAATGGTGATTTGGAATTGGTCCAGGGCAAATTCTGAAACCATGTGCAGCCGCCCCGAGACGTACGTGAGCCTAGTTTGGGCGATCACTAGCGCAACTCAAATGCAAGGGTGCGTGGTGAAAGAATAGTCACTGGGAGCCAAGGTTGAGAGAAAAATCAACCCTTCCCTCCTCCCCAGTGAACTTTTCACTGGTCCCTCACCCTCTTGTTTTGCTCTGTGTCTTGTGTTTCCCCCCTCCATTCATGAGCCGCTATAGATCCGCTGCCTGAAGGTATATAGCCCTGGTCATCAGATGGGGCTACGAGCAGGTTTCTGTGACTTTAGCGGACTCCTTTTCTACTGTGTAAATAAACGGTCTGTTTATGAGCCGTTGCCAAATCCAGAACTTACCTCGGCAGCATTGCGGGCTGAAGTTTGGATTGGCACAGACTGCCTCACTAAGCCAATCCCTCGTCTTGTCTTGTCTTTCCCTGTGTGATTGTGAAATGGGTACAAGACAGTCAAAGCAAGTGCCAGTCCCCTCTAAGGGAACTCCAGCGTACTATATGTACGCACCTTATTCACCCGAGACTTGCAAGCACCTGGATAAGTGGTACTGGTATACCAGGGATGATCCTTCCAAGCAGTTCCCTGAGAAAGGCACATTCAATCTAGATAAAATAGTGCACTTAAGAGGGACGTTCGAGTCCCGTGGATCCAAAACTCCTCAATGCCAGTGGAACGCATTTTTCGATTGGTATGAAGAGATGTCAAAAAGGCACACTGAGTCTCAGACCAAGTGCCTGAAAGACTCACAGGAAAAATTTAAACAACAATTAAAGGAAACACAGGAGAAACTGGCCACTCCCCTAAATTCAAACCACAGTCCCAGTATTCAAACCACGGATTATACCCAGTATTAAAAGGGGTACCCCCATTAACTGAACCTCCGGAAAACGTATGACTTTTATATCAATCCAGCCTTAGCTGAAAATCCGGCCCCACCTGAATCAAAAAACAAACCAAGCCTGTCAGCTCCCCCTCTAGGTTATTCTCCATGGTCCTTTACTTAATTGTTCTGTAAACAGCAGGATTATATCTTGCCTGGTAGACACAGGAGCTTCCCTCTCCACTTTAAAAGCCACCGATTTCTTTAAATACCTCTTTCAAAAAAACTGTTAATGCTGTCAGCATTAGCGGACACCCTATACCCCACCCCGTTTCCAAACCCCTTTCTGTCTCTATTGGTCCCATTTCTGAGACACACATCTTTTTGCTTAACCCTTCTACCCCTGTAAATCTTTTAAAAGAGGATTTGTTGTGTAAATTGGGCTGTGTCATCTACTGTTCCCCAGATAGCGTATACCTAGAAGTGCCGGAACCAAGAGAGACCGAGTTTTTGGCTCTGTTACAGGAACAAATGGAGAATGATTTTGAAGCTGACACTTCCTCATTGCAACAGGAACTGTTAGCTCAAGTCCCATCACAACTTTGTTCTACTCACGCCAATGAAGTAGACCACACGCTCAACGCAGAGCCTGTGCACATCACTCTCAATCCTGCCAAACCTCTCCCTTGTGTTCCGCAATACCCTATCTCTAAAGAAGCCAAGGAGGGCATTCAACCTGTTATGACTTCCCTCCTTGAACAAGGGATCATCATCCTGACCCATAGCCCATGCAACACTCCTATCCTTCCTGTTAAAAAACCCAGTCGAAATACTTATCGCTTTGTACAAGATCTTCATGCTGTCAATGCTCTAGTCCTACCTACTTTCCCTGTTGTTCCCAACCCAGCATCTATACTATCCTGTATTCCTGCTACTGCTACTCACTTTACTGTAATAGACCTCTGTTCTGCCTTCTTTTCTATTCCTATTAACTCTGACAGTTAGTTTTTGTTTGCTTTCTCTTACCAAGGTCTTCAGTATACCTGGACTTGACTTCCACAAGGGTATACTGAAAGTCCCACCTTGTTTTCCCAGATCCTCAAAAAGGATTTAGATGCCATAGAATTCAAGGGGGGCTCCATGCTAATCCAGTGTGTGGACAATCTTATGCTGGCCTTACTTTCTCTGGAAGCATGTAAAGAGGATTCCCTCACCCTACTCACCACCCTGGCCTCACAGGGACATAAGGCCTCCAAAGCCAAGCTGCAGTTATGCCAACCCAGAGTTCATTATTTAGGGCATAATATTTCGGCAGGACAAAGGCATCTGTCCAAATCCCAAATTAATGCCATCCTCCAAGTCTCTAAACCAACTAGCTGGAAACAAATGAGAGGATTTTTAGGGATGGCTGTTATGGCCCTGCTCCTGAAATGCAAAACACAACATATTTCTAACTCCTGACTTAGCAAATATAAAAAACTTCTTCTTTCAGCTGCCAATGTAACTTTAACATGCTGCTCTATCCTGAATCCTGCTTCCCTACTTCCTACCCCATCAGACAGAGAACCTCATAATTGCTTAACTGTAACTATCCAGCTTTTGACCCTTCATATCGATCTTAAAGATACACCACTACAGAACCCAGATCTCCTGCTATATATAGATGGATCCTGCCTTAGACACTCCAAGGGACAGCTCACTGCTGGCTATGCAGTCCGTGATCAACACCAAGTTTTAGAAACTTACCAGTTGCCTCATGCCCACTCTGCTCAAGTGGCTGAACTGGCAGCCCTCACTCAAGCATGTACCTTGGCTAAGGGTCAATTTGCCACCATCTACACTGATTCTAGATATGCCTTCGGTGTCGTACATGACTTTGGTCAACTTTGGAAACAAAGAGGATTCCTTACTTCAGCTGGGACTCAGATTAGTAATGGTTCTTATGTCGATGCTCTTTTGCATGCTCTCCTATTGCCTTTTGCTATTGCTATTGTTAAATGTAAAGCCCATGAAATCCCTAATAATAATATCACGTGCAGAAATGCCTTAGCTGACCATGAGGCTAGGAATGCGGCTCTTTCTGGCCCTCAGGCTCCTAATAATATTTTTCTTTGCCTTTTAGCAGACCAGTCTCCGTTGGCCAATCTCTCCAACTTGGCCCTGCTCCAAGACCAGTTTCCAAAATTTGAAAAAGAAGACTGGCTGCACAAAGGATGTCAGTTGCATCCTGACACTTTGCAGTGCTCCCCAGATGGCCACCTGGTAGTGCCCAAGGCTTTGCTACCTTACCTTGCTTGTCTGGCCCACTCAGTGGCCCACACAAGGAAAGGGGGGATGATTGCGACAGTACAGTGCGATTGGTTTGCCCCAAATTTTCCCTCTATGGCACAGCAGTACTGTAGCACTTGTCCCATTTGTCTTGCCCATAACATTGGTCAGAAGCTTTAAACTACTCGAGCAGTGCATCCCCCACCATGGGGACCTTTCGTAAATTTGCAAATGGACTTTGTTCAAATGCCAAAATGTTGTTCTTTTGAATATATTCTTGTCGTTATTGATATGTACTCTGATGGGTAGAAGCTTATCCTTGTAAACATGCAGACTCTACCACTGTAGCAAAAAAACTTTTGAAAGAATTCATCCCCAGATTTGGCCTGCCACTCATGCTAGACAGCGACCGAGGAACACACTTTACAGGGCAGATTGTTAGAAACATCTAACATCTGAACATACACCAGCACCTGCATTATGCCTACCATCCCCAATCCAGTGGTGCAATAGAGCAGAAAACCTCTGACGTAAAAACATGCCTGTCTAAAATTTGTGCTGAAACTGTTTTAAATTACTGTAAGGCACTAATGAAATGCATCGGATCTATTCGTTCACAGGTTCAGGAAGCGCTGCCGCCTGCTGCAGACGTCCCGTGCTGTTCGCTTAAGCCTGGAAACTTGGTATATATTAAGGTTCATCAATGAAAAAACTCACTCCAACCCAGATGAAAGGGCCCCTTCCAGGTGCTCCTAACCACTAACACTGCCGTTAGTTGCCAAGGACACCAGACATGAACTCACACCTCGCATTGTAAAAAGGTTTCACCTCCATTGGACCCCGAAGCAGCTAAATTCCAACTGGACAGAAAGACTCCACAAACTGGTAGTGAGCTCAGCGCCTGCCAGCAGAAGTATTCAGGACCAGTGGTAAGCAATAACGCCCACTGACGAAGAGGATTTACCACTACAGAGTGAAAAGGATGTGCCCCCGCGACACCACTATGCCCTCTGGGAAAGGAAAAAGGCCTCCACCTAGTTCCTGGTTCCCAAGATGGGATTGGTTGGTTGTGACTTGAGTCATTCTTAGTTTGCTTGTTTAGATCATCCTACACGAATCTAACGACTCAGTAACTGAAGAAAACATGATAAACAACTTAATATTGCAGAATAAATCAAGAAGGTCACTATTTCATCACCAAAATGTTTTCCTCCAATTATCTTACCAATTTGCAAAGGACTTAAATGTTTCTCAAACGATGGGTATGCAGTCATGCCCTTATTCATTCTACCGGGGAAATACCCATGATATCAACACCTTTAAATGCCACACACGTCGGCCCCTTACTATTCTGATTTTAAAGGAAATGAAACCTGGCAGGATATAAAATGCAATCGATTTGATTATATACGGTTAGCTTATGCCACCCTGGGAAAATTTTGTTAGACCCGTAACAGATCTGAATTTTCAGTAGGAATCAGTAAATGTAAGATAGAATTTAAGATAAATGGGGCGTAGTTCTCTAATGGTTCCTGGATATCTTATTATACTCCCAAACAAAGTGGATTTTCAGGTTATTATACACAATGGATGATGAGACCACGCTGTAATGATAGCCACGGGTTCACTGCACTGGCTGGCCATTATTTCAGATGGGAGAAAAGAGCTAAAAACACCTTCCTTCTGGATGAGAAGGAACATGCTATGTCTCTGCAATATATCCTGCTATTACAGTTAGATCTTACTTGCCAAAAGGAAAGATTCGCAACATGTGAGAAATTACAGAAACTCAGAGATTTTGGGGAATCGTGTTTCCCAACTATGCTGCAGGTTTGGCCATGTCTGAAATAAAGAAAGTTGCAGCATCCCTAGAGAAGATAGCTAATGCTACTGCTATTGGTCTTCACAAAATAAATAATGAAACGAAGGAAATAAGACAGATGACTTTACAAAACAGACTTGCTTTAGATTACATGTTAGCCAGCAAAGGAGGAGTCTATGCTTTAATTGGTAAAGAATGCCATGCTTACATCCCTGATAATTCAGAAAAAAATACAAGATTTGGATGAACATATTCAAAAGGAAGCAGCCAAATTACATAAGCCAGACGACTGGAATTTAAGTTCATGGTTTAGGTCCCTTTTTGGTTCCTTACGATCCATCATTATTAATGGACTATTGATATTTTTTATTATTATTGTCCTGATATGTGTAATTTTCATGCTCGTACGCTGTTGTCTAAGCTACATAGCTAAGCAAACCCAACCAGGGAATAGATTAATGTTCCTGCAAATATCTGAACAAAATCAGCAGAAGGAGATGAAAGAAAACACACCACAGAAACTAAAATGATGGTACTAAAAAGATGTGAGCAAATTGAAAGAAGATATAGAAAGATGCAAGATGAAATAGAGAGACTCATAGGAATAGAAATAAAATAAGATGAGACTTGTAAGTCTCAAACAGGAGAAATGTGGAAGCAAAGGATGGCTAAGGCCTCAAGGGGGGAGAGAAAAATTCCTTAGATAAGGGGAAGATGACAATTAAACTGTCTTGAAGGACACAAGACAGATAGCCCCAAGGCAGGAAAAGTTAGTTTAGGCAACCCGTTGTCTTGAATCTATAAAAGGTTGATTGTCCTGGATGTGAATGAGAGAGGCCACAGCAAAAATCTTCCTGTAAGGGTCTCTCTCTGAAAGCTATCGAAATAAAGTTTCTACCTAACCTGATTCCAAATTCTACAGCATGTTTTTTCCATGACACCAGGCACCTTGACTTAGGGAGTATGTCTGTCATTTGTTACTAGTGTTCACAGCTTTAGGGTAACTTTAGACCTCATGGCTGTTTGGAAGTCATTACAGCAGTAACGCTGTGCATTTTCCAACATTTGCATAGCAAGCTGCAATATTTCATTTTGGAAATGGATCTTGTCACAGTTAATTCATACTTATATGACTTCAAGATTACCCTCTACAAGGCAGTATATGAAAAGTTGCATTTTAAAGACATTGGGATTTGGAGACCACAGCTAGCCTAGAGCCCAATAGCTCATTTACTGAGCAAAACATCTTGCTGGAAATACGTCACAGCAGTGCTCCCACAATAAGCTGCCCAACAGTCTCCAGTGAGAGTTTAAGGTGTTGGTTCTGAAACACAAACCTTATATGGATGGCCTTACTGAAAGGGCTGCCTCTCTTTCCAGGACATTTTGCCACACATGATGGCAGCAAACAGACCAACAGGAATTCCATTATCAAAAGAAAGGAACCAAATGCCTGGATGTTTTCTGTGAGGCTCCAAAGCACTGCAACTCACTCTGACTCTTAGGTTGAATATGTATTGATCATACTGCATGAAGCATGTTAGACAGTATTTTGCAAAGGATTAAGACTATGAAGAGGTAGAAGAAACTTTCTGTAGTGGCTGGCTGAGTTTTTACTGAAACAATTAATATTACTGGTATTTTATTATACCATAAACGAGGTATTAGGCTGCCTAGATCCTTGGAGAGGTTTAAGTACATACATAAAATAAGCAAGCTGTCCAAATATTTACCAAGAGGCAGAAAGGATATTTTCCCTCCCTTTTCACAGATAAGGAAACCAAGGTTCAGACAGTCTCATCTACCTGTCTGCTCATCAGCTTCCATCAATGAAATTTGTTCTTTGATGCCTATAGAACCATCAGTCCTACCATCACTAGGTTAAACCAGAACCATTCAACTGGCAGCCCGTGGGCCACATATAGACCCTGAGGTGTTAATCTGCAGTCACCAGGCTCCTGATCCAGGTGTTGCTCCTGCCCCCACTTCCCCTCCCCTCCCAAATCTTCTGCTGCTGCCACAAAACACTCAACTCTCTTTTCCTCCTCCAGCTTTTCCTTCCTAGCCCACCCCTGGAGGCAAGGCTGAGGGACACCAAGAAACCCCATGGAGCAATGGGGGTTGCCTGTAACATGATGCAATAGGATGAAGGCATCCACAGAGGTGGGGAAGGGGAGAATGATGTGGTGTGGTGCAGGAATGCTGGCACAGTAGAGTGGGATGCGGCTTGGGGGTCACATGGCATAGCATGTAGCCTGTACGGGGTGTGGCTGAGGTTGGGATGGGGAAGGCCTGTGGTTCACTTAGAAGTTGGACAGCCCTAGGTTACGAAAAAGAAAATATCACAACTTACGCATTCTCCTCATCAAAGTTAGCTCTCTTGGAACCAATTTTGTAGAAGGAAGGGAGCTGAGGTGGCCCCGACTTCCCAAACCCAGCAGAAGAGCCAGCTGTTCCAAAAGCACTATGGGACTGTTGAGAGAGCTTAGGTTCCTCTTTTTTTCCAGGGGCTATGGCAAACCCACCAAAACCAAAGCCTCTCTTGGTGCCAGGTCCACCTTTGTTCCAGTTCATGATGCTGGTAATATCTCTGTTAAAAATCAAAGTATACCAATTAACATTCTTTTATTTTCAGGAAAACAACAAAAGTTTCAACAAAAACCACTCGCCCCAAAGCTTTCTACAGTTATTTTAAGAAGGTTTAGAGTGGGATGACAGACAATCAACTAGCATTTTGGGGTTTTTAATATAGTAAATATGAGTACTTCTACTCTAGGTTTAAGAAAAGTATCCATCAGACACTGCTGAATAATCATTTAAGTCACTGCCTGACATGTTGATCTTGTAATCTGGGGCAAATAAATCCACAGCTTGTAGGAAAAGGAGAGATGAAAAGTCAACTCAATAAATATTTTGCATTTCTCAACATTCCCACCTCTGTGCATATCACAGCATCGTGTGCACGGCACTGGTGAAATCCGGCCACTTGAAAAGAGGAGAGCAATAACTAATCAGCATGTGTGAAATAATGCAATTAAGAGAAAGGGAATTTTCAACAAAATTCCAAATCGCTTAAGAATAGTGCACCCAGGATCTTTAGTGTTTATACACAGCACTTCAAGTTCAGAGCTTATATTTGAAAGGCCCTCAACATAACATGTCTGCAAAGCATTCAGGTTTCTGTCAGAACAAGAGACTATGCTGACACTATCAAAATTTGAATCCATAATTCCAAAGTATTTAGTTTTTCCAAACATTTGGAGTCATCATAGCCTTAAAGTACACACGTGCACTCTCATTCTCTTACATACTCAAGAGAGAAGGATGCCCAGTCTTTTCAAATGCGTAATAATTCCAGGGCTCCTAATCTGCAATCATATTAAACAACTGCCTGCAATGAGTGGGAATCCTTTAATGATATTATAATACAAAAGAAAAACGCTTGTAAATTTGATATTAATATACTACTTCCTTCGCAGAGCATTTACCAGCTCAGAAGCTACCCAACCAATCTGAAAGTCTAGAACACGGAGCTCGCTGGGATGTTTTGGGAAACACTGTCTCGCTTCTGTGTGGCAAAGGTTGACACTGATGTACTGTTATTCGCACTTGTGCAGACACCTCAGCCTTCCAACCTGCAGGCGCGCAACAAAAAAAACCAAACATATAACAGGTGATGGAAACACAAAACACTTGGCTTTTGCTGCTTGCGCTGAGTTCAGGTTGTCGTCTCACTGCATGAATCAAATCCACTTTTTCTTCTAAATGAAAACTGGAAAAAAAATCCACCAAGTACAATACCAGGAACACCCTTTCTCATCTCACAAAGCACAACACGTCTGAGCACAACAGCCACTTTCCTACTGATGTCATACAGAGGGCACTCGGACACTCTGGCAATAAGCTGCAAGTTAAAACTTTGACAGAGAAGACGTACAAAAAAAATTTTCATTGTTGTTGTTGTTTTGGGAAAAAAAATGACACTGAGGGTCTAGAGACCACCTTGCCCGTGAGAGAGCCACCCCTGCTCCCAAGCTCACTTTGCTGCTGAAGTTTTATGAGGAAGGAGACACGGAAAGGCTGAAGTACTCCCCCCGGGATCAGACGCTGTGGGGGAAGGGGGGGGGCCTGCATGCGGGCTACACAAGACTGCACTGCCCCTGGGGTAGGAAGGGAATGGCTCGTTCCAGCCTCCCGGCGCCCCCCAGACGAGAAAGGCGGTAGAGAAAGGCCGCCGCCGCAGCCGCCCTGCAAGGGTCACGGCGCCGGAGGGGCGGACGCGGGGCTGGAGGTTACGTCCGCCGCAGCTCACGGAGCCCAAGCCTCGCGGGCGGGCCTAGGGCCTACCCGGAGCGGACGCAGCAGTGGGAGCTGCCGCCGCCCGCCCGCCCGCCAGGTTACGGAGACGGGGGATGCGGGGCTGCTCTAGGCCCTTTGTCCAGGGAAGGCCGCGGTAGGCCGGGCCGGACCGGGCCCCGCCCCCGGACGCCGCCGGGAGCCGGGCGTGAAGCCGCCGCCGGGAGCCGGGCCGGGCCGCCGCCCCCACACGGACTCACTAACTCGCTCCTCAGTCGCGCGAGCTCCCGCCGCCGCCGCTGCCCCGGGAACCGGGAGGGGGCGCGACCGGACGCGACGCGCTGCCTACGCACGGAGTGCGCGCCTGCGCTACCTGATGACGTCACCACGCTCGTGCGTGCCCCGCGCCGGGGGGCTGTCACGGCTCCGGGGTGTGGAGCGGGGCGTCACCTGCAGCTATCGCAGCTGGCTTGGGCTCAGCCGGGAGCCTGCCTTGGGAGCGGGGCGGGTTGATGCGCCCGAGCCTGGCTAGCGGGGGTGCGGACACAGACGTGTCACCGACTTAGATTTGTCTGTGCCCGCCCGCGCGTACACAGGGCACACGTAGCACGAGCTCCGGCGGACTGGGCCTGTCACAATGTCTGGTGGAGTGAACTTCAGCCCGAGAGCTTGTGCCAAGTCACGTACTTATCCAGACACGTATACGTGTACACACGCACCCTGCTGATCTGCTTTGTATCACACGCACTGAGCACAAGCCTCGGGGGATCTGATCACCGGGGCGTCTCGTGCAAGTGAACAGCCCGGAAAGCTTCTGCGGAATCACAGATACGCACATTTGCATGTATGACAGGAGCCCGCGCACACACTCACTTCGGTTCGTCCCCAACACTGCCTTTTCCCGGCCGTCACACTGACACAACCACGGGCCCGAGGAGCAAGGCGAGCGCGCCCAAGCGCAGCTTCCCCGGGGCCCGCAGCCTCAACCCCGCGCCTCCCGCCGGACCTCACGGGTGTGAAACAGGCCACTGCCCGGAAGCTGGCGCCAGGGCCCGCGCGCTCGCTTCCAGTAGGCGCCGCAGGCGGATGTGCGGGCCGGGTCGCCCTCCCAGCCACGCTGCGCATGCGCATACTCAGGTGACGCAAAGCGCGTGGGGTCGCGGCGGCGGTGGCTAGCTGAGGTAACGGAGTAGGGCTGGGGCCTTCGCCTTCGCGCTTCTCCGGGCGCCTGGCGGGGCGGGTTTGGGTGGCTGTGCAGGGTCCTGCTGCCTCCCTACATACGCACACCGCTTGGGTGGGGGTGGGGCGGCTAATTTTAGGCGGTGTCGCCCGAGCGCGGCCGTGTAAGGAGCGCAGCGGACCGGGCCTTGCCTGGCACCAGCAGGCACAGCCTGAGTCCTTCCAGCGGCCCAGGCCTCGCCCGACTCGGAGCCGGGGTTCTCGCGGCCGCCCTCCTCCCGGGCCAGCTGGGAGCAAGACCAGGGGCCCGATGGGGCTGTGCGGGACGGGTCAGGTCAGGTCAGCGAGCCTGCGTGCGCGCCACCTCTGCTGGGCCCCGCCTGGGAAAGGGTTTAAAGAACGAGCTTAATCCGGCTTTGAAGGACTTCAGGTTGTGCTTGCAGTCAGGTATAGTGTACGTAGCTGGTGACAAACCCATTGCTCCTCTCTTTTCTTTCAATAACAAGAGTTGTTTAAATGCTCTGTAAGCAGCTTGGGAGTTGCTTCAGATGTTTATGTTCCTCCATAAACATCTGTGAAGGGTTGCAAATGACCCGTGTACAGTGTCGCTGCTTCTTGGAGGTCTTGGATCCTGTTAGGAGTAGCACTGTATCACTGTATAAACATAAAAGTGTGGAGCTAAATGAACTGTGTTGCCAAAGTATCATTACAAGCTAGTGGCAGAGGTGGGAGTAGACATTAAGTATCCCAAATCTGTTATATTAGTTACTAGATCACTCTACAGCAGGGATCAGCAAAATGCGGCCCGCAGGCCAGGTGCAGCCCGCCAGGCCATTCTATCCGGCTGCAGGGCCCCTAAAAAAATTAAGCAAATTAATATTTATCTGCCCCTGGCTGCCTGTCATGTGGCCCTTGATGGCTTGCCAAAACTCAGTAAGTGGCCCTCTGCCTGAAATAACTGCCCATCCCTGCTCTGCAGTGCAGTGCATCATCTGTCCTATTCCCAGTAAGGCACGTAACAGGAGCGCTCAGGATAAGTGCTGAAGCCGTTCAGAAGGACCTGTTCCTGAACACGCAAGGCTGCATGTTAGAACGACCAGACTTGGAGGCAGAGGGTACAGTTACAACTTGTTGTGTCCAACTGCTGGATGCAGGTTGTCTTTTATAATGAGGATTACAGCTGGTGCTACTGTAGCCCCATTTTTTCCCATTTACTGTTCTCACACTATTTGATTTGCAGATGAGCAGTATCTGGAAAAGACACAGTCTGTATTCTTGAACAAAAATTGAAATGGTTGATTGCCTTTTGAATAGTGGTTTTAGAGAGCATTTATTATACAGCTATACAAAGTTTATCAACTTATTTGTCTCTATGGCAGTAGATAAAATATCATTTTACCCATAATTATGAATATGTTCCTAAAGACAATGTGATAGGTATAAATTTTAGCAAATATTCTGTGTCTGAGTTCAGTAATCTGATTTAAAAGTTAGTTTTGGTGTTTAAACATTTCCTTATGTGTGCCCATGGGTTGGTTTGTTTTTTAAGATCCAGGGGTCTGGTGATGGAAAGTTGTATTTCTTTTTCAGTATAAATCTTCATTCTTGGGAAATAAATCTGTTTTAAAGTCAAATTGTGTGTCCCAGTTGGCTAGTCATTGTGTTGTGCAGTTGCTTTGCTTTGCTAAGCTATGTACAGGCAGTCCTCAACTTCCAGCATTTCTAGCTGCAGTGTTTTGCACTTACAACGTTTATAAATTGACACCTAGTTTCAACTTTATGATATCAGTTTCGACTTTACAATGCTTGATCTGATGCGATGCCACGCCAGCAAACAAGTTCGCTGTGTCACTCATCTCCCTGGAGGACCTGTCCAAACTTCCTTGGACACTTTCTTTAAGGAAGCAGCCAAGACTCCTGAAAAACCTGCAGTCAGAACTCCTGAGAAGACTCCAGCCAAGAACCCTTCAAAAGTTCCAACCAAGAGCCCTTCAAGAAGTCCAGCAAAGACACCTCGAAGACGTCCTTTCAAATCAATATGATTGCTATTTACAATATGAATACATTAATGTCACTATATTGCTCATCTATAATTGATCCAAGTACAAAATTCTGGGGTATTTTTGGTGGAAATAGGGTATTGGGCCTCGGTTCAGGAGCCAATCCCCCATTTATAACATTGTTTCTTATGAGAAAATTGCTTCCAAGTTGCAATGTTTTGACCTAAAAACAGTTTTCAGAAACCAATTGTGTTGTAAGTCCAAGGACTGCCTGTACATCAACAATTTACTGTAGCGAAACAAGGGGGAGTTCATGTTATAGGTGTTAAGCAGACACTTGATAAGTGCTGATTTACTTCTGGGTTCTTTAGGTACACAAGTGTGCTTGATCTTTTATTCAAGCCTTTGCATATAGCCAGACCATGGTCTGTAGAGTCCACCATTTTCACAGTGCTGTGTCATAATCACTGTTACTTGTTTTAGTTGCTTGGGCAATCTCTGCAATCTGTACTTCCGTATTGAGAAGGAGTGGGTCTGCTACATGCCATAAAAATCAAATTTCTAAATTGTTAAAATGGAGTTTCAGAGCTTTTCAGGTCCCCATAATACATTAAAGTTATATTAGAGAATATTAATTGTCCCACACCTCAAACAACCTGAGAACAAACACGAAGGTTTATGGCATTTTAGAAAAAAATAAATGGAGAAAGAATTACTCTTTTTACACAAGCAAGAACAAAAATATCAAAAACTTTTTCTTAGTGGGAGAGAGGAATGCAAGTTAAAGAATGATTTTTGGGGTGGGGGTTGAAGTCTCTTAACTTGAAACTTTTCAGTCACTTGGGTGCAGGGGTGGGCAAGCTACAGCTCCTGGAGCAGGGGCTTTGGCATTGGGGAGCTTCATGTATGCCATGGATATGGGACACCAGAGAGAACAGGTGGCCTGGTCCCAGTGCTGGTCCACTTTAGACTGTGGGTAGGTCATTCTGGCCCACCCGTAGAAAACATGGCCGACCCCTGCTATATCATGCTTAAAGCAAGGTTTACAAATAATTCTATAAGCAAGTCTCTGAGGTAAGCAAAATGCTAGGGACCTGCTATATGCGTCAATTTGCCCATTCTAAAATTAGTATCTTTAAAATCTTGGTCACAGTACCGGATGAGAACCAGGAGTTCTCACTCCTGGTTTGTTGTGCTAAATGTTAGATGTAAGTTCACAGTCTCCCTTCCTCCTTATTTCTTGTCTAGTGATCCTGGGTTTAATAACTGGGCTATGACCAATTCTGTCAGTCCTCTGTATTTCTATAATCAAGTAGCTCTTCATTGCATTAGTATAGGGGCGGGCAATTATTTCAGGCAGAGGGCTGCTTACTGAGTTTTAGGAAGGCATCGAGGGCTGCATGACAAGGACCCAGGTGCAGATAAATATTAACGTTCTAAATTTTTTAGGGGCCCTGCAGGACGGATAGAATAGCACATGGGCCGCATTTTGCCCACCCCTGCATTAGCACCTTAAAGAGACCTGTATTCAATTCTATCTTTTAATCTAAAGATATGTTGATTTTTTTTGCTTGTTTTTGCAGTGACAATGAGGAGTATGTTTCTTTTCCTTGCTGCTTTAATCATTTCCTGGGGCTGTTCTTTGGCTAAATTTGATGAATTTGAAGACGGTGACGATGCTGTGGAGTATGATGATAATGATTTTGCTGAGTTTGAAGATGTTGTTGAAGATGTAGTCACAGAATCTCCCCAGAGGGTTATCACTACAGAAGACGATGAGGAGGAGGCCACAGTAGAGCTTGAAGGTCAAGATGAAAATCAGGAGGACTTTGATGATGCAGATGCACAGGTAGTGTCACGTAATACACTTCCTCATTTTAGCTGCACACTTGGAATCCCCCTTTGCTTGCAAGACCCAGATCAGCAGTGTTATCCAAGATTGTTCTTTGACACTTGTGTTGTGGGATGTTCTGTTTCAGCTGATCTCCCAAGCTAATCAGGTTGTCCAGGCTCAGTATTTTGAATGGGATTTTGAAGGTGCCATTTATCTTTTAGCAAATCCATTGTGGTTGTTAAAGGGTACTCAGCTGCTGAATATACCATTTTACAAATGAACTGTAAAATGGAGTTAGTCATTCAAGGTATGAGACACCCTTGTAGAAGAGGAGACATTAACTTCAGTGCCCTGGTTGCATGGTAGTATATATCTTTGTGACGTTCCCATTACAGTTTTGATTGCATGCAATGTTTCTTCATTTTCCATGCTAAACTATTATATAAGTTTGCTGTGTCCTTTTGAAAAGCTGTCACATTCTGATGCAGAACTACAAGCATTTCAGTGCTAAATAAAGCAATCATTAAAGAAAGGGTTGGATTTTAGTTTGTAAATCGCTTTGAAATCCTTTGGGTTGAATTCCTAAACCCATACAAATGAGAAAATCTTGTGTTAAAACTTTATAAAGAAGTGAATGAACCAATTTTTACTGCAGAAATGTTCCTGTTTTTACAAATCCATGTGGTGGTATATTGTTTGTACAAAACAAATGAAAAAGCCAATTCCCCAGCAATTTCCATTTTAATTCAACTTTTAAAACCATCAGCTCTAAACATAACAAAAAATACAAGTCTTCTACACGTGAATTCTCAAGTGTCACTAGGGGAGGAGAGGTAAAAAATCGGTACATATTTGATTTTTCTATACATCTGTGTATGTGTGTGTCATGGTTTGTATTGCACCACTGAAATCAAGCTACCTGAAGAAAGTAGTGTTAGCCAGTTAGCACTTGACAGACCATGAACTGATGGTCAGTAGCAAAAGATGGGGTGGGTGAGCAGGGCTTGTATCCAGGGCACCAGAAGAAAGAAGGGGAGGGCTCATTCCAGGGCAGCTTGCTGCTGTATGCCTCTTGCTCTGCCAGCACCTTCTGGCTCCAGGATGCAGCTGATACAAGGCATTCTAGAAATCAGTTTTGTTAGAGTGGTAGTGGAGTTTGCTGTTGTTGGGAGTGGGGTAGAGAACTGACCCCCATTTTTTTTGCTGCCAAATTCAGTATAATTGTCTTGTCCTCTGGACATACTCTTGGACAGCAAAAAAAAATAGGATGAAAGTTTCTTATTGACAGTAGCAAACTCCACTGCTGCTCTACAAAACTATGATTCCCAGAAGGCTTCGTACTCTGCCCAGGGCTGTACCTGTTCCTGTGCCTGGAGAATTTGGGGAGGGGGTTGAAAGCAGTTGCCCAAGGCACATTTCTTCCACACTATGCCTTTGATGCTGGTGTTGGGGAGAGAACATCTTGATAAAATTGGTTGCTAGCTTATCCTCATAGCTATTGTTATCTGTGCCAGCTGAGCTGAAGTTAGCATGGCTGTAACTACCCATGCTGTGGTCACACTTTCATTTCACTGAGTGGGTCCACCCCTACATGGAAAAAGCATGTTCCTTTGCCTTTGTATTGTGTCTGTTTGCATTATTTTTGTCAGGCTTTAAATATTCATGTTCTTTTCTTTTTAGGAGGAAGATACTGAGAGTGAACCATATGATGATGAAGAGTTTGAAGGCTATGAAGAGAAACCAGATGCACCTTCTAGCAAAAATAAAGACCCCATAACAATAGTTGATGTAGGAATACATGTTTGGATGTCTGTCTATTCAGCAGTTCACTATGATAATGTGTAGAGGGCATAACACAACAGGACTTCATTGTGCTAGTTGCTATATGAATATACAGTAAGAGAGTCTGTCCTGAAAAAATTACAGTTCGATGAGGCAAGGAGTTGAAAGGAAAACAGACTTAAAGATACCACTTTGTCATGTGACTTCAAGAGGGTAGTGATAGAATTGAAATGCAGATATCTTTAGTTCCAGTTTCACGCTCCTCTCCACTGGATTATGCAGTCTTGCTTTAGATTGTAAGCACACAAAATTTGAAACATGCTCTCGGTCTCAGATGGCTTGCTTTTTAAGACTATCTTAATACCTTTGCAGAATTGATACTATTTTCTCTTTTGTTTCGTTCTCAGATTATATTGATACCATCTTCTAGCCCAGTTCTGGTTATAATATGGAATATATATTGATTAAGGGCATACTATGAAGACAATAAGTTTTTCTAGTAAAACTGTGTTTAAGCAGGCTTTTGGCCAGAGCATTTCATATTGTGCCTTTCAAGAAGAAATTTTATGGCAGCAAACCATGATTTAGTCTGTGTACCAGTTCTCAACATGTTTGGCATTTGGCATACGCAGGCAAGAAAAATATGGAAGTGGCTTGGCTACAAATGTGGTGAAATAGGCTCCAGCTACACCAAAAGATAACTAACACTTCAGATTTGGAATGGAGCAAAGGAGACTTAGTTTAAATATTAAGGAAATTGTTCCATCTAAGGGAGTAGCTGAGCACTCAGGCTACCTAGAGATGTTATGAAAACCCTTCACTGAAAATTAAGTACAGGCTAGAATTATAGGGTTGGAAATGACCTTCAAGGTCATCAGGTCCAACATTATGGAATGGTTTAGGCAGGAAGGTTGACTAGCTGATGGTCTGATTCCTTCCAGCCCTGTTTGGTTTCTGGGGGCGGTTTTTTTTGTTTTTTTTTAATGAGTGTGTGCTCACACATACAGATTCATACACAAAATAGAATTTATCTGCTGTTACCTGTCATTTTAATGCAACGATTAATATGCAGCAAGTCAAGAGAGTTAGCTCTTCTAAAATGTTGCAATTAAACTTCACAATGAAGAGAGAGCTTGTGTTCTCTTATTGCTGAGGGGCAACATCCTGGCAGCAAAGCTGACTGCTGTCTAATGACTTTGGAGTACTAACTCCATAGACAACAGGATCTGGCTGTTAGATTTTTCTCCCTATTTGCTTTATTGATCCAAACTGTATTTTGAGAATGTTTCACACAGGGTAGTAGCACTGCTTGAATACAAGTTGAATGCAGCCTAATGTGATATTCAAATAATGCAGTAATGGGCATAATATGAGAACCGAATCAAATAATGTTTCATTTGGGATGAGATGGCAGGCTGTCTGCTACAGTTGGGAATTAATTGGCATGAGAGTCTGTTGTTGTTAACTATTTTCCTGTAAGCCACTATCAGTGGGGCCAAATATGCCAAGTTGACTGAACTCCATTCCATAGCATTAGGGAAGCTAATTGCTATCATTGAGGAATGAAGTTTCTCCAATTGCTAATATAAACAAAGGTAACCAATTATGTAGATTTTATTAAACTTGACCAAACATAGGGACTTAATTTGCTTCCACAGGTTCCTGCGCACCTTCAAAACAGTTGGGAGAGTTATTACATGGAAATCCTCATGGTAACTGGTCTTCTTGCTTACATCATGAACTACATCATTGGGAAGAATAAAAATAACCGTCTGGCTCAGGCCTGGTTCAACACACACCGGGAGCTGCTGGAAAGCAACTTTGCCCTTGTGGGTAAGTTCTGCAGTTGCCATAGGCAGCTTCTTTGAATGTGACAGATTTACATAATTGAGTGGGCTATTGAGAGAAATAGGGGGTGGGTAGGTGAGGTGTGTATGTGTACTTGTTAGTAGCAGTTCTTTGTGTGGGGAGGGAAAAGTAACAGTTCAATCCTCCAATTCTGAATTGCTATCTAAACTCTGAGATTTTGATAATTATGACATAGATTAGTGCTATCTTTGTTACGAAATTTAGTAGAATGAACTGGGAATGCCCAAAACCAGTGTTGCTATGTCAGTATTTGAATCTGACCCTTGTAGCCCACTTACTTCCACTTATTAACTAATTTCTTGTGGTTTTAGGGGACGATGGTACAAATAAAGAAGCTACAAGCACAGGGAAGCTAAACCAAGAAAATGAACACATATACAATTTATGGTGCTCTGGAAGGGTATGCTGTGAAGGCATGCTTATCCAGCTAAAGGTAATGTTGGGGCTTCTGGCTGCATTTTTCCATTTAATATCTGGAAACAGGCTTGGTTAGATGTTTTCCCACTCCAGGATGGTTAGCAAGGTTACCAATGTGACTTTATCATTCAAACCAGACACTAGATAGCAACTGTACATGGGTAGTCAAAATATTTTAGTGCCTTTTTTTGTAAACCATCACTCTTATACCATTTTTTAAAAAAATCCTGTATCTCGTCTGATATGACCGACAGCTGGATATTTTATGCATCTTGCTGTCCAGTTCTGTGGAGCAATTGTTTCTGGTCCTAGCAGTGAATGAAAAACAGGGCTGTAAAATTGCAGGGGCCATTCAGTGCCTTTTAATCACTGAGCTAACATTTAAATGCAGTTGGTCCTGAATTTTAAAATACCAAACTTTGTTCCCTCCTTGAGAGGAAAGCAGTTGTGTAATTCTGGCTGACACTGCAGAACATGAACAACAGATACTTCCACGACTCCCTTTTATTCCAACAATTTTTTTGTGTAAGTATTTCTCTGCAGTGCTTGAAGACTGAAAATTATTAGTTTTGGGTTGAGCCATATGAATCAAATAATAGAAAAGTGAAACTGCTCCTAACGATGAGCTGTGTGCTCTTCTGATTGTAAGTGTTTGCAATATGGAAAAAAGTAAATATTAAGTAGTAAAGTGGATGTTTAAGATGAGAATAACTGTGATGGGCAAAGAGCATTTGTTAAAAATAGCTTTTTAACTTTGAGCTTCCTCTAGTTGCTATACTTCAAGCTTCTTGCTGGAGTTGTCAGTGCAATTAGTTCCCAATTGTCTGTTTACAGCTCTCAAAACTAATGCATTTTGATGTCAATTCACTTTATAGTGAAATAAATTTATTGTATCAAAGAAACATAATTCAGTGAGATTTGAAGAGAGTTCAACAAACATACAAAAATAATCTAAACCTGCAGCAGCACCTGTTAATACTAAAATGTTCTCTTTCAGTTTCTCAAAAGACAAGATCTACTGAATGTACTCGCTCGCATGATGAGGCCAGCCTGTGACCAAGTGGTATGTGCTGCATTCTTCCAACTCCTTTCCTGCTTTTGGTCTTTCCCTTTACAAGCAGGTAAAAGGTGGGGTTTCTCTTTATAATATTAAACACACCATCTCTGAAATGATATGTAAACACCTTTGTGTTCCTTTTTTCTCTATACGATATGCCAAACTGATGACTGGTAAATTATTGATGTCTCTGTTGGTTTTATTGTTCATGTTGTTTTCTGAACATAGTCTATCACACTTGAAGCTTTAGCAAGATGAAATCTTGCTTTGTGACTTAATCTTTAAAAATTCTTCTGTCTCTTGAATCTTGTTGTGAGTTCAGCCTAATCATACGGGGATCCTGGTTTTCTCTGTTTAGAAACTCCAAATTCTTTCATTTAAAAAAAAAAATCCAAAATTCTGATTAAACCTCACCACCCACCCAAAACCACACTTTTCCATGATTAAAATGAAATGCTGCTATATTTATAGATAGCAGTTGAACACAGTGATTTACTCGTATATTTACAATTTTAAAGCAATTTAGGAGCCTACCAGTACCTCAATCAGTATTGTAAAATAAATGCTAAATATCTATATATTTTGGCATTTGATTTTGGCTTTTTTGTCATAGAAAATCTGAGCTCCCCCACCCTCTTCAGTCACCCAGACACAGGTGCAGTGTCACTCACCCAGACACAGACTGTCTCTTCTGCCTGCTTTTGTGGCACTGAGCAACCCTGATATGCCAGTGCCCTGTCCATGCCATTGTCTCTCACCCCCAAGCCACAGCCCCCGCAGCCCTGCCAGAGGGGGCCCCCAGCTGCCGTTTGATGTATACTTTATTCTACCTAAAACATAAATAAACATCTAGTTTAAGAGAGAAAAATAAGTAATTAGTCTGTTATGACTCATGCTGCCACTGGAGTCCTTTTGCAGCTTGGGTATATCTCTTGCTGCCATTAAATCCTAAAATTGAAAACTCAACTTTCTAATCTTGTTAAATATTTAACTTGTCCTTTTAGGAGATGGAAACAAAGCTACTAAATCCAGACATGAGAGAGAACAGCTTAATTCTGTTGGAATAGCACATGTATATACCACCTGGTCTGAGGTGGTTTTTCTCCATCTTGGATATACAAAAATAAGGGGTGGTTAATTTGGAAATGGGAAGAGCACTGATTCCTCAATAAGATTTGCATCTGACCTTTGCAGGTGCTCCATGGACTGCAGAGTTTATTGTATTAGTCTTAATTGGACTTATTCCTTTTTATTTCCCAGCAAATAAAAGTGACAATGAATGATGAAGACATGGATACTTATGTGTTTGCTGTTGGAACAAGGAAAGCTTTGGTGCGGCTTCAGAAGGAGATGCAGGACCTGGTATGTGCTCTCTGTTGGAATTAATGGTGGATGGTTCAAACAATTGATAATGGGTTGGAACCTTTCACTATTATGCTGCTTTACCCAAGATCAGACCCTGCTGAGTAACAGAAAGTTGTTGGATCTAGAGGTTGTTGAGTAGCCTTGGAAAGTATTTCTCAAACTGCATTACGCCTGCATGGTGTGCAGTGAACCTGATGAAGGTGAATGAGATGAAGAAATGGAGAAGCAGAAAGGAAAGAAGAGACAAAAATAGAGGAAAAGGGTGGTGGCGGAGGGAAGTTCTGAGCATCTGTCTAATATCTCTTGGATTAGGGGCTGGGTCCAGGCCATGGAGCCATTTGATTGGGTCTGTGGATGTGTGGCTTTGGCAGCACTCGCTTTCCCCATCGTACTGCTTGGAGAAGTGACTGCAGCAGCTGGGTCCTAGCATCGCCTGAGTGCCTCTAACCCAAACGTGGTTGTTCTGGGTCATAGCTTTAAAAAGATTAGTATGATTGCTGTCTTAAATTGTTGGAAAGACCAGAGATGTTTGTAGTGATATAGTGTGTGTGTGGGCGGGGGGGTTATTATCCAGAGCATGGGTGTCTGGTGCCTCTTTAGTCAGTGACCGGGGTGCGGGTCCCACTCCCTGGCCAGCACTTGGGACACTGGTGCTCCTGCCTGCTCCCCTGCCCGCCAACTAAACAGGGCGTGTGACCTGGCAGAGGGTGCACTGGCGCTTTCAGGGGGTGCACGTGTACCTCCTACGTGTCACCCTTGATGCAGAACATGGAATAACAGCATCCTAGGAAAGTAGGGTGGGAAGGGACCCCATGAAGCCATCTAATCCAGCTCCCTGTTTGGAGATGTTATCAAATCCCTTGTTCTCTAGGCTAAATAAACCTATATCTAGCTCTTCCATGCTTTCCACGTAAATCATGTTTCCCAGGCTTCTAATAATTTAATTTTTCTCCACTGTCCTCTTTCCAATCTGCTCACATACTTCTTGAAGTGCGGGGTCCAAAACAGGACACAGTACTCCAGCTGAGGCCTTACCAGTGCTAGATTCAGCAGGAGAATTATATGCCTTTATTAGCAAGTGCCACTTGAAGAATCAAGTCTAGTGTTCCATTGACTCTTTTTTGCAAGAAAAGCACACTGTTGGCTTATCAGTTTATATTCTACCATAATCCCAGGTCCTTCCCTACAGTACTACAATCTAGCCAGCCATTTCCCAGTCTGTATTTGTTTATGTGGTTATCCCTCCCCAAGTAGAAAACTTGGTACTTGTCTCTACGGAATCTCATGTGATTTGTTGCAGACTGTTTCTTTTACAGTCTATCCAGGTTATTCTGTATACAAAACCTGCACTACAGTGTGTCTGCAACTCCATCCAACTTGTCATCTGCAAATTTAAGTGTGTGCTCAGTCCCATCATCCAAATCATCATTAATGAAGATGTTAAAAAATACTGGGCCCAGGATAGCCCCCCTCTTTGCGGGGGCGGGGGGGGGGGGCACCTGATGCATCCTTCCAGCTAAGCATTTAAGCCATTGATGACTACTTGTTGAACATGATGATACAACTAGTTTTATAGCCACCTTACAGTACTTCTGTCTAATCTGTATTCCCTTAGTTCAATGAGAATGTGGGTGACCAGAATGAAATGCCTTACTGAAGTCAAGGTATATCAAATCTACTGCTCTCCTTCCATCCACATAATCTGTCACCTTTATCATAGAAGGAAATCAGGTTGGCCAGGCATGACTTGCTCTTGATGACTCCATGCTGGGAGTGCCCAGTCACCTTGTTCTCTTTTAGATACCATACAATAGGCTCTTTGAGGACCTGCTCCATAATCTTTCCAAGTATTGAGGTCAAACCAACTGGTTTGGAATTCCCCAGATCCTCCTTTTCATAAAAGATGGGCCCTATATTTGCCTTCTTTTCAGTCATTCAATACCTCACTTGACCCACGAGTCTCCAAAAAGTATAGCTAGTGGCTCCAAAATCCTCAGCCAATTCCTTCAGTATCCTAAGGTGCATCCCATCCAGGTCTGTGAATTAAAAATATTTTTCATCTCTTAATATTCCCCGATCTTTTCTTCTACTTCTCTAGCCTGCTTGTCTCCTTCCCTATGTTTGGTGCCAACTGCATTCATTATCTGGTAGCTGACCCTATTCGTGAAGTGTGAAGACAATAAATACTTCCGTCTTCTCTGCATCATCTATAATAAGGTTGTCTTCTGTATATTCCCTAAGGGATCTATGGCTTTTTTGGGTCTTCCTCTTTCAACATGCTTGTAGAAATCCCTTGTTATTGCTTTTTGTCTCTTGCTGGTTACATCTCAGATCATGTCTTAGGCTTCCTAATTTTCTATACATGCTGTTGGATACTCTTTTATACTCTTCTGTAGTACTGTGACTGAATTTCCACTTTTTTTATAGGATTTTTTTCTTGGATTTCGACTCGCTGAAGAGAGAGCAGTCTAGCCAGGCTGTCCTTCTGTTGCACTTCCTATTCTTCTGTTGCATCAGGACAGCTTGCTCCTGCTCCCTTAGTACAGCCTTCTAAGTACAGCTGACTTTCCTGGACTCCTTTCCCCCTTGGATTTTGCTTCCTAGGAGACATGACACACCATTAATATGAGTTTGTTAAAGTCTGCATTTTTTGAATACAATATATTTTTATTCTGTTGCTCTCCTTCCTTCATCCCCTTTGTCGCGCCTGGCTGGGATTTATTTTTTTCTTTTTTTTAGTGAAGCAGCTAGGCACAAGGTCGTGCGCGGCTCAGCTTTGTTACCCATGTACCCAGCTGACGGTAAAATAAGTGTAATGGTTGTAGTTACTTACTCAGAGCTCTGCTGTGTAGTGAAGCAGGTTACATTTATTGAATTATGATGGTTACAATGTGGGAGAGTCGTTAGGAAGATGTAATCGGAGGAGAGCGGGCGAGAAGACGGCAGGTCAAGGAGGGTCACGAAGGGTTGTGGAGCGCTATAAATCATAAGCGGGGGTGCCTTTAGCAGCTGAAAGGTCGAGGTACATAAATAACTGGCTTGTTATTTAAGAAAACCTCTTCCCGTTTGTTTGTGTTACTGCTGTTGCTGCTGCTGCTGCTGCTTGGGCGGAAGTTTG